>JAVJGJ010000001.1:63132129-63231410 GCA_035590215.1 Microhierax caerulescens
GAATCACTTCCCTTGACCTGCTGGCCACGCTTCTTTCGACACAGCCCAGGATACAGTTGGTTACCTGGCCCCCAAGTGTAAATTGCCAGGTTGAGTTTCTCATCAACCAACACCCACAAGTCTTTCTCCTCAGGGCTTTTTCAATCCATTCTCCAGCCTGTATTTGTGTTTGGGATTGCACCCACTCAGGTCCAGGGTCTTGTATTTGTCTTCATTGAAGTTCATGAGGTCTGCACAGGCCCTCTTCTCATGCCTGTCAAAGTTCCTCTGGATGGCATGCCTTCCATTCAGCACGTTGACCACACCAGAGTTTGGTTTCATTGGCAAACTTGCTGAGGGCGCATTCAGTCCTACTGTCCATATAGCTAACCAAGATTTTAAACAGCACTGATGATAATACTGACCCCTGGGGCGTGGTACTCATCACTGGTCTCCACTTGGACATCAGGCCATTGACTACAGCCCTTTGAGCGTGACCATCCATCCAAGTCCTTATCTACTGAGTGGTCCATCTGTCAAATCCATGTCTTTCCAGGTTAGAGACAAGGATGTTCTGTGGGACAGTATCAAATGTTTTGCACAAGTCCAGGGAGATGACAGCAGTTGCTCTTCCCTTATCCATCAGCACTCTAACCCCTGCTGTAGAAGGCCACTAAATTTTTCAGGCACGATTTGCCCTTAGTGAAACCATATTGGCTATCTCCAATCACTTACCTCCATGTGCCTTATCATAGTTTCCAGGAGGATCTGCTCCATGATATTTCCATGCACCGAGGTGAGGCTGACCAACCCGTAGTTCCCCAGGTCTTCCTTATTTCCCTTTTTAAAAATGAGGGTTACATTTCCCCTTTTCCAGTCTGTGGGAACTTCACTGGACTGCCATGACATCTCAAATATGATGCATAGTGTCTTAGTCACTTCACCCATCAGTTCCCTCAGGAGCCACAAATGCATCTTATCATGTCCCATGGACTTGTGTGCCTTCAAGCTAAATGGTCAATGTTACATGATCTCTCTAAATTGTCATAAATGTATGAGACAAAGTTTTCTTTAAACAGACAAATGGAATGTGAAATAAAGCATAATTGTTATTCCTGGAAAAAATAGCTGAAAGAAAAGTCAACCCACCTTTCTGTCTGACTAAAACAAGACATGGATATGCCCAGTCAAGAGAAAATGCATCTCTTGTACACATGTAGCAGAAATCATGACAGAAAAGAAGGAGAATATCTCTGATTCTTTTTAATCGCTGTTTAGTGATTTTTCACTGTTGTGAAAGTCACAAGCATCTCATCTTTCTGCATTTAATAAGAAATCAATGGCCAGTTGGTATTAATGGACCTCATATTCACCTCAGGACATGAATTCTTTCTTCATTTAGTATCTTCAAGGAAATGCACTGAAATGTGATCATCACTGCTTAATTGAAGTGGTATATGGCATTATTAAAAGCTCTTGCACACAGGTCTAAACCCACACAGAACTCTCCAAATCTCCTCTCTGATGTGATTTACTTCATAATCGGAGTCCTGCTAGTCAGTGCAATGAAGCAGCTGCTTTGCCAGGTTCTTGGAATAGCTTAGCATCAGTTTTCAGGAATATTGCTGGTGTGAAAGCTACTGTACTTTCATTGTTGGGACAATTACACTGCCTATTTGTTGTGTATTCAACCTTTTTGTACTAGTTAAACATGTGGTTAGGTTGTTATCCACACTGTAGCTAAAAAGATAAAATCATTCAGCAATCAGAGATTCAAAATGGTTAAAATAGAAAGAATATGAATTACCACACTTAGTAATAAAAATCCCTGTGTTATTTTGTAAAACACCAAAACAATTAGATAATCGTGTGTCTTTCTGTAAAATAGTGGCAATTAAATAGAATAGGAAAGGTTATGCATTCTTTTGCAGCTTAACTGGAAAAATAAGAATAATAAAATAAAATAATAACATAAAATAAAATATTAAAAATAAAAAATATGGAAATACTGTACTGTAGAAATGCTGGTAGTACTAGGAAAATGTGTTGGACAAGTTTATCTGTTCTCACAAGTCATTTTAGACAGCCCTCATGGAAATAACTTACAAAGGTAAAAGAAACTACCGATCTATAGAAATAGAATATGATCCTATAAAAATCAGACAAAAATTATGGCATTTGCTGAAAGAATTATTTCTTTTGTATTATGGTTTTATTTGTCCTAAAGAATTCTACAACCAGCATATAATTCCTGTTAAAATCTAGAGGCTAGTTCAGACAAAGGTTTAAGTTTTTAAATTAAGTTTAAATTAAGTTTTAATTTAGGTAAGCAGGAAGCCGTATCCATTATGATAGTACTAGGACTTCTGCAAAAGTAAGTTCTTGTTACAACATTCACTTTCAGGCAATATAGCCTCCCCTCTACAGTTCATTCTTTCCATCTTTTTTATTCCTGCCTGCATCAGACTGAAAGTACAAGTTAGGCATGCCCAGCAAAAATGACTCGAAAACCCCACATTTGGCCTACCTTTGGTCCCAGAGAGAAAGGGGGAGGTGGCAAGGAAGCTTTTCCAGTTTTCATTTGCATTTTTTCTGGGAACCAGAGGTTTTTCTTTGATCCTTCTGCAGAATAATATGGCACTTCCCCTTACTCACCTTTGTGGTACGAGTCATAATTCTAGTGTAAGGGATGATCTCAGAGGCTAGTGCTGAACTATAATTTTGTATTGTCTACAGACTGTTCCTCTATAGTGCACCTCAACAAGTGTCATTGCATTAATTCCATGCTTCCTGGAGAAAGTCTAAAACACTCATTGTAAAATATTATGTTGTATTGTCCTAAAGCATTGGGAAGTTAAGCACAAATGGATATTCTAGTGAATGTTATCAGTGAGAATACATGCATAAACCAGTTTTTGTCCTCTCACCATGTTTCTAATTCCAAGAATTAGAAAGCTTGTAGTTCTCTCTTCATAGTCTGGGCATTCATATGAATTTGAATCTTTTTCCTCTGCGTACTTCAATCTCTAGAGTTACCAAATGTTGTGGCACTTCTGAGCTGACAGTTGCCAATGGAGAAGAAACCTAAAATAATGAAATATTTGTAAAAGAGGCAATGACAAAATAAATTATGTCTCCTTGTAAATGTGTATGTTTTCCTCTTCCTTACAGTGTTCCCTTTTCTCCACTGTATTTCCCCATATTATTCTACCTTTTCCTCCTCAATCACCTTAAATTTATTGTGGTCTCTGCAATTTCCCTTTTCACATGCAGATCTCCTCGAGAATTAATGAACAATGTAATTCAGGATAGTTTCATTTCACTAAAAGTGATATATCACTTCTGATATTTAACAGGCGTAGAAGTGTAAGTGGCAGTAACAGCATGTCACAATAATATGAAATGCTTAACTAAGCTTCTTAACATTATAAAACTTAAGGAAATAGTATAAGGATGGGCAACTTCATTAAACATTTTCCTGTGATAACTTGAGTTATATGTCAAATATATCATAAAACCTAGTTTCAAGTATATAAATCCTACAGAAATCATTATTTTTTAAAAAATAATTCTTAAGATAAGATTTATATGTATTTTAAAAAGCAATAAAACTAAAACCTGAGCCACACCACGGGTTCCAAAATTTTGCTTTAGAATCTACTTTAAAGTAGTACAAAAAAATTGCAACACACCTAAGGCTCTATTCAGGTGAGAAGCTGCTGCTACAAACTGAAGTCTAGCATGGGGGAACTCCTGATTTAGGCTATGCATACGATTACTTTTTGTAGACAGGCACCTAAGATAAAGAATGGACCTGTAGTTTGGAACAAAAATGGAGCAACGTGTCAAATTAGCTTTAAAATATATAGTACATATAGAGGTTACTTGCTGATCAATTAAAAATTGCTTAAAAGTCTGGCAAAAATATGCTATCAGGGTAGTTCAGACTAATAGCAGATTAATCAACTGTCACAATATTGTAGTCATATTTCATCTTTCATTTTAGATGTTGGGCCACATATTATAATAGCTCATCTTTACATTGTGAGGATACAATAGCTAAAGCATATTATGTGCAGACCTCCCTGAACAATTCTGAAGGAGTCATGTCAAAAGGTAATGCTTTAAACGCTAAAGCAGATCCTCCATCGCTGTTCATTTTTACATTGTCTTATCTCTTTGATGAGGCGCTCTGGTGAACATCCAAAACCTACCGTGCATAGGTACAGTGAAATGTCACTAGGCAAGGTATTTTGATTGAGTATTTTAAGGTCTGTTAAACTCTGCATATTGTACTTTCATGCTTCTCTAATTTTAAACACATTCTTCTGATGGGTCTTCCTATTCTTTCAGTGTCACAGCATTTACGTGCCTCTCAAAATCAAGCTTTGTTTGACTCCCTGTTCAGAAAGCTTTTCCATAAGAGTATTTAAAAATTAATTTTTTTTCTAAGTCCACAATAAGTTTGAGGTTTGAATGACTATAACAGCCTCTTCTTTTTTTATCACTTCTTTCACATTTTTCTTGATTTTTTTTTTTTTTTTGCTCTCTCTCTATATGTATGTATATATATGTATATGGGAACTGTATTGAGAAAATCCAAATTCAAGGTTGCTTGTACTGGAGAAATAACATAATTTATTTTTTTCAAAAATTTTTTCAAAGCCTGAACCATACCTACTTGTCCAGCCTTATACACTAGAGAAATTTATACCTCCATTTCCCATAATTTCCCATAGAGTTTTTATGTAGATAAACTTATCAACTAAAACCTGGACAAGAACCTTAGTATCCCTTCTATGACTGATATAGTTTCTTCCATCTTGTCTTTTCTATCCTCTTTTGAGCATATTCGTGAAATGCGAACAGGAGATGAAGTATTGCAGCTTCTTCCCCTCTTTCAGTTCTTCCCCAGCCTTTGACGATTTCAAACTGTATTTTAAGACTTGACCCTTCCTCTGGTTGATACATTCCTTCCAACTCACAAAAGCCCCCGTGATATCCCTGTATCTTAATTTTAGTTTTCCTCCTCCATTTCTAAAAACAAATAAACAAACCAAACAAACAAACAGACAAACAAAACTGCAAAGGCCAAGCTAATTAAAGTGCTGAGTTCCAAAGATAAGCTTGTGCTTTGACAGATTTGCAAGGTCAACATTTAAAAAACAGCTCTTAAAAGTGATGTAAGTTTGTTGTTTTGTTTTGTTTTGTTTTGTTTTACTTATTTGCACCTGCAACTTTCCTAGCACAATTACTCCTGGATACAAACAATATAGTCTAACAACCAGGCTTGAAATGTAAGAGGCTTGCTGGGACCTGTTTGAAAGGCTGGTACATAATAGCTTCTCCTTTCATAATGGTTGCTTTACTGCTAGGTAGTTAACTCACTACTTTGTGAAGCACTTCAAGGTACTTAGAATGTGAGAGGTGCCCTACAAAAATAAATTACAATGTAGACTCTTATGATCTTTTCTTTCTTTTCTATTCTGTTTTAGTGTATCCACTTGATAATGATCTGTCTGAAAAGAACTTCGTGGTTTCAAAGCATTTTGTGGTGTGCACCATGTTCTGCAAAAATGGGGAATGACTGTGGAAGCTGCAGTGTCATAACTCAGTAAGAAGTCATTGTGGAAGTGTATTAGATCTTTATATTAATTCTTTTGTTTGACTGATGCTGTACTTTCTATTACATCAGATGTTTTAGAAATGCTTTCTGGGTGGAGAACAAATTAATTCCTTGTACTTCAAATGTGTACAGTTCTGTGATACTGATATAAAGCAAGATGAACTTATGCTTCTGCCAAAATAAATATTTGAGTCATAAATGCTTCAGGTTATGCTCTGTTGCTTTTCCTTGAAAGGAAGACATGAATTTTACCAAATATAATTTTTCTTCTATTGTCATTTTGTTCTACTTCAAGAAAATCTGTTTTTTTCCCTTCGATGTATGATTCATTTTCAAAAGCTTTAATGCATACTTCTATCAAGTGTGTATATGATGATGGAAAGCAAAACAGACTGCAAAAAGAATGGATTCATGTATTGAAGTTCCAGAATATGAAAATGATAATTGCCTTCATTTAAAGGCAAATGGCTTATGTTCTATCTCCCAGTCTTACAACTTATCCATGCCTTACGAACATAAATGATACACTTGTAGTCAGCAACAAGGTATTCAACATTCTGTAGAAGTGAAAATTCTGTGTGAAATTCTGTTCTTTCCTGATGTATAACAGGTGAATCAAAAGGACCGTGACTTCTTTCTGGTCTTAAATCTTGTGTGTGTTTGTGTGTATGTATACAGACATATACATATATCTGTTTAAATTTATATCTCATACATTTTTGTCACTTTCTTCCTCAGCAAGCTAAGCATTTTGGAAGATAAACCCTGCTAATTTATGTGTCTTTATATCCCTGAAGAGGGTAGAAAAAAGTGAGTAGTTTCAAGAGGAGAATGTAGCAAAACATCTTCTTCTTCCCACTGTCCCTAGACCTACACCACCCCTTCTAAACTGCTCACTGTTTCAACAGCAGGAATTTGAGGATATGTATACTCACTGGTAAGAATAGATGTCCAAGCATGCAAATGAGTATATGTTTTAATTCCTGACTGGCTCACATTAGCTATGATGTTTATTGATGAAAGTTAAACCTAGAAAATTTTGGCTCCAAAGTAATTACTAGTTTATAAGTAAGTATTCATGGAAGGTGGTTTTAAGTGCATTATTTTTTTAGAACTGAAGAAAGAAACTATACAAGGCTTCTTCTCTTTTATCTTGGCTTTTCCAAATAAAGTTTTAAGGTCTATTAGTCAAAGAATCAGCTTTTATATAGAGTAGGTTCAGGTCACACTCACACCTGTATTTCTGTAACTGTGAAGGATAAAATTTACACTTTTATCCAGTGTAATTTATAGTCACAGATTTTGTATGGCAACTTCAGATATTTATATAAAAAAGAAAAAATGAGAGATGCATAAAAGTTATGTTTATTTTTTTCAAATAGCTTTTACATTCACTTATATGTGGTAACTACCCAGAATATTTTGCTTATTGCATGTATACCAAAAAGAAGTGCAAAACTCAATAATACTTACTCTCTGAGTTCTTTTGCATAATAATTGTCTGGAAAACTGTGGAAATCAGGCATCTTCCATTCTCTAAAATTTAAATTAATAATATATTTAATAGTTGCATTGAATAATTGATGGTTTGTACCTATGAATATGCTGTTCAGAATGTTCTTTGCACTCTGAACATATTATTTCAGCTGGAGCACAGAAATAGAGTTAAATATTTCATGCTATTTTGGTCATTATTAAAGCATATGTAACACTTCTTTTTCTTGAGCTATAGTAACAGTTTTAGTATTTTTACAAAATTACATTTGTTTCTGTCTTTTTTAGTATTGACCAATTAAATAGCTAATGTAAGTATGATAAGACAGAGAAAACAAATCACAGATACTTCAGGCTAATGAATTTATTCTTCTTTCTTTCAGCCTTTGCATCTCATTGTCTATATTACAACAGAGAATACAGAAAAATATTGAAGATGTTCCAAAAATTCAACGAGAAGCATTCTGAAAAATTAAAAATAAAAACTATTCCTTTGTCAAGCCTAGATGATATTAGCTAATAAAAGCATGCAATCATTTTAGCTGGTCACAAAAGTACTTAATTTTTATTATGAAGTGCTTATGAGCTTCATTTTAGAAATTGAAAAGGCACAATACACATACTAATAATCGGAAGAACTTGGAGATATTATTTTATATTGCTGTTACATTGTACAGGTTGAAAGTAATGAAGTCATGAGTCCTGCAAATGTGAATACATTTCTCAAGGCCACTGTATCCAGCATTGGCCTAAACTTATTCTGGCACTCGCTGGTATGTCAATTACACCTTTTTTCAGGCTGAGGTTTTCCCTTTTTAAGGGAAAGAAGCTGACCTGCAGCAGTCAAGAAAAGTGTTATTTTATGCAATCAAAGCCACAGGATTATTCCACGTTGTCTTGTGGTGAACAGTACTTTGTAATAAGTCAGTTATTTTATGTGGAAATAAAAAAAAAAAGTGGAACCCACACAAGGAACTCAAACATTCTCTTTCAGTGAATTCATTAGGAGGTGGGATGGTAGTGAGTACTCTTTTAACAAGGTTTTCTCTTGCCTATTAATTTTCAAGGTAATACTAGAGAACCGTAAACATATTCTAGAGCCTCATTCCAAATCATATCACCCTAAATCAAAGCACCATTATTTTCTTTGCCTCAAAAGAGGCATAGGCTGAAATAATGAACGACTCTGTAGATGCCTTTTTTAACTGCTGCTACTTTAAGCTTTCAAAAAATTGGAAAGATTCATATATTAAAAGTCCAGCAATCACAATTAGACCAATATTTCAATTGTGACCGCAGCTATAAAAGATGACCTTTTCAAAAAAAAAAAAAAAAACCAAAACCCTGAACCAAAAATACTGAAAAAAAAACCCCACAAGTATAAGAAAGGAAACAAAGTCAAGTTAACAGCAATAAGATCATGAAATTGTTAAAAATTTCAGTTTAGAAAATTTAGTATTTGTCAGCTGAGGCTGAATATGGGACCTTGAACACCAGATCACAAGCCACTACCATATGACCTGGATGAGTGATACTTTCAGTTGTACAGCTTGGATATTACTATTCTTTCTCTGTAGCCAGTAACAGTGATTATAATCTACTGATTATAAATAACCTTGTTGAAATTACACCTGAAGGAACAAAAGAATAGTTGCTTGATTGTCAAAAAGATAAAATCATTAGTAAAATATCCAAAGGAATAAAAAAGAACAGAGTAATAAGTCAGAAGCAATGTATCTGTCTCCTGATCTCTGTACATGGATTCCTTCCATCTAGTCTTCCAATTATTTCATACAAGCCTTGAGGAAGAAAGTCAAACTTTTGTATATAATACTAATACTGCCCACCTAGCCTTTCATCTTATTGATACATTTTTACTTTGGTTTCTCAACAGGTCGTTTGAGTTATGTAGAAGCTATAAGCTAGAGATCCAGTTAATCATTTTTATATCTTGCATATGCAGTAGATGTTTTTTCCTTGCATGCAGAGAGAATGGACAGAAATCCCTTTAGGCACTAAAATCAAAGAGAAAATCCATTCTGCTCCACAGGTAATTAGCCTGAAGAAAATCTCCCGAGTCTGGTTAACTGATCTGCAGGTTCTCTCTTTAGGTTAAACCATACTGCTGTCAGGCAGACAGTTTGCTCATCTAGCAAAAATTTAAGTAGGCATTGGAGGAAGGGAGCCGATAGAGAGAACTGATGTTGTTTGATTGTCATGTATCTAAACTGCAATATAAGTTAATTATTAAATTTGAAAAGTGAAGAAATTTAAGCAAACCCTACATACTATGAAAAAGGAACATGTTCAAAGAAAAAAAAAAAATTATATGCCTACAGTCAATGGATATGATCTACAGCTGGAGGGACAGCTGAAATATGCTGCTGAGTGCTGATTTGCTCTTCCAGCTAGCTGTGGTTTGAAAAACTGACTTAGACCAGTGGTTGACTCTAAAACATTTTGTTTTCAAAAGCATCCCAGCCTGAAGAGGTGAACCACATCTCAGAATTTTATTGTTATGTTGTCCTTCCCCATCTCATTTATCGCTAGTGTTATCTCTCTGGAATCGTCTAGCTAGGTAGTGTTAGAGACGTGAATGTTATTCCAGATGGAAAGGGGAACTGATGGTGGGTTTAGATCATCCACTACATTTACAGAAAATGTACAAATCTTGTTTCTTCGGATATAGGATTATCAAAAC
Organism: Microhierax caerulescens; assembly: GCA_035590215.1. Taxonomy (NCBI): domain Eukaryota; kingdom Metazoa; phylum Chordata; class Aves; order Falconiformes; family Falconidae; genus Microhierax; species Microhierax caerulescens. Next base: position 63,141,930 of record JAVJGJ010000001.1, read on the forward strand.
ATGAATTATAGTCCTTTCCCTTACAGTTCCATCTGCCCTCAGTTTCGAATGTGTGTTATTAGAGTCCTTGTCAGGATCATGCTCCTGGTGCTTTTTCACACTGCAGCTTGTGATTGTTTCCCACCTTCTCTCAGTTTCTCAGCTCTTCCCTGTTTCCACACAGCCAAATCTTTACACAAAAATAACTAACAGCAGTCGTTGCTCAACCTGCTTTTGTTTTTTGAGGGGGAACTTGTGCTTAGTGTTGAGTAAAAGAGCACTGTAGTTTCTAGAAAGTTTCCATTTCCTACAAATTCTATGAAGGAACTGCAGTAGTTATACTTTCTAGGTTAAATGACTTTTAAACTAAATTAGCAAACTAGGTGTGAGCATTATTATTTCTTTTACGTTTGGGTTTCACTGCTTTAATTTTTTGAAAGAAGCAAAAGATTAAGCTACAATCTGTATATAAACTTTCTTATTAAAACAACAACAAAAAAAAAACACACAAAAAAACCCAACCCCACCAAACAAACAAAAAACACAAGAAAGTTTTGTGCCATCATGAATTAAAGGGTATCTCATTTTTCATTCTAAAGAAAAAAATCAATGTTTTTCCTAACTTTAAGAATGTAGATCATAAACCTCAGCTTTCTTTAATACATTTGACCATATTTTCACCAAACATTTTGTTCTTATGAATAATCAGCTTGTATGATTATATATGGAAATTAAGTGAAATTTTTTCTTTATTAACCAATCTGGACTAAAAGTACATATAATCCTTCTTATAAGGTTTTATATACAAGAAAATTTTAAAACCCACTTCAGTCTCTAATTCTTACAAAAGGCACCAAAGATTTCCGTGTTCAGTTTCTAACTTGTCAGCAAAATATGTAAACTCTCACTGGATTGTAATTCATTACAAATAAAACCTAATCTGCCAGTAGGTAATAATGAGATCCATCCATGAAGCATTTGGATTCAGTTTTGGATTGTAAATGGCTCCAACCGACATGAAAAAGTCCTTCTTTTCAAGGGACTGTGCTAAGATCACTAAATACTTTCCTTTTCAAATCTTTTATCTGTGAAAACCAAGACAATCTCCTTACTTTCTGGCCCAAAATATGGGCCATGGCATCTGCCTTTGCTGAAGAACCTTTACAACCCTGAATTACGTCACATCTGTTAATTATAAAAAAGTGCCTGATATACATCTTGTTTACATCAATGCCATTAATTTGACAAGAACATTCCTTTTTTTTTTTTTTTTAATTATTTGATTTGAAATGGCTATAACCCTCTGCTAAAACTGAGCCGTATTAAAACCAATTTATTCCTGACTGTTTTAGCATTCATAAAACTCAAGGAAAGCTATTCTTGCTATAAGCCTTTACTGAGGGAATAAAAATTTTGAATAAAGTCAATGCCAAACATGATTACAAGAAGCATGGGTCAATATGTCTTACAATTTTTATCTAATTTATAACTGAGTATTCTCTAAAAGCTTTGTTCTGTCATGAATTATTTTTACAGTGAAGTTTCACTGTGGCTTTTGATAGTTTATGACCTTCTAAATACTGTGAAAGCATCATAAACAATGTGTCGCATAAACACATTGAAAATAATTGAGAAGGATCGCCTACTTTATCATTCAGCCCCTGAGGCAGCTGGAAATTGGACAGACTGAAGAAAAAAGCTGGGAGTATGGAAACAAACGAATCTTCATCTATCTACAGGAATGTCATTTTTCATAACCTTCATTACAAATCACTTCTGCATGGAATTCTGAAGGAAGGGCTCAGTACTGCCAAATATTTGTGGGTTTTTGTGACTAAGGAAAACAGATTATTAATCTCAATGAAGCACCTGATAACTTTTTGAATCAGAACCAAAAGAAAAGCACCTGCCATTTTACAAACCCATATCAAAACCTGCGTGATTCAGACAATGAATCTGCTCTGTTTGTCTGTTGGAGTGCCACACCAGAAGCTTCAAGGCCACACACAGCTGGATAAAACCTTAAAGATGTTTGGATGAATCAAGCCATAGCATGTGTCTAAAGATGAAGGAGAAATTCTGATATATTTGCCACTTATTGGGATAGGAACAGAATTAGGAGACAATGTTGCACAAGTCCAGCCCTTCCATCTGGGTAAACATTCAGATGCTACAATACATAGGACATTGTTCCATGTGCCAGATGAAACAAGAGATAATTTGCTTTCTACTAGTCTGTGCTCCAGCTGAACCACAGACTATAGTTAAATGAGCACTTGATTTCTTGTGCTATACCTAAAGAGATTAACTGATTTATAATGAATACTTTGTTTGATTGGCTTGTTGTAAAGTCATTTGTTTGCCAGTTTGTGGAACAAATGCTAGACAAGTTGAGTGTAAGCAGAAGAATCTGGTTCAGAAAATTTTGGGGAACTGTAAAATGGTAGCATCCTTTCATGATATTATAAGTCATATTTGTCAGTCTTCCTGGGTTTCCACTGATAAAATTTTTGTTTTTTAATTTGATTCTTCCTTGTGAACAACTGCACTTATTAAAAAATACACTCCTTCTCAAAATAATAACTTCAAAATCTCTCAGAGGACTTGGAATTTCACTGATTGTAAGGGCACTAGTGCTCCTGTAACTGCTTCTGACTTTTTTTTTTTTTCTTGGTAAAGGTTTCTGATCACTGTTTTGCTTTTTATTCAGCCACTGAAAAATATTTTTAAAGGGGATTTTAATATATATCCTTAACAGGCAGCAGAAATGGGCTGACATTCTCAAGAAGTTCAATATCCAGTGATATCCCTGAAATTCTGCAAAAGGAAATGCAAATTCCTACACCTGGGGAGGAATAACCACAGGCACCAACACAGGATGGGGGCCAACAGACTGGAAAGCAGCTCTGCAAGGAGCCGGGGGGTCTTAATGGACAATTTGAACATGAGCCAGCCACGTGCCCTGGTGGCAGAGAAGGCCAACATATCCTGGGCTGCATTAGGAAGAACATCATTGCCTCAGGGTCAAGGGAGGTGATTCTTTCCCTCTACTCAAACCTGGGGAGACACATCTAGAGTTCTGGCTCCTGCTCTGGGCTTCTGAGTACCAAAAGGACATGGACATAGTGGAATGAGTGCAGCAAAGAGCCATGAAGATGGAGGAGAGTCTGAGAGAGCTGGGATTGTTCATCCTGGAGAAGGCTCAGGGCAGGGCTTATCCTTGTTTATCTGATGGACAGCAATCCAGAGGACAGAGCCAGGCTTTTCTCAGTGGTGTGCAGTGAAAGAACAAGAAACTGTTGGCAAAATATGGAATATAGGAAATTCAGTCCTAACATAAGAAAGAATTAAGACTTTTTTTTTTTTTTTTTTTTTACTCTGGGGACAGTTGAACCCTTGAAAAGGTGTTCCAGTCTGGGAAGACCTGAGCCAGGGAGTCTTTTTGTTATACCCAGAGTGAGAATAAGACACAAATGAGGTCAAATGTCACTAATAAAGGAAATATATTGTGTGCTTATATAAACAAAACATCCACATGTTGTGTTAAGAAAATAGTGATAGGAAAGAGAGGGAAAGATAGGAAAAAGGGAAATCTAGCAAGCCGTTGGGATACAGGTGCAAGAGCTAGACACCACCCATGGATGCAGAAGTGTCCCACTGGTTCATAGTCTCTGTTTATACCAGTGATGGGCATCTCTGAATTGGCACTTACTGTTTGGTTGCACGGTCATTTATAAGGTGTTCAGGGTGGTCATTTCCCAGACAGCAGCATGTACCGCATTTCTCCGTGGGGCATATGTGATTACTGCACGGGTAGGGGTGATCATCCATGTCTAAGCACATCCCACACAGCAGTGTGGCCTTTCCTTGACCCCAGCCGACAACTGATGTTGGGCAGCTGTTGGCTCCTCATCTGTTCACAACTGTTAAGCCTTGCAGAAGCTCTGCAAACAAGCTTTGAGACAGTCAGTTTGAGATATGGTCTCTCACAACAGATTGTCCAAAGAAGTTGTGGAGTTTTTATCCTTGGAGGTATTAAAAATGCAATGGGACACAGGCATGGGCAACCTGTCATACCTGACCATCGTCTGAGTAGAGTGTTCAGCTCGATCGTCTTGAGAGGCACCTTCCAACCTTGACCACAATTCTGTAATCATACAAGAAGAGTGACTTTTGGCACTTCTGTTGCTTTCTGCTGTCTTAAGTAGTTAAGGTTTTTATGAATACTTGATTCCATACCAAGGAATGTGCTTTATTAATTAATATTATTAATTAAATCAGTAAACACCAGAATTATGCTAGACATGGCTTAATCACCTAAGCATGTTGTCTAGCTGTGTTTAATACCAAACAATTAGAATTGGATAAAGTATTTTCTATTTCACTGAGGCCAGCCATTCCTCAGAAACACAATCTTTAAAAAGTATTTGCTGGGGAATCTTCATCTGGGAGGGCTAGAAAAAAGGAGAACAGAGAGAAAAAAATCAAGAGGGATGATTAGACTTGCTAACAACAGGGAAAAAATCAAATACAGAAACACACAGAAAGAGAGACAACATAGTTAGTGGTCTGTGGAGAAGATGACCAACAGGAACAGTCTGGTTTGGTGTGATTTTTGGATGAAAAAATGTTCTCACACAAGCAGAAACTTTTGTCTCAACATGCAAGCTTCTTACCCACCAAACTAGAACAAATATTTGTTTCTCTACTTTGTTATGTATCAGTTTTCATAAAATTCAAGAAGACATGTTTGAATTCCAGTACACAATTAAAGAAACTTCAGCACTGCAGCATTCATAATCTTGCCATCTTAATCACATTGGATTTTCCAGTAATTCATTTTTGAAAGTAAGTAAAAATAAGTTTAAAAATAATAATAAGACTTCTATGTGATCTTTATTTATAAACTTGTGTGTAAAGAAGCTTTAGGCCAACACCTCTAAGCCATGAATATGAGCAAGTAAAGGCATGATTCCTAGGTCAGAATAGTATGCAAAAAGCAGTTTGAGGGCATATATGCCTATTTACATAATTATATTTGACTTAGACTGAGATAGTCATTCTGTAATTATACATATAGAAGAAATGTTTTCTGCGGAATAGTAAAAACTTATGTTGTGTATCCAATACGGAGGTTGTTATGATAATAACTTAATGGAATAATAGATATAATGTCAAGCTCTTACATATTGCCTTTTGTCACTAGATATCAAAGCAACTTACAAGAAGGCTGAGTTATTTTTCCTTTTCATTCAATAATGTTAGGAAAAAAAAAAAAAGAAAAAAAAACCAAGAGATCTCCGAACCTGAACTGGATGCAGGCAAATCTGGACAACCCACCAGTGTTAAGATTGTTTTCAAATGTCAGCTAGTATAGCTGCATGAGGTTTACTGAACTACACGGACCTACTGGGTCTCCATCACCTTCTCCTCCCATGCACAAGCAGGATGTGCTGCGTAGTTGGTAAGTGGATGCTCCAAGTGCAGTGCTCCATGTGCTACCACAGCACATAGGACACTGAAGTTGTCCTCTTGCTGTTATGCAACAACAAAATAAGCTTAAGTCTTTCATAATGAGCTGAAAATATCAGTGAAATCTGAAAAAGGTAACGTGTCCTCTACGCAGAGCACTAGATGCAGAGACTTTTCTTCTGACACTATGCAACAATCAACTTTAGGATTTGGATCGCTCCAGTTTATCAGAGTTGATGAAACAGAGTTAATTAAAACATGTTTCATCACTGCACTGATTACTTATCTGGAGAAGAACAGATTCATTCTCTAATGGCAAATTGCTTCATTTGTGATTCTCCAAGTTCTATTTACATTTGGAGGCCCAAATTTAAAGTAAATATCTCTGAATTGTAGTGGTATATTTTTTTCACATCTTTACAGAATAATTTATTGCCACAGCACCTTTTTGTGTGCAAAAGTATAAACGGATTCAAAAAGATAGGCTGATTGTTGGTACTAAATGCAGTGAGCTGGAAGCAGCCATTTGAGTACAGAAGGCTCTGCCCCACTTACTGCCAGGAAACAAGTAAAAACGGACACAGTACAGAGCTACCCTGTCTCTTGCAGTCTCTTCCTATATCTGACCACTGTCTAAAGAAGAATTACGGGTCTGATCCAGCACAGATGTTCTTATGTCACCTCAGAAAAAAATGACATTACCTGTCCTTTTTTTTTTTCCCCCAGCTTCTTGCAGTCAGACTTCTGACTGAGGCAGTTTACCACAGGGCTTGCAGCCAATGTTCTGGATGTAACAGGCTGTAACATCTACTCTGTTTATGAAACCCAACCTTGTTTAGCCTACAATTCACAAAGTGAATTCTAAATTTTAACAAAGTTAAGAAGACAGTATACACTATCTAATTAGGAGGGAGGGATTTTTTTAATTATTCATTCCTGCCAACTCTGTTTTGTTCCTTCAATTACAAAATTCCTCCCTCCTGGAGAACTGGAATTCCCCTCATTTAGAAAGGTACTTTAAAGAACACTAAAAACAAAAAACAAAAAATTACTTGCTTTTGAGGTGTGCAATAGCAAATGCCAGATGTAAATCTATGCATTTTGTCTAGTACGTGACTGATTAATGAAATATGTCCTTATATTTTATTAAAGTAATCAAGCAGAAACCCTGTAACTGAATCTTTGCATTTCAAAAGATCATAAGTCTTTAAACTCAGGAGAAACTTGTAACACTAGTGGTGGTGTACCCACACTCATGATGGTCTGAGGATATAGGCAAGGCAAGGTTTGGAGGAAAAGGTAATTTTTGAAAAGATGAACTATTATATTTGGAGAAAAATAAAACAAGCTGTATTTCCCACAAATATTCCATTAGCCATTATTTGGAATATATTACTGAAGGTTTAATTGGCTTGGAAAGACAGGATTTGGGGAATTTCAGCATTTCTAAATTAGCTGCTCTACTATGATACTTCCTGTTGCAAGAAGGGTGAAATGTCTACATGCAGAAAAATTAGAATATAGCATAATATTAAAAAATGTTAGTGTAGTGCAGCCTTGGAAAAACTTCCCAGAATTTATAAAATCTAAGAAGAAATTTTTTTTCTGATTTCTTTTTTTTTTTTTAATTATAGAAGAGACTTTCTGTGAACAGTTCCCTGCTTTAGGAATTAGCTATTATAGGATCCTAGAATCACGGGATAAACCACTTCAAAAGGGACCTCAGGTCTCTAATCCAGCCTCCTGCTTCAGATGGGGTCAGCTATGAAATCAGAATGGATTGCTGAGGGCTTTAACCTGCCAGGTCTTAAAAACCTCCAAGGATGGGGATTGCATAACTCTCTGGGCAACCTTTTCAGCTGTCTGTCTCATAACACAAAAAGGTGTTCCTTATATCCCATGTGAATCCTGTTTCAGTATTCATTGTCTCTTGTCCTCCCATCATACAACATTGTGAAGAGCCTGACTCTGTCTTCCTGATAATGTCCTCATAGGCATGGGCAGGCTCTGCTATGTTCCCCCGTGAGATCTTCTCTTCTCCAGGCTGGACAAACCTTGAGATCGATGGGATTTTTACCTTAGATTTTTATGAATAGGCATATCACTGGGCAGTGTTTTTTTCTGGAAAATAATTTGCTTGCTCGCATATGCTGCCATTTAAAACACTGTAGACAGAGTATGGGACAAGATGTCAAAGACTGTCTAAAATTTAAGACAAACAAATGAGTAGGTTGCACCATAATAATTCTTTGGTATACCAGCTGACAAAACTACCTGTTTTTACATAAGCCTCATATTTATCTAGGTTTGTATCTACTTGTGTCTAGGTCTTATAGTCTCCTAACAGTTTCACTGTCCTTAAAACCCTTTAAATGTCCCACTAAATGAAAATGGGAAAATCAATGCATCCATGTCTGATTTATCTATACCATAGCATACGGGCAAAATTTTGGCTGGTGCACTGAAGGTTAAAGAGGGAATTATCTAAGTAAAGGTGTTGGACGGAAGCATAATAAAATTAATAGTGTCACAAGGATACAACTGAAGTCTGGTTTTGGCATTATAATGCCTCACCTCAGTGCATGGAGCATGTTGCTAGTAAATCAGTTCTGTCTAGAAGACAGATTAGTCTCCTATCCCTGAAATGAGCTAGAAGGAAAAAAAGGTAGAAAAGAGAGAGAAATAAATTAATGTTGCCCCAACTTTTACTAGATTAAAAATATATTTTTCATTCTTTATCATTATTATTCCCATTAAAAGCAATTATAACACATTCTATTGCCGTTTCATGGCATATTGCCAAGCTCCAGCATTTTCATTACCATGGTAAATTGCCAAAACCCTAGAAACAGTAATGTGAAAACTGAGGAAAGGGGATGATGAGATATTTGCATTTCATCTGTTTAGAAACATGCAAAGTGACAGTGATGTATGTTTTGAAATGTACAAAGTACCTTTGGAAAAAGCAACTCATTTTCATTTTAAAGGTATCATCCAAGCAAGTAGCATCATTACTGTGTTATACTGGGGGGTGGGGGTGGGGTGGGGGGGGTGCTGAAATCAGATGGTTCTGTAAGTTGTTCTCACTATTCCTTCCTCTGACCTTTTCCCTATTCTGATTTTGAAAGGAATTCCTTTCCCATAGTGGCAAATTAATGGCAATAACTTTGACACTTTATGCTATATTAAGTGCATGCTGCTTCTTGCTAGATTTCACAAACTTATTATTTAATCTGTCATTAAACACAGGTACAACTTCCTGTTCTGAATAACTAAAATCCAAACAGAAACAATGGGAATTGGCCCAGTAGCACAAAATATAGGTCAATTTTTTAACTTATAATGTATTTGAAAGCTGTTGTTCAAAATGTTCACAATGTTGTTATGGAATTTACATTAGAAGTCACTTTTCAAGTTCAACCAATGTCTTATTCTATGTAAGAATATAAAACTTTTCTATGATCTATGTTACAAGTACACAAATTAATAAATGGTCACATTCCTTCTGAGGTAAAATCCATCTCCTGAAGAAATAAGGAAATGTCATATACTCTAATAAAAAAAAAAAAAAAAGCTGTCTGTTTAAGAACAAAAAATGTTCATTGTTTTTCAGTCTGAGGACTGATCTGTTTGTCTGAAAACTTTTCATGAGTTTCTCAAATATATTTGAATTCAGTTTGTGACTTCTATGTATATTCTATGTGAATAACGTGTACAAATTTGATTTCTGAATTTAATATAAGCTAAACCTTGGGTTAAATTGGCTTTAAATTATAAAAAAAAAAATCCAAACAACTAACTTTTACAATATTACATAACATTGTTTCTCTTTTCCAGATGTCTAAACACTGCATTTTCTCCTTCTCTTCCCCCACTCCCCTACCCTGCTTGGAACTGGATTTGGGAGATTCAGTTACCTCTCTTTATATGCTTCCTCTGCTAGCATTCTTCTTCTTCCAGCATTATCCAGGACTACCCTTTAGGATCCTGTGGCTGGGAGCCAGTGCTCCTACCTTATCAGTAAGTTCTGTTTCTGACCTTTTCTAGGAAGCTTCTTAGTGACAGTAGGCTGGACCGGACCAAAGCGAGAACCCTCTGTACGTGCTACATACTGAACTGGAATATGAGGATTCTTTCCAGAAAGCTGCAAAACCAGTAGGAAAACCTCTCACAGTCTGACAGTCCTTCCTTTTACTTAGAATACATAGAGAGCAAACAAAGCCCTTCTCTTCACCGTCCCTGTTCCGTATCACTTCCTTTTGGGAATTGCAGTCCCCACAAATGCAGCATTTACCTCTCACTGCAGACCAGCAGAATCACCAGACCCAGTCCTACAGGTACTGCTCAGGGAGAACATCTGCACTAAGTGGAAACAATGTCATTCTAATTTTCTATTTGTGAATACAAATACCAAAATATCCCCGGGGTTTGTCATCTTTGAAAACAAGTGTATATTAATTCTTAGGGAAATAATGTCAACAAAAATTATTTATAGATAGCTAGAATTAAGCTTTGGCCTCAGTATGACTGAAGTACTCATTTAATACCTCTTTAGAGCAGCTAATTATTGACAACAAAACAGCAAAATAATGTGGTGTTATTTCCCCAGTTAGAAATATAATTACAACTCACATTCCTTCTAAGTTCTTCAGAATCAAATCAGGATTAGTAGTACTAACTAATTATTATAATTTAAATTATTAAAATACATTTCCATTGGAGATCATGCAAACTTTCATGTTTCAGAAATTATTACATTTTATTGTGTGATATTCATTTATTTCACTGCATAGTACTGTAACATATACCCATCTATAACTCCAGACATCACTTCTTATAAGGATTGAAGTGCTGTCCTAATTTGGTATCATTTAACTTCTATTCCTGAAAGAAGGGAAAAACTGGAAGGGTCTTACTATGGAAGAGAGAATAATATTTTAAACCATGAATCCATTAAGAGTTCAGATTAATCCAGAAGACATTATTCTTCAGGAAAATGTTCCATTTCCTAAAAATCTTGAAGAAGCAATTTACTTTTATAACTCAGTAGAGACATTCTTCATTAAAATAAGTATTGCTTTGATAAGCTATGTGGAACTGTAGAGGAAAAGGGATCAGTAATGTACAGACAAGTATATAAAAGTGGTAGGAGTGATGAGTCTGGAAATACTAAAGGGCTTGAATGTCCCATTTAAAGGGAAATTCTGTTTTGCAAAAAAGGCCTTGGAAGTCCCAGAGGACAACAAATTGAACATGAGCCAGCAATGTGCCCTTGTAGCAAAACAGGCTGATGGTATCCTGGGTTGTGTTAGGAAGACCAGCAGCAGCAGGTCAAGGGAGGTGATTCTTCCCCTCTGCTCAACACCAGTGAGACACAGATGGAGTGCTAGGTCCCATTCTGGGATATCCAGTAAAAGAAGGACAAGGACTTACTGAAACAAGTCCAGCGAAGGGCCATGAAGATGGTTAAGGGATAGGAGCATCTGTATTGAGAGAATGAGAGGGCTGGGGCTGTTCAGTCTGGAGAAGAGAAGACTCAGGTGGGATCCTAATCATGTGTATAAATATCTGACAGGAGGCAGTAAAGAAGGCAAGTGTCAGTCTTTCCTCCGTGGTACCCAGTGAAAGGACAAGAAGCAATAGGCACAACTAGAATACAAGAAAGTCCATTTATACACTAAGAAAAACTCTTTTTTTCAAATGAAATTTGGATTCTTAGTTCCACAGTTGCATACGTCTAACAGGAGAGATGGGATATTTTCCCCTCTTCTAACAATTCATTCTTTAGGAAGCTCAGAAGCAGGATTTAAAGCCCTTTAAAGCCATAGATTACATGTAATTTTTCACTTCTTAGGATAGTTTCTCTAATGATCAAACTAATAAAAAGATAGGGAATTGGGCATAGAAACTTGTCAAAAAATAAAGATGGCCTTCAGCATGACAGAAAAATTTTTGTCACAATCATTAGCAGCAGTCACTTAGGATCATAAATATTTTTGCCTAGTAAAATAAAGTGTCCACAGTTTTTGAGACACAAACCCATGTGTGTAGTGGGTGTGTGTGTGTTTCTGAATCCTTGTACAGGATACTAAATACTTGAATGCTGAGTCACCATTTAAGAGATTTTTGACTCTGGCCCAGCTCAGTAATTACTTGGTCTGATAATTTTCATTTTGCTTTGTTTTGTCTCATAAAGAACTTTTTCTCTTTAAGATCTTTTTTTAGCAGTTTTAATACAAAGGTCTTTAATATCCATCCCAACTACTTTATACCATCTTGCTGTTTGATTTTTCAGATTTCATATTTGTTCTGTGCTTATATTTATTGTTTTGGCAACTACTTTCAACCATGTATATAACATCTGTTTTTAACTTTGGATCATTCATCTTAATTTTACTTTGACTTGGCTTCCATCCAGCTACAGTTGTCAGGGATAATACAAATCCCACCTCAGTAATTCTACGGGATTTAGGATTCTCCCACAAATATTCTATAGACTTAAGTGGATTTGTTTCCTTCATCCTCTCTACATCCTCTTCTTTCTCAGCTTTAGATCAGATTTGGAGAATGGAGAAAAGTATATTAGATAGATATACAACTCACTATGGTCCCTGAACCTCAACAATCTCATTTTCCTACCAGTTGTTCATTGGTTTCTTCTGTACTAGCTCGTTTGACTGTTAAAGAGGATCTGCCACCTGCTTCAAGTCTTTCTCACTAAAACAGACTGTGAACAACACTCAGTTTATGCAAGACACAAAATACCAGAATTCTTTGGTTTATGTAGAAGTTTTCTGCTGTTATTTGCAATTGGGTCTTAAAAGCTTTAATGAAACAGTGTTTTTATTTAACATCATTTCTACCTTGGCAAATGACTGGTCACATTCAGATTTTATTTTTCAATTTAAAAAGGCATTAGGAGTTACTATTAGAAAGCATTGAAAAGTTGGTATTGAAAATCACATAGAAAGTAAAGGTTGGTTTGAAGAAAAAGACAGTAATAGAAACACAGTTTAATGTATGGAACTACTGTACTCATCCTTTTCAGAATAAAATTAAATTTTTATTTCATAACTTTGTTTTTATTTTTATTATATATCAAAATTTTAATGAAAGATTTCAATTCTACAAAAGTGCTGCCAACTGAACGGTTTGCTTCTAAAATCTGTAAGCAAATTCTTTGTCCCATTTCAGAACAAAAACTTGGATCTTATGGAATACTCTATACAATGAAAAGAAATTGCATTTATTATAGATGCTGGTCACTATCCAGAAAGTTAATATTCATGTCAGTCCTTGTCTTACTATCTTTGTTAGCTTTTATATTAGAAAATAAAACTATTTGATTAAGTACACTCTATAAATTAATGAATTAATCTGATCCTGTATTGCTGTTCAGTTTGCACTGCGATTTACACATTCTGTGGTAAAATTTATCTTTATTTCATTGCTGGCATTCAGCTTCTTTGTGGACCTACTTCGTTGCAATATATTAAGAGACAAATACACAATAGAACAATTCTTGTCTGTCATTTGCATTTTTAAAATTCCATGTCTTATAATGGAGGCTCTGCATGCCTGAGCACACCATCAACTGTTCTCATTGCTAAGTAAAAAAGAACTTAAACATGTCTGGCGTCCTACTGAATTCACCTGTTCCATTTTGCTTTACAAGGGCAGTTAAGATTGCCAATGTGGTAAATAAAATGCACACAAAATAATTTAAGTGGTTTCTTGATTTCAGCTGACAATAATTTTTAATCATCTGAAGATTCCCTTAGTTTACAATATTCCATCTGCTAATTTTTCAGGTGTACCTGAAATGCTGTGTAAAATATTTATCAACTTACTAACATCTAATTTCTAACAAGATGAGTATTCCTAAAGGTTATGCTTTCTTTAAAATACTTTTTCAATTACATTGGAAGTTTTTGTTTACATTCCCAAGGGACTGTATCAACAATTTCAAATTATCCTATAAATTGTCAAATATAGTTTCAAGCACCTTTCCAAGTTTTCTGCCAGGTTTTCTTGCAGAGTTACTGATAGAAATGGACTCCTGGAGTTTGTGATGTGGGGGGGGTTAACCTTGTTTTGATATCTGTTGAACATATGACACCCAGGAATGCTGGTATCGAGTGTTTATTCATTAAACTCAAGAGTTTGGCATGTTTTCCCCCATAATATTTCCCAAAGACATGCCATTTTGAAGAAAAACCTGTGAAAACTTCCTGTACATGGGCTAACATTAGAAATCCCTGAGATTTTTATTAAAGAGATCTACTGGTCCCTGGTGACTTCTGACAGCAGAAACTTTAGTATGCTTCATGCCTAAAATATCTCAAAGGAAAATCAAAATTAATTCAGTGAATTTTGATTATAGAACGATAAAATGGTTGGGGTTGGAAGGGACATTAAAGATCATCTAGTTCCAACCCCCCTGCCATGGGCAGGGACACCTTCCACTAGAACAGGTTGCTCCCAGCCCCATCCAGCCTGGCCTTGGACACTGCCAGGGATGGGGCACCCACAGCTTTTCTGGGCAACCTGTTCCTGTGCCTCACCCCTTCACAATGAATAATTTATTCCTTATATCTAACCTAACTCTACCCTCTTTCATTTTAAAGCCCTTACCCCTTGTCCCGTCACATCATGCCTTCATAAAAAGTCCCTCTCCAGCCGTCTTGTAGGCCCCCTGTAGCCATGGAGGGCTGCCATAAGGTCTCCCTGGAGCCTTCTCTTCCCCAGGCTGAACAACCCCAACTCTTTCAGCCTGTCTTCACAGGAGAGCTGCTCCAGTCTCCTGATCATCTTCATGGCCCTCCTCTGGACTTGTTCCGACAGGTCCATGTCCTTCTTATGTTGGGGGCCCCAGAGCTGAAGGCAGCACTCCAGGTGGGGTCTCATGAGAGTGGAGTAGAGGAGCACAATCCCCTCCCTGGACCTGCTGGCCACGCTTATTTCAGGATACAGCTGGCTTTCTGGGCTGCAAGTGCACATTGCTGGGTCATGTCATTACCTTTTAGAGTAAGAAATGGATCAGTCCCTCTGCAGATGTAGCAGATCATACATTAATTATTCAGTATCAAAATTCATGTGACAATTGGCTTCTGTTATGCAATATACATAATTCATAAAACATCTGTTCTGTGTTTTTATATTTAAGAGGTATAAAGTGCAAAGGTAGAAAGTGTTAAGTGGATATATAGGAATGTTTTATTTCATATCACTTCTTCTCCCACCCTGTTCAATAAGGGTTAAGGAAACAGCCATGTACAAATTTATCCTATATATGTATTTTTTGATTGTTTTGCTATGAAAATATACTAGCTGGTAATTCGGTTTTTGACCATAACCTCAACAGAATTATTCAAGGATGAACACCATGGATCCATTTAGCAGCAAACAAAATGCAAAATATCCGTTAATCATGCCAGATAATTTTTTTTTATATGTATGAAGTTGTAAGTAGATTTTTCTTTGTTACGTGTGTGTCTGCAGTTAAGTATATGTGCAGGCATATATATGTATGTGTATGTATATGTATAGATGTTTTGACATCACAGTGAAAATAAGGAGTAATTTCCTCTGGACATTCTTTTTTCCCTTGGTCTAACTAGTGCTTAAAAGGTACCCTAGGTGTAAGTCTTCAGGACCAAGAAAAACTGCATGGTATCCAGAACATCCCAGTTGAGGATGGTTTATTAAATTGCACAATAAGCAAAAAGAACATGGTCTCTGATCTCATAACTACTATTCAATGAGAAATAGTATTCATGTAGTTGTTGAACCCTACCTGAGTGTGAGGTGCCCACCAAAACTGCTCTATCACTCCCCTCCTTAACTGGACAGGGGAGAGAAAAGTATAATGAAAGGCTCGTGGGTCGAGATAAGGACAGGGAGATGACTTCAGCAATTAATGTCACAAGCAAAACAGACTCAGATTGGGAAAAACAGCTGAATTTTTTACCATTCAAATCAGAAAAACACCTTCCATCCCTTCTTCCTCGCTTCATTTAGTTCCTGATTTCCCTACCTCTTCCCCCTGAGTGGTGCAGGAGGATGGGAATGGGGGTTACAGTTAATAATTCATCACATCTCTGCTGCTCCTTCCTCCTGACACTCTTCCCCTGCTCCAGCATGGGGTCCCTCCCACAGGAGACAGTTCTCCATGAACTTCTCCAACATGAGGCTTTCCCGCAGGCTGCAGTTCTTCATGAACTGCTCCAGTGTGGGTCCTTCCCACAGAGTGCAGCCCTTCAGGAATGGACTGCTCCAGCAAGGGTACCCCACAGGGTTACAAGTCCTGTCAGCAAACCTGCTCCAGTGCAGGCTTCCCAGGGGTCACAGCCTCCTTCCGGCATCCACCTGATCCAGCATGGGGTCCTCCACAGGCTGCAGGTTGGTATCTGCTCCACCATTGAACCTCCATGGGCTGCAGGTGGGTATCTGCTCCACCATTAACCTCCGTGAGCTGCAGGGCACAGCCTGCCTCACCATGGTCTTCACCACAGGCTGCCAGGGAACCTCTGCTCTGACACATGGAGCACCTCCTGCCCCTCCTTCCTCACTGACCTTGGTGTCTGCAGAGTGGCTGCTCTCATAGTCTCACTCCTTTCTCCTGCTGGTGCAGGGTTTTTGAGGTTTTTTCCTTCCTAACATACTATCACAGAGGTGTTACCACTGTCGCTGATGGGGTCAGCCTTGGCCAGTGGTGGGTCCATCTCAGAGCCAGCTGGCATTGGCTCTATTTGACTTAGGGAGAACCTCTGACGTCTTCTTACAGAAGCCACCCCTGCAGTCCTCACATTACCAAAACCTTGTTATGCAAACCCACCACAATTCACTTGCAAGGAAAGATAATTTTTCAAATATTGCTCTTGTCTTGAAGAATTGAAATCTCATTACAGTGATCATAAGTCTATCCAAATGTAACGCTGCTTCCATGATTTCAGAGCATTTCATTTAACTTTGACTCCTGAACTTAAATGAATTTCCAGAAAGAAATGTTTAAGTTATAAAAATCTTATTGAAGAAAACATTGTGCTGAAATGCAGAAGAAAATAACAAAAACTTTGAAGATTTTGGTAACATTAAAAAGGAATTAGAAAAAAAACATTTAAATAATCTCCAAAAAGAAAGCCTATTTTAGTTGACCAGAAATTTTATTCCAAATATGTCTACAAATTTTTTCAGACATATATATTGATAAATTATAACAGACTTACTCTTCCAACTTGCTGTTAAAACACAGGATACTGAGAATAAGAGAAGAAACACAAAATAGTTAAAGGTTATTACTTGATACAAATCAAATGCCTGTCATTATAGGAACATAAGAAAACTAATCTCAATGCATATGAAAACTAAGTTTTCTAGCTTCTGCATTTAGACCACACTTATGAAGCATTCTGAAAGGTTTGAAAGATATTGATAAGCTTTAGCTTGTACTGTGACACTAAGAAAGTGATGAAGTCTCATGGCCTGGAGATCAACATTTTGTTGCCATCCTAGAAGCAGGCACCATCTGTGAACTACTCAGTTCACATTATTTGCCACATCTTGCTGCAGGTCAGTGGGTAACTCAATGCTGGACAACAACATGTCCTCAAAACAACTGCTAGACTCGAGCGTAAAGTCTGGCAACTTAGCACTTCCTATAATGTCAGACACCTACAGCTTCAAAGAAACTTCAGAAAATAGACGTAAAAGTTTCTCCCATTACAATTAAGAGCTATGAGCCATAGCTTCTCCATCAATTCAAACTTTTTTTTTTTTTTCAGTGAAGGGGATAACTGCATCTACACTACTCCATCCCCACTAAAACATACACCACTCAGTACCACGATACGTTCTTTGCTTACCAAATACAAAGCTATGGTTCTGTTTGATGAGGCAAATGCTAATTTTCACAGAACCAATGATTCCCGACAGACTTTTATGACCAACAAGTGTGTTTATCAGTAAGCTACTTGACTGCTATGACTGTTCATATGTGAGTAAAAGCTTTTGTCTGACTGGAGAAAAGATTTCAGCAGCAAATTAATCACATTTATTCACAGAACTATTTTCAGAGTTTGAACTTTCATCTGTTTCAGTGACGAAGTCCCAAGGTTGGATTAAATGAATCTGACATAGCTGTGTTCAGAGAAGTTTGTTTCCCAGCTGCAATTTCTTTTGAAGAGATTTTTGTCCACTAATAATGACAGCCATATTGGACAAAGGCTAATAATTCTTGTTATGAATAAAAAACTACTGCATATCTCATCCGCTTTACCACTTTAAAGTGAGCCTTATTCACTTTAAAGTCTAAGTTTCAAATTATTCCTTAGAATGTGGAATGGAAAAAATGGAGATGGCAAAAAAAAGTTAATTTTCAATCAACCAAACTAATGTTCCATAAATGTAGGGGATCATGCAGATAAGGCCACTGAGTCCATGATCTCAACATGGAAAAGAAAATCTGAAACACTTCACACCTGTGGACAGGAATCCTTTCATATTCTTGGTGAAATCTTATAGTAAAATAGACCTGCTGTTAAATGGAGTAATTTCTACTACAAGCAAGGTCCTAATCAATCTTCAGTATGTGTGCCTGGTGATGGGGGCTCTTGGCTGACCCCAGCTGCCACTCCTGGGAACAGAGGTGCTCACCCCAGCTGCTGAGGTTCCTTCCAAGCTGAATATGGGATCCAACAGCAGCCAGCCCATCCTCGTCCCTGACAGAAAGTTTCATGGCGTCAGGATCAAAGGTGGCAGAGATACAATGCACATCTCTTGTGCAAAGCAGAGCATGTCTTGAACAAGAAAGATCAGAGACCTGACTCCGAGGTTCCTACATTCCCAACTGCTATCCACCAGGCTATGTTTTCTTCAAAACAAATATCCCAATCTGTTTGACAGATGTGTTGAGAGTGCTTAAAATTTTTCAAGCAGTAATAACACAAGCAATTTCTTGGGTAGTAAAATCTGACATACTAAACCCAGAATTTTTGGCTCAATACCTCCCATATTCTGAAAGCCTTAAATTTCTGAAGGGAGCCAAAATTACTTTAGAAGTAGATTCAGGAAACTAAGTCTGAATATTTTTTTTCTTATGTGGGAAGTATGTGGTGCTCAAAGCAGGCCCACATCTGGATCTATCGGGCATTATTTTGATTATGAATGTCAGCAGGAATGAGGAAGCAACCCACAAATGTGGATAAAAGAGGTTTCCAAGGAGAGGGAAGTTATCTTAGGACCTACCACAAGGTGATCAATGTAACTATAGAGTAAGGTTTAGCCAGACTAAGATCATAAGTGGCATAAGAATGAAGAAAAATCAGTAAAATTGAATGTAGTCAAAGCTTTTTAAAAGGATTTTCAAACATGTTAAGGAGGAAAATTCTTATTGTGATGGGATACTTCCAGGAGCAATGAGCTCCTTCCATAGAAATAAGACTTCATATTTCTTGTGAAGTCATTCATCCAGTATAAATTGCTTCAACAAGAGTTTTTTCACCCTGCACTAAATTATTCAAACAGTAGCAACAACCAGAATTACTGAACTTCAATGTGAGAAATCTGTTATTTGTGCAGTAGTAAGGAAAGTTGTTTCTCCAATTACATTCATTACAGTCCTGCAATCCTGGTAAGGTCATGACCTCAAAACCCCAGTATCTTTAGCATGGAATGCTAAATACATGTTCAGAATCCTGAACATGTATTTACTCTAGAGTAATCTAATGTTTTATAACTGCAGTCAATCTACAATGCATTCTTTGAAATTTAGTGATTTTAGCAGTATAATGTAAATTGTTAATTTTTCAGGTTTTGCTAAATTGATTAAGTTTAATTAACAAATAGCAACTGTTACTGAATAACGAAGAAAGCAATGTAACACTTCCTTTTAAAAGCCTTTTTTCCCCAAAAGCCTTTCTAACATCAGTGAGTTTTCTGAACAAATGAGGATGTTTAAGAAGCAGAATGGTGTTAAATTCAGTTGCACTGGGAGTTAGAAGATGAGAGGAAACACTGACAAATAAGAAAAGAGAAAAAAGCAGAAGAAAAACAAATTAATTGCTGTGTTTCTAAAAGTCTCAAACAGAATTATAAAAGCTAGAAGATTTGAAGAAAGCAATTGACAGCTGGTGGTGCTTATTTAACCACTCACTACACTGCTATATTGCCATCACCTATTGTTATGATCAATGGTATATTATTACAGATCTGCTCAGCAACTGGGTGTTCTTGGAACATTTAGCATCAGACAGGCTGTTAATTTTAAAATCCCCCAGACTGTTTGTTGGGTTTGGGTTTTTTTTATCATAGCATAGCAACCAGTTATCCGGAGTAGACTTCATGCTATATTGATGGTTCTTTCATTTCTGCTTATAAATAATGTGCACTTCTTTGATCATTGAAAACTGTTGGGTATTTTAAAATTTGCGACAAGCTTTAAATACGTAACAGCTTCTGCACCTTGTCTTATTTTGTTCCTGTCACTGTTACTATACACATACAGCATTAAGTGGCATACCTTACTCAACTGATCAGAGGACGTGTTGAAATGCACTTGCCTTTTGATAATACCCATTTGAAGTGTAAGAATCATATTCAGATTTCAATGCAATAACACAAAGATTTATGAAAATCTGTATATATTGAACTCAACATATTTGGCTCACGTTGGGAAAGCAGAAAAGATGAGAAGAAAAAGCAAAAGGAATCTCTAAAGTCATTATCACTTGCTTTTGTCCCCTGGTCTAGCTTAGAGCCACTCTAGCTCAGTGACTAAGACTTTACTCTGTCTCCCCATTTCTCCTTTTCTCTTATACCAAATGCAAGGAGATGAAGAGAATGGAACTGGCTACTCAAGCTTTTGTGGCGATAGGAAGAAGCTTAAGGTGAAACTTTAATACATTTCTTAGAGCATAAATGCCAGAGAAAAGGAATGAGCCCATGCCCTGAGCGAAGCAGCTCCTTTCTTTGCAGAGCTAGTAGACAAAACACGATACTTCTGTCATGGAGAGAACTGGTTTACTATGTACAAATAAAAATGTACCCTTTCCAGAAGCCCATACACATCTTTACAAATGAAGTCCTGTTTGGAATTGCTACTTGATAGAATAAGGAAAGGAGTTAGTATCCCATTTTACGTCTTGAGAGTTCTTTCAGTTTGTAAAGGATGCCATGTGTTTCTTCAATTGTCAGAATGCTTTTATAATAACGTTGTGAATTGAGGTTATAGGGGACAAAAGAATAGTTGCCATTTATGCCATTGCTTCTTTGAACTGCTAGGAAAAGCAAACCTTCTTTCAAAACAAAATAGAAATTAAAATAGTTACACTTTATTTGACTACTATTGATATCAGCTAGCAATTTAGCAGATAAATGTTCAACCATAAATTTCAGGTCTATTTCCACCTCCTCTCCCCTCCCCATCCTGCAATAAGATATACCCCCCCTTACAGCTTTAACCTTGAGATGAAGGCAATCATTAGTACAGTGCTGTGTCCAGGTACTGGGCTCCCCTGTTCAAGGGAGACAGAGAACTACTGGGTGAGATCAGGTGGAGGGCTATGAAGAGGATTAGGGCATAGGAACATCTCCCTTATGTGGAAAGGCTGAGGGAGCTGGGCCTGTTTATCCTGGAGAAGAGAAGAATGAGGGGGGATCTCAGCAATGCATGCAAATGTCTTAAGGGCCAGTGCCAAGAGGATGGAGCCAGGCCCTTTCCAGTGGTGCCCAGTGACAGTGACAGGACAAGGGGCAACGGGCACCAACTGCAACACAGGAGGTTCCATCTGAATATGAGGAAAAACTTCTTTTTGGGTGACAGCACTGGAACACACTGCCCAGAGAGGGTGTGGAGTCTCCTTCTCTGGAGACATTCAAAACCCATCTGGACACAATTCTGTGCAACCTGCTTTAGGATAACCTTCTTTAGCAGGGGGTTGGACTAGATAATCCCCAGAGGTCCCTTCCAACCTTGATCGTTCTGTGATTAGTAATTGCTATCTGCATCCAGTAGAATTATATCCTCTGACTCTTCACAGTAGGCCTGGTGCCCCTCTCTATTACCACCTCAGCATCACTGAGGGAATACTCCTGCTTAAATGTTTTTCACATAAAACAGAATTTGAGAATTAGGACCGACACGTCTGAAAGGCTTACAATAAAATGAAAGTCTAACAAAAACCTGACCTTGATAAGCAGTCATTATCACTGTTCCATCTGTGAGAAGATTAGACTTCTATCAGGTGCAGTACACATCTTTTAGTTCCATACTTTGGTCTAAACTACCCCACAGGGAAATTAATGCACAGGTTTCAACAGCCCATCAATCTCACTCTATGGGAGCTTTGTCTTGAACTGGGTGAGGCAAGCCCAAGACTAGCTGCAAACATCAATGAGTAAGAGAATAATGCCAAGTAAACAGAACTTCAAAAGTAAAATGCAATGAGTTTTTAATAAATTCACCCAGATTCCAAATTGCAGTTTATTTTGACAAAGCTGAAAACAATTACCTGCTTAATTAGCTTCACTTGAAACAGCCTTAGCAAGGTGTTCTGATACCATTGTGAGAAGATTGTATGAGTATTTAGAGAGACATATTTAAATATTTATTTATTGGAATGCAACACTATCATCTGTTAATGTAATGTCATAGAGCAGTAAACAGGACATCAGAAACATATTTATGATTATAATAGCACAGCAGTAACTAGTAAATTTTTTAGTACTCCAGTAGCACATTCAACACATAGGCAGAGCAAACCTAAGTTTTATGCTTCTTAATGCTACTACACCTCATCTGAAAAGGGTAAAACTATCCTAATCAGTAAACAGATGATTTGTAAATTAGACTCTGCTAAAAAGTATTTTTTCACTAGAACTTAAGTACACTGTGAGAGAATCATCTATTTAAATTCCTGTTCTGCCCCTGCTTTGTGCTCTCACCTGTTTTGGCCCTTGCATACTCCATGAAAAAAATACCAAATTACTACAAAGGAGCTCTAAAAAATCCCATGTGCACCTTGGAAAACAAAACTAAAAGAGTACCCCAAACGCTCTTATCAAGATGAAGACCGCCTCAAAACTTCACAGGGAGGCCATGGCAAGGTATGAAACAGAGTATCAGGGGTAGAAAGAGTGCTTAAAAAAAGCCTGAGTACCAGCTTTATATTGTTGTCTAGCAGAACTACAATATTTGGTGCTAGGAACAAGGTCATAAATATAACATAAAGTCATTTGTCATTTGTATGTCAAAATAGTGTCGGCCATTCCAATCAGAGATAGGCCTGAACAGCATTCAGAAAGCACAGGCTTGTCCAGTAACTGTTTATGCGTTCTTATGGTAGTTTTCATCCAGGGACAGATGTACAAATCATGAAAGGCTGAATTGCTTAATTCATCATCAACCTTAAGGGCCTTTCAAAATTTGTATTACTCTCCAGTTATGGACTTTAGCATAAAGATGTCTTTGAACTTACCTTATATTATTTTTTCTCCAATTATTAGTCTGGAAGCAAAGAACCACAATTCACTTACTTTATCATCCAGTATGGATACACTGCAAGTAAAATACAAGCTGCAATAAGCATATAAATTATGGAAAGGCTTGAAGTCCAAACATGCACACATAGGAGACTGATTCTGTGCCATATATTCAGAAAAAGCTCCACTTGTGTTAGCTTCTGTTTTGTCTGAGTAAGAGTGGAAGAAACAGTTTGTATACATCATAAATTCAGTCCCACAATGGTATTTTATTGAATAGTCTTTCTCCATCTTTCTCATGCCCTATGTCCACTGTAACAAGAACATAGTAATCAGAAAGAAAAGAAAAAGCATTGATGCAGAGTATATTATATGACCCACTGTATATAATTGAAAAATCATGCCTTTAAAAGCCAAAGAAACTCAGACACGTGTCTATAAACGTTTAGTTCATGTTTTTGTTTCAGTTAAAATGATGTACATTGTGATTGCACATTTGGCTGTCCTAATTAATAGTGCTTCAGTAAACAGTTTCAGAAAAGATTGTTTCATTTCTCTCTCTCACTGGTACTTATGAAATGGTACAATCTTGCAATAGAATCAGGACAACAAAAGGATAAGAAAAGTAGTGTACATAAGAGGTTGTCTTCAAGCAAAGTCTGAAAAACATACAATGGCAAGTCAGATTTGCATGGCTCCAATTGTGCAGAGAAGTATTCAGGTAAGATCAGGAACAAGCCAGTATATTTTCTAGATTTTAACACTACTGTAATATATATTCCTATTATAAAATTTCCCAGAGGCAATGGAAGCAGTGATAATGATAGTAATTTTTTATCCCAAGTGAGTAGCAGCAACTGCCCTTCTGGAGTCTATTTTTTGTTTTTGTCACAAGAACTCTAATGAAAAGGCTTTGCTTTAAACTGCTGACATTTTTAGCTAAAATGTATTGTGATCAAATGCCAGAAAGAGCTGAGGCTCAAGAGTCATTACAGTAAGATTGTTACCATCTGATTCAAAGGCATCTACTTGTAGCCTAGTTATTAGTCCATCTGTTCTACTCTTATTTATCAAGACAGGGAAATACATTCCAATTCCAATTCACACGTAGAGCCTACTGCATTAAAAAAAATGTTCCACAAAATGAAAGTATGGCTTAAATATCAGGAAAGGAATTAATTTGTGAAGAGACAGAGGAATGAAAAGGGGTTGGGAAATTTCAGTCACTTTGCTTAGTAAACACAGGAAGGCATAGCTGAATATGATATGTTCAAGTGCCCAATCAGTCCACAGAAATGTTACAGTGTAAAAAAACCCAAACCTGCAGTTGATGAATGAGATATAGAAAGCCAATGTTTTTAACCGAGTGCTTTTCAAGCATTAGAGACTTTCAAAGAAACCTGTACCCCTGAAGTTGTTTTAAGTACATCCGTCTGCAGTGACGGTCTCATCACCTTTTGAGAGCCCATCATTTTTCTGAGCAAAATTATTAAAAACATACAAAGTGGAAAGACCATTCATTTGGAATTTACTCTACGTGACCTCTGAAGCCTACACAGGTTGTGAAGGAAGGCACAATAAAACCTGTAGTAAACAGCTCAGAAGGCAACTTCTCTCAGTAACTGCCTGAAAGAATCCCCAAGGTTTCTATTACAGTTTTGCCTGACCTTTAGCTAAAGGCCCCATCTATTGATTGATTTCTTTTCCTGGTCCCTTCCCTGGGTGGTTGTAGTAGATGAATGGACTTCATTTTACAGCAGTTGTGCATGATGGGAGACAGTGGGGTTCAAAGCAAAGATATTGAGCTATCTATGCTCATATGCAAATAATTACGAACTAATCTGCTATCTACAGTATTTTACTTGTGTAGCATCACATTTTGCAGACCTATAAAGAACTAAGTCAACTAAATTGCTGTTTTTTGGTTTGATCACATTATAATTTTTATACTATACCTTTCTGAGCTCTTGGGTCTGGACCTAAATTATTTCAGTATGTGTGTTATTTTAAAAAAGTTTGACTATTAATTTCTGGTCCATCACTGAGTCCTCTGATGACAGCATACTCAGCTCATATTTGAAAAAAGAACAAGTGTCACTTCAGTGTTTCTGGCAGAACTGCGGAGGATAATGTCTCTTCTCCACAGGGCTTGTCCATCTGCTCCCAGTGTGACCAGAGAACACTCTGTGAAAAGACTGCTGAGCTTTCTTGGGAAAGCCAGCCTCATAGCTACAGGAATATGACACACGATGCTAAAATTTGCCAAGATTCCTGACAATACGTGCTGAAGGAATAGTTGTGCTGCAGGATCCACCAATGTCTAGGCTCATGCGCAGGTGTACACGTTTGTGTATGTGCACAATGCATGACAGAGTATTTTTAATGGAAACCTGCACATAATTCAGATGTTTGTATTAATATAAACAGAAAAACTATAACTGGAAGTTGAGGATTTCTCTGAGATACATCCCTGATACATAAATTTTCTGAGCTGTTCTACGGGTGGCTTTGTGTTTTGGGGAGGGAACTCCAAATCATTTAACTGTCACGGAGCACCACAGTGCCTCAGAAGTGGCAAATTTAGCTTGGGGCTTCCAGCTCTCCACACACACCTCTCATCCATTCCTGGCAATGGTAAGCACAGCACAGGTGAGCAGTTTCCATTGAGTTTGGCCATCACTTACACAAAGATATTCTGTGGCATTATACTACAGCTCCAGTTCAAGGACAGTTTCTACTTCTCAGAACATTCTTAGAAAAGGGCCTTTTTTCCATGATATTTCAATAAACAGGGGGTGGCTGTGAGTAGCTGGTAATCTGGGAGCAGGTCCAAGGAATCAGGAAGCGACTAGAAGTCAGAGCTGCCCATGAAAAGAGGCCAGTCACTACAGAGATGTCCAAGAAGCCTTTCCTTGTCATGACTTGCCATATCATGGCATTCAGGTTAAGAGATCACAGCAGTTCAGAAGCAAGTAAATGGCTTTTTCTTGGACCATGTTGAAGTAGAGAAAAACAAATGAAATCATAATTAATTACTGAAAGGCTTCATTAGAACTTTTGTGAAGGGAAAATGTCCTCAAAGGGCTCATTAGGCTTTCTCTGACTCACAGCTGTGAAACCAGCATATTATTGACAGAAATAAAGAAAAATACAACAGAACTGAACACACAAATAATGTTGTGAATAAAATAATTCTCTTCCCCTACAGGGATCTTTCAAAAAAGATAATCCTTCAGAAACTTTTCTAAAATTATAAATGTATATATATATATAACATACGCATACACATCTAAGGCTTATATATTACAGTGTAAAAAGAACATATAAATTTTCTTTCTTCCATGTATATATTTATATATGTACAGGACTGGAGATAAGTCAAGGAAGTTAGACTGTTGAGTGAGTCTTAAAGTGTCCAGGGGGATGAAAAGAATAAGTTCAGAACCTTCTAAAAAGTTCTGGCTAAATCACTTTAATTTGTAAAATTATTCTGCAAGTATTTCAAATGAAGGGTTTCAGTATGTGTTGTACTTGTGCTGTAACTGAAAAGAGAACAAAATCTATCCCCACACCTCACCCCACCCCCTACCCCCACTCCTGGAATGCTAGTATTTCTATTTTACATGTAGAACAAGCAAAAAAATTGTGATGAATATAAAAATAAAAAACAGCAGAGGAAAGGGGGGAGGGGGAGGGGGGGGAGGTGTGAGGGGAGGAGGGAGCAGGTTTGAAAACAAGCCAAGCATTCCCAAGCCTCCAGCCCTTTCCCCTCTTCTTTCTGGCAAGCTTTCATCTGTTCTGTTCCTGTTTCCATCCTTGGCTGTTTAGTCTGGTTGCACATAGCTTGTCTGCTCTGATTCATTCTTGATATTCATTGTTCTTTCCTTACTTCATTACCTTCTTTAGAATTATTTTTTCCCTAAACAGCAACAAGGTATCAAGAGACGGCAGCAAGTTCAGGAAGAAAAGAGCTTATTAAGTAACTCACAGCAGTGAGTCAGCAGCCAGGTTGCCATGCTTATGTAGCCCTATAAAATGGACTATGGCTGAATACAACTGGTGATGACAAAGGATGTGCACAAAACGAGATAGGTCAGGAATAAAAATCCTTGCAATCCAAAAGGTCTCCTTTTGTAGTCAACTTCAGCCACTCTTGGCAGGCATTGCAAGGGCTCCAGGCTTTCAGTTCAGTTAAGACTTCACATTCTGTTGGTAATTTCAAGCTTATTGTGCCCTTGAAAAAGTTTGGAACTTAAGCATAGAAAAGTCTCACAAGCTAATCCAGTAGCAAGCAGGAAAACTAGCTAAAATTCTGCAACATGATTATAATATTGAGCTGCCTCGGTGAACTCTGAAGATGGAGACACATTAAAAAAGGCAGGGTAGAGGAACATTGCACTAGGTTGCTCTTCTATTTGCTGAAATCGAGGCACTAGTAAATCTGAAAAACACAAAGTGAATTTTGACTTGGACAAGATTATCTTCTACTGATTGGAACATAAAACAGTGACACTGTTTTATAGCTCAGGTGATCACAGAAAAACATGAGAAATGGCAGCTGTAGTAAAGCATATGTTTTTAGAAAAGAGTCACGTAACCGTAACACGTTACAATGAGAAGAAAGTAAAAACAAAATCCTAAAGGTATTATTCATAGTCTTAACTAAAATCTCAAATTTAACTCAGGAAAATCAGTTACAGAAATTATGCCACCTCCAGTTCTGGCTCTGAGGACATATGAATTGTACTAAAAAAAATAATTGTTAAAGTAAACCTGTATCAGAAAAAATAGTAACAAAGTGGTCACTACCACATTGTTCAACGTAGCAATTTTGTAAAGAAATGGAGGAAAAATTGTATGTTACCTGTGGAGTGTGGAAGCATCTTAGATAGGAATTATGTTCAGCAAGTTTGTGTCATATTGTATGTGATGGCATAAAAATTGTGGTATATACTGGTGGTGCTTGTAGATCAATATTAATCCTATTTAAAACAGTTTTAAACTCTCTGTGATTGCCTTCTCCCAGTTTTACATCACCTTCTGCCTTTTAAAATGTTTTTTTATTGGGCACCTAGCTCAATTACACACTTTTTGAATAAAAATAAAGAATATTTACTAAAAAGATATCTATATTATTGCAGTTACCTTCATAAGAATTAAACTATGTTATACTCTTTCAAGTTGATTCATAGTGCCAACTCAAGAAATACAATAGATTTATCTGTGATTAAAATTGAGTATAAAATCTAATTATCTCACCTGAAGGGTGAAAAAAAAAGTAAGACACCACCTTCCATCTGTAGACTTTTAATTCCCTAAT
Source organism: Microhierax caerulescens (assembly GCA_035590215.1). Taxonomy (NCBI): domain Eukaryota; kingdom Metazoa; phylum Chordata; class Aves; order Falconiformes; family Falconidae; genus Microhierax; species Microhierax caerulescens. Next base: position 63,170,179 of record JAVJGJ010000001.1, read on the forward strand.
TAAAAAATAGAAGGGCTTTCTAATTTAATCATCAAATTGTACAAGGAAAACAAGACTTGATAGCTCTGATAATTAACTCTTCATAATTCATTGCTACCAGGCAAAACTAACAATACATTAGAAAACTTCTTTTGTCATTGTAGGACTAGTAATAAACCAGCATAAGAACTTGGAAAGCATTATATCATGGCCTAGTGTCAGCGGGTTGACTTCAGCTGCTTGGGAGAACTACATTTTAACTTCATTGTTGAAAGGTGTCAGAATCTGACCACAAGAAAAGCCACCCAGAACTCTCTTGCATCAAATTCAATTCAAGGATCTGGTTCTCAACAGTGTTGTAAAAGTCAGTTCTACAGCCAGCAGTTGGAGATCCAGGGTAAACTTGTGGCCCATCACTTCATTGAAGTTGTGCTGAAAAAATAATCATTTCAAACTGACTGTTTTCCTATCCTGCCTCCAGATCTGGAAATAATAATCAACTCTCACGTCTGCAAAAGACGGGATATTTAAATTGTGTGCATGTGCAGGCACATTTGCATGTCAAATTGGTCTTACAGGGTTCTCATATTTCCCAAAAACATGTTGTTAAGTTCATCTCTCATGTCCTGTATACACTTGAGTGTCTGTGATAGTTGCTTGTTTACACACAGCAGAGATAAAATAAGCAGAAGAAACCTTTTTACTCCCACACAAAAACATGAAGAAAAGTCTGCTTATTGTGTCGTTCTCTAGTATCAAAAAGAATGGTAAACATCTTTACCAGTTGCTGCATCAAGGAAATCTGACCCTGACAGAGCAGTATTGGTAAGGATAAAATACTTCTTGGCCCCTTTCCCTCCATCATGATCTCATACATATCACATCAGCTGCTCCAACAGGAGGACGTGCAACGAGGTCAAGCCTCCACTAAGCTGAATGGGGATTTTCAGCAACTATCTGTGACCTTCCCTAACCACAAAACACCTGGTATTCCCCTGATCCCGGCCCTTAATCAGATAAAAACTACTGTCAGTACCATCTCTGTGCCTCAACTCTTCTCTTGTTTCTCTAGACGATTAAAAAATTATCACTTCTGCATGTCCAAAACAGCAAATATAAGTATGCACTGCTATGAGCACTGCCAGCTATAGCCATGCAAAAACCTACCAACTTCAGGCACCAATTAAAGAACTCATCACAACACACAGGGGCTGAAAGTGTGGTGAATTTGGGCATTCAGTCAGGCAGACAGTTCCAGTGGAGTACGGAATCAATAGATTAACAGGTTTTACGTATGAATGGGAGGCATTTATAGATAATGCATATAGATAATGCACAGAAACTGAAGATATTTGTTGTTAGAGCTATTGGGACCTGTATTAAAATCTGAACATATTCTTTAACACAATATTGAGAAAATATAGGCTGCCACACCTACTCTGTAAATAAGGTTTAGTCTCTATGCATGTCAGTCTAGTACTTTAAATAGAACAATAATATTCCATGAACTATATACACTTACTCTGCTAGAATAGTTATCATTCTAATTCCTAAGTAGATGTCATGAAGACAGCTGTTTCGAAAAATGGTGCAGTTGACTCTTATGTTATTTTGAAGTGTTTTGGCTTAGCTTTCTCCAGTTCAAAGGGTTTAGGAAAAGCATAGCTTGTTAAATAAATAATGCCATTCCAGGATTTTTGGTGACACAGTTTTTCAGTAGAGATTGCTCCCCAGCTGATCCAGAGCCGCACCATCCCAAGGCCATGCCCAGCAATGGAGGAGACCTGGCCAACCCCAGTCCCTTTCAGCAGCCCCACTCTGCTCACCCCAGCCGAGTACTGCATTTAAAAAAAAAAAAAACACACCACTAATTTTCAAGCTGAGAAATCATTAGACTAAACAGCAAGCTGCCTATCACCATCACAGGAGTAGTGTAACACTAAAGGAAGATGTAGATGGAGAAATATGCAAATACAGCATTTCAAAATGGTATAGAGAAAACAGAGCACCTCCACTGCCGAGACTGGAACTGGTATAATCACTAAATGCACAGATGAAGAAATTAGCCATCTTCCTGATAGATGTGTGACAGAAAATGATAGTCAACAGAAAAATGCCATATTAACTATAAAATTAATTCAATTATTATCTATTTAAAGGGCAGACATCCTTGTGATTCCCAAGTGATCCCAGCTCTTCTTCTTCTAGACTACTATTTCTAATTGCCAGATTGGACTAGATTTTGAAAAAGAAGTGGAAATATTTTAGAAGACTTTTGTTTTGTTTCTAATGAAAACATTCCATGGTACTTTCTCAGATATTCTGCAGAGCTCATTCTCTGTAGCACTGTTCTTCCATCAAGGACATTATTCCATATTCATGATTCTTGAACCGAGCTAATATACTTACATCGCTTCTGTTCTGGAGTAGGGTCTTCAAATGAAATTCACTTGGAGATTTTGCTCCTCCTTGCAACCCCATCTTTGTATGTACAGAAAGTTTTAGTTACCTCATTTTATTAGCAGAAAAAAAAAAAAAAAGAACTAAATAACCTTTCTGTTTTCTCAGAAGTGAACATCTGAGTTGTTTCAGGTGAGTTATGACATTCATAATTTTTGACATGGCTATTTTAAATTATATAATAATGAACACTGGGATTTTTTAATGATTAATTAATTTGTCAAATAAAAAAAACATCAAACTGAGTTGTGAATACAGCAATAAGAAATAAAATTCAAAATTCTCCTCAAGTGAACAAGAGCTAAGTGGAGCCTTAAATGATGCATTTAGCCCATTAAGACTTCAAGGTCAAATTAATACATATTTTTCCTTATATGTATTTTAGAAGGAATAAAAAGCATATTTACTTAAAAAGGTACACTGTTCATAAGCAAGAATATAAAAGAGTACGATTCAAGATAAGACATGCAACTCAATAAAACCCAAACCCAAAGGCATTAAACTATGTTGACCAAGATTATTTTCTTTTCCTCAAAACCTTCTTTCTGTCTAACTGAGCTTTAATTTTGAGTATGGTCAGTTCCCACTTTAAGAATAACGTGGTGACGTGTCAGTACACTAAAACTATGTAAAGCAACAGACCTGATGAAGAAGCTCTGAGTAGTGACTGTGAAGGAAAAGAACATATATGCTATAAGCCTTCAGTCTGTAGAAATGGGTAAAGGCTTTTTTTGTGATCAGCAGTCAGAATTATGCATAAGGCAGGACGGGGGAAACTGGAGACATCAACTACTCAGCTGTCAGGGAAGGAAACCTGGAGATCAAAATTACTTTTTTCAAGTTTTTGTAAATCCTGATCTGATTTATTACAGAATAAAAATAGAGAACGTATCTACAGGAAGATCATCTGAGATTTAATTCCTAACTGGTAAAATGAAATGAGTTAAATATCTGGAAGAAAGATGACTTAGGAGACTGGCATAAAAAAAAAAAAAACAACTCCTTTAGACAGGAGAGAAGAATAGCAGCGAAACAATAATCACTGAACTTGGGCAGGCAGATTTTGACAAACTAAAAAATCTGGGAGTCCCACTTGGAGAGGTATAACATAAAAAGTAGGGAATTCTTCAGCAAAACATGATTTGGCAAACAACTGTCAGTCATCCCACTGTGGAGGGAAGATAAGCATATTAGGAAATGTGCTAAACCATGAGCACTTTTGGGACCTCAGACTCAAGTAAGAAGTTAGCAGAAACTGGAAGCTGGGTCCAATCATTAACAAGATTAATGACAACATTAACAAGATAATGACAATTAAGATTAATGGAGACAGAAATAGGACAGAAGTATGGACAAAATCAGAAAAAAAAACAACACAAGAGATGTAACTAACTAGAGATGTGAACCAAATTCTTTTGTAGTAACATCAGTAGCATGAGGTAGCATACGGAAAAGGTTGTTTTGAGCAGAAAGGATAATTTCTTTGTGGTGTTTTATACTGAAAATATCAGGTTTGATTAAATTACTTAAATAATACCAGGTACAAAAGAGCAAAATCTTGTCCTTGGATGAGTAGGAATAAATAAGTGAGTGCATAGATAGTTCTCATTATTCCAAATCATCTTAACCTAACTCACATGATAACTTAAAGAACTGACTGATGAAACTATGGAACTTTGAGAAACTGAGAAGCAAGGCAAAAATTTTTAAAACCCTATACTTTAAAGAGAAAGGAAGGACAAAATGGGTAATTATTGAGTTGTTATCTTAACTTCAAATTGCAGAAAACAAGCACGGAAAAACCAAACAAAGGATGCTTAGCGAATTCAGCGGGGAAAGAGATAAATGAACATTGAACAGGAATTTAGCAAGAATAAATCAGGTCAAAACAATATGCTTTTGTTTTGCAACAGAAAAACTGGCACTGTGGAGAGATAAAAGTCAGCAGATGTCATATATTTTGTGGGGGTTTACATATAATGTTCTCATAAGCAAACTGTAAAATTATGATCTGGATTAATATTGTAGGTGTAGAACTGAGGAAAACAATGTCCCAGGAATGGTACTTAATGGTTCCCTCGAAACTAGTCAGCAGATGGACTTCTGCAGAGCTCTATTCCTCATGCATCTGTGTCCTCATACCTATTCCATATTTTCATTAAGAGACTGGGAGGTGAACTTATGAAATTAAGATCACAAGTATGTTGAAAGACAGAATCAAACCTGACAAATTGGAGATACATCCTGAAAAATAATTGGGTGTTATTTAACTGAGAGAAGTAAGACTTACTAAAGGACGGTCATCTACATAAATACATGATCTGAAATAATTAGGTGGGAAATCAGCCTGAGAGATGAATATAATAGTTATTGTAATGAACAGCAGAACATAAGTCAATGCAGTCATGCATTTGCAATTAGCCAACTAAACCTTAGATTGTTACATATAAACAAAGGACAAATGCAACAATCTTTCAATTTAGACAGAACTGATAAGGACAAAGTCAAAGTGCTTTGTGTCCAGCTTGAGGCAGTATTTTCAAGAAAGGTGACATGAAAGGAGTCCAGAGGAGAGGCACAAATATAAGAGGATTTTAAAGCATGTTCTTGAAAGGATATTGAATAAAGAGATGGACAAGTTTGATCTGAAGGAGAGAAACATCTACAAAGGAATAAGAAACAAAGTAAGTGTTCACCCAAATAAACACTTCAGGAAAGGAGAAGGCATTAACCTAATATCATATACATATAAATACAAAAACCAGTAATTGGCTTAAATTATAATGAACAAGATAATAAAAAAAGCATATTAATAATAGGGCAGGAAGGTAACGCCTGGGTCACACATTTTGGGAAAGTTGTGGCGTTTCTAGCACTGGAATGCTGCATAGATGTCCCTCAGACTCTACCTATACATAATTGGCCCTGCTGTGTAGTAAGTGGATGGACGCTGACTGGATAACCTCTTGAATTCCCTTCCAGCAATATTATGATCTAACCACCTGTAATTCTCACTGCACTGAAATCGGTGCCAAAGCATTTAATAACCCCCCTTCTTTTTTCCCCATTATGACCTCTCACAAGAAAAGCTAATAATAGCTTATTAGCCTGTTTAAAAGGCAACCGAACAAATGCAACCTCCTTTCACATACTGTTCAAGACAGAACTGATGAGCAGACTTCTGCATGCCTGTGCTAAGCCTCCAATGTAAAATACAAAAGGGTGACTTTTTGCTTGTCAGTGCTGTAAGTAGTGCTCAGTGTTCAGCACGTAAGTCAGTAGTACAAAGACCCTTTACGTTTCCTCTAAGAGAATCAGAGCTAAGGGCATTTTGATCACTGAAAGACACCAAGAGATACCAAGAAGGCACCCTCTGTCACCACTAATGAAAGAAAAAAAAAAGCCTACTCTCCCCTCTCCCCCCAGAAAAACATGAAACAAAAAAGATGTGACTCAGTGAATAATCAGAGAGGTAGCATGGCCCAGAGCTTTAAGAACCATAGCCTGCTGCATTCCACCTCAGGAGTTTGGACTCTACTGTCTGAAGGAAAAACCTCAACATTTTTTGTACTCACTACCTGAAAGATAATTTTGATATTAAGGAAATGCCTTATTTAATGCCTAAAATTAAATTGCTCAGCATCAATATGTCATCGAGATACATACCTGTGCATGTGTGTGTGCACTTACATGCAAACATAATTACAGATACCAAGTTTTAACTAAGCAAATAAAGACGCCATTAAAGCAACTATTTTCTCTGTCAGTTAGTAGCCCAGAAAACATGGCGAAGTTCTGAAGACTCCCTACCATGAAGTAGAGTCCATACAGATACCAATTCATCAGTGTATTATTCCCCTATCTCCTGTTTCACTTGTGTGGTCTCTGTTGAGAAATGACATTTCAAAACACAGCTAATGTGAGAAATACTGAAGCATATTTCATCAAACATGTTTGTGGTTTATGAGAATTACCTCCAGATCACCCATCTTGTACATGCAATTGGAAAATGAATGGTACTTCGATAGGAGCTGGATTACAAATATGAAGTCTGAAACACGGTTCTATAACTTTAAACCACTGAATAATATTGTAGCTAGGTAATTTTCATTTATGTAATACCTTTCCCTTGTAGATTAGTTACAATTTCACAAAAGCAGGACACTTCACAAGTTCCAGTAGGTGAGAAAGCTGACTCAGAGAGGAAAAGTAAAGAGCCAAAAGATAACCCATGTGCCCAAGCGTAAGCTAGGAGATACATCTAGGTCTTCTGCATCTTTCTGCCTTAGCTGTTAGACTGTATTGACACTTAATCACATAGGCATTTTAAAAATATCTCTTTAAATGGAGATTCTCGCTGGATAAGAATAACCTTCAGCAAAAAGAAAGTCATATAGAACTCCAGTCAATATGATTACAGTATGCTTTTCAGTTAAAATTACAGCAGAATTAACAAAGGTTTTCTGAAAACTGAAGGGCTTAACTGATTGTTAATTTCATTCACCATTCAGCTGGGAGCAATTAATATCCTGGGAAATCTTCCTACTCTTTTGGAATATAAGCATTAGAAAGATGGTAACTTTCCTGCTCACTCTGATGGTTCACACTGTTTGGCAGTAGAACACAAAGCACTTTCCTAACCTGCAAAGACAGGATACTCAAGGTAGCTAAATGAAGAAGATAGTTGAATTTAAGCCAGATTAAACTACAAAAACGGAGGACAAAAGAGAAACTATGTGATGAAGAAGTTTGTTGCCAACTAATTTGTCCAACAGGGTGTCTTCATCTGAAATTGTCACTAAAAGATGATCATGAACACTTTATGTCTGATAAAGTGAAAATAATTTTTGCAGAAATGTTATGTTAAAAATTTTATAAACTGCTTCATAGATAAACTTGTAAGGACCAGATGCTACTTTGTTCCAACCCATAAGGCCTTCAGGTAAAAGGACAAACTGCCAGATTTTAATACCAGATATTGAAAATCCTGCTTTTGGCAAATTGTGTGTTCACGTGGAAGCAATTTCAATCACTTAAAAGAAGTTCATATAATGTAAGGCAAGACTTAGTATAAAGTTATTAATATTGGCCCCACATTAAGGGCCTATAGATCTGATTCTGCGGGATCTGGAACCCACTTGAATTAATTTTATAAGATAAGGAAGTCTGCCTCAAAAAGCACTTCATCCTCCTTTTTATATGCTGTTATGATTCCCTACCTCCCCCTCACCACATGTTTTTTTTTTTTTAGCTTATTTATGTCGAATACCCTGGAAAAATTACATGTAACTTATTTTAATTAACTGTACTGTACCAACAAGGGGGTTATTGAAAGCAAACTGTAGAAATTAAAAGCCTTTCCTCTTAATTAAGCTACAGTGCAAACAGTAAGTCACTTTCTCTCTTGTACTTGCATTTTTGAATGCTTTTAACATTATTTTGAATGCAACAAATCAGGTAGTGAGGTGGCCCTATGCAACAATTAGGAAGTGAAATCCACAACAAAATATTTTTCCAGGGTTTGCTTATTTTTTTTTCTTGAACTGTATTTTATCAGTTTTCAGGATTAATATTCCTCCTAAACCATCCTTTAAGTCCATCCTTATTTCCTCATTTTGTTTATGAATAGGAATGGATTCAGATTCTATTAGTTTAAGCAGTGAATCTTGACAATCTAAGTGAGCAGAAGGAATTCAGCTTGGGAAAAAAAATGAGTAACTGTACATTAGTCTTGTTTCTCAAGTTAATTTTGAACAAAATACCTTTTTAGCTGCCTTTTGATTTTGATAATCTCATAATTTGTTCAATCCATTCCCCAAAACTAAAGATTATTCAAAGACAAAGCTTTGTTGTCTATTAATGATAAGACTTCATTATGAAAACAAAGATTTGTATCATATGTGAATATAAAATTCTAGTCAAAATCTTTATTTTTCAACACTACTTAAAGTTTATCATTTGAATGACCATGAAACATTACAAGTGTGAATACTTGCTTGTATTTAGTAAGAACAAAGGGGAGCAACATTGTTTATTGCCAGGCATTTCACTTGAAACAAAATCCAAAAGCCACTAAAAGAGATGTACTTTCTGCTGCTGCAATTTACTTTGACAAAAAATAATGATAGTTATTGAAAGCAGAGAGCAGATATCTCAAGAAGCAGTTTGATCAGTATATCCATTATGCTAATCACTCATCCTTGTTTGCATCATTATATTTTATCTTTCATCACTAAAAATAGAAGAAACTGTTGAAACCAAATAGAAAGCTATATAAGCATATTATTACAGAAACCGATTTATAACATTTTGCTCATGAATAAAACATCAAATATTTTCATTATTATTTTTTCTTTTTATGAGTGGTAAAAAACAATCACAAGCATATTTCCTTGATTTTATTTTTTAAGTTGTATTACTGAGGTCCTAAATTGAATGTTGGAATCTCCAAAGAGAATCTAGCTGAGAACACTCGATCTTCATCACTTTTTCTATAAGCATATGAACAAGTATTAGATTAGGAAAATAACACCAAAAGTATCTCTTTGGCTGTTTCAGTTTGCTTTAAGTCATGTTCAACCTACCTTTGTATTCATTCCCCATTTACTTGATGAATATACAGGTGTTCATAAGTAAATTTTTTTGACAAGAACTATTACCAGAAAAAAAAACAACTCTGGATTCCCATCTATTCTTTGGTCTTTTACACCTCTTAAGCAGCATACAAAGGACAGAAAATAGCAGCAGTGAATGAAGTGCAATTCCTTCCAGTGCCTCTACCAAACTACACTGCCATATCACAGGATAGGAAGAAAGATGTCCAGTGGATGCTCTTCTCCTGGAACTCTTCCATAGTATATAATCTGTTGCAAACTGAGGATACAAGGCATAAATTAAAGAGGGTCAGAGGCTATTCTATTTACTTTGGGTACAGAATGACTTCACAAGAAGTGGAGACTTACCACTGGATCCCAAGGGCTCCACCATCCTGGTCTAAAAAGAAGTTAGGCCTAAGTTCATGTTTGAAGTATTCACATTAGTGGTAGTAGATGTTCACAGGCAAAACCAAAGACAAGTTTTCCTTCAAAGATCATATCTATGGAAGTAACTCAATAAGTCAGGCAAGAATGTGAGCACACAATTTGCAGCTCAGACCAAGCAGAAGCATGTTGTTGTTTTATGTCAACAGCTAGTGCAGGTGGTGGACACTGTTCTCGGTCTGGGACATTCAGGTATGGAACCGGTTTACAAAGGCTGCCACACAAGTTAAAGCTAGTGCTCTTTTAAAAAAGCCATTGACTTTCTTATTCTTACTTGGAATGAAAGTATTTTCCCATTTTGAATTAGAAGAGTGTTCTAACTTGTGATTGATTTGGGAAAGCATTGCTAATGACTTTGCAAAATGCAAAAGGCAATACAAATTTGAGAAAATTAGAGAAATAAAAAACAATGCATTTGATAACCTTGTGTGGAATAGGACGCTTCTCTTTTCAAAACCCCTTTCCAGAGTCCTGAGGCATTTGATGACTCAGCCATAGTTTTCAACTCTTCTTTGCAACCGAGGCTGTGCATGCTCACACAATTACACACATGAATGTGATAAAATACAATTTAATCTAAAATCTTCACTCAGTCATTAAATCTTTCAGTAGCTTAATATATTCAGGAATGATGCTGTGGGCTAAGCTAGTGTAGCCAAGTCTCAAAGCATTAAAACTATTATAAAATTCCATGATTTTTTTTTTCAACAAATCTACTACCTCTTCCTGAGATATTCAGAGAGGTAGTGATTATTTTGTACATGTCCAAAGTGTAATTCTGACCAATACTAATTAGACCACACAGATCAAGTACTCTGTATAAGATACTCCTAAGAGCTGTTCATAGTCAAATCATAAAAGAAACTTTTGTTAGGAATAAATTATGGTAGTAAAGATAATTCAGACCTCTTTGTGGACATGCAGCAAGCAAGGGAAATCTTATGAGCAATTTTATTTTAGTATAAATACGTCATGTATAAATGAGAGGAATATCATCATTATTACAAAAGATTATACAGCACTTAAAAAGTAACCATTAATTTGTAAGGAAATGTATCCTCCCTTTTCCCTTCAGTTCTTGATGTCTTTGCTATAACTGCTAAAACAGGTAATGAAGTACATCCTTCACAAAGATATGAACTGCAAAAATGTGTTCTACATTTAATTAACATTAAATATACCTCTGTCTTATTGTGGTTAAAGCACTGTATCATTTTTACAGTTATCAGCATTTAACTTTAAAATAATTGAGGGAATGGCTAGCTGTTTCTGCTTATATAGAAAGATGAAACACCAGGAAGGTGGTAAATCAAAATAATAAAAAAAAAACAAAAAAAAACAAAAAAAACCCCAAACCATAAACTCTCAAGATTAAATATTTAAGTGTTTCATAATTGCTGTAAACAGCTAATTATTTCTTATTGAAATATTTTTGATCATTTAGTCTTTTTTTTATTCACTATGAGAATTTTAATAAAAAAGGCGATGAAAAGTCAGAATAACTTAATTTAAATCACATGCTTACTTGAATTAAATAGAACAGGGAGTTCTGCTAGTGCAGATGCATAGAACTTGCTAGATTTCCAATCTTGGAGATTTTATGACCTTTCCTCTGAAATCTGAAGAAGCAGATTCCATTCCTCCAGAAAAACAGCAAAAACCAGTCCACAAGCACATTGAAACCACATTTAAATACATTGCATGCTGATTACTGTTATAATCTCATTCCCTAAATTGTTGCTATTTTGCAATTATTTTCAGGAAGTGTTCAGAAGGTCAAGATTTTTCCCCCAATCCTCCCAATTATTAAATTCTAAGTGTTTTTCTGAGAAGAAATAATGATTTTATAGGATAGGGAATGTGTTAATCTGCCTCATGACAATTCTGCCATAAAAAAGAAAAAGATCCTCCAAACCCAAATTCTTTTATTATAAAGCGCTTTAATCTACATTCCTTGTTTTCTCTCTTTCCAATTATACTCCTCACCAACTTGCTTTAAACATGAATAATGCAATAATGTAAAAACATCCCCCCTGGTCAGAAACTTACATCATTTCCAACATAGGTAGTTACAGAGGGCAATTATAATACCAAGATAATTACATACGGAATCATGTGAACTCTGACAACCCACTGAACGGTATTCCCCTGTAGGTTACAGATTAAGCAAATCAAAGTATTTATTAGAACAAAAAGTTTCTTTTCTTAGCTGAATCCACCTTCCTTCGTTGTGTATACTCCTCCTAAAAATTCAGAAATATCAAGGCATTTTACAAAAGAAGTTTGTGTAAGCACCTTAAGCAGTCCCAATCCTAACAACATGGAAAAAAAAAAAAAAACAAACAAAAAAAACCACCACACACACACACAAAAAAAAAAACAACAAAAAAACACCCAGAAAAAAAAAAACCAAACCCAACCCCAAATCCAAAACCCTCTGTATTGGGTTTGTGTGGTAAAGTTTGGTAGTGGAGAAGCTACAGGAGTGGCTTCTGTGAGAAGTTGCTAGAAGCTTCCCTTAAGTCCAATGGAGCCAATGCCAGCCAGTTCCAAGATACACACAGCACTGGCTAAGGCTGTGCCCATCAGCAAAGGTGGCAGCACTTTTCAGATAATGTATTTAAGAAGGGGGTGGGGGGACAACACATGACACAGATCTGCACAACAAATTGCAGTGGAAGAGAAGAGTGAGACTAGGCAAGAGCAGCCACTCTACAGAGACCCAAGTCGGTGAAGAAGGAGGGGCAGGAGGTGCTCCAGGCACCAGAGCAGATTCCCTTGCAGCTGTAGTGAATGAAGACCACGGTGAGGCAGGCTGTGCCCCTTCTGCCCATGGAGGTTAACGGTGGAGCAGATACCCACCTGCAGCCCCTGGAGGACCCACACCAGAGCAGGTAGATGCATGAAGGAAGCTGTGACTCATGGGAAGCCCATGTTGGAGCAGGGTCCTGGCAGGACCTGTGGCCCTGTGGAGAAAAGAGCTCAGGCTGGAGCAGATTTACTGGCCGGGCTTGTGACCCCATGGGGGACCTTATGCTGGAGCAGTTCATGAAGAACTGCAGCCCATGGGAAGGAGTCGTGTTGAAGAAGTTTGTGGATGACTGTCCCGTGGGAGTAACCCCACACTGGAGCAGAGGGAGGGTGTGAGGAGACTCCCCCTGGGGAGGAAGGAGTGGCAGAGACAACATACAATGAACTGACCACAGGCCTCATTCCCCGTCCCTTCAGGAGTGAAGCTGAGCCCAGGAAGAAGGGAGGGGTGGATGGAAGGTGGGTTTAGGTTTTTGGTTTTATTTCTCCTTATCCTACTCTAATCTGATTGGTAATAAACTAAAATAATTTCCCCAAGTTGAGTCTGTTTTGCCCATGATGGTAAACACTGAGTGATCTCCCTGTCTTTATCTCAATCCACAAGCTTTTCATTATATTCTCTATCCTCTGCCCAGTTAAGGAGGGGAGTAATAGAGTGGTTTTGGTGGGCACCTGGTGTCCAGCCAGGGTCAAACCACCACACCCTTGTATAGTCCAGAGTCATGTTCTTCCTCATTCACACAATCATAATAATTTTCCAATTAAACTAATCAGGGCAGCTGTCAAGACAAAATACAGCTTTGGAATCCTGAAACTTATTTATGTGCAGTTGTCAAAATGTTCTTCATTATAGGCTCCACTGGGATTTTGGTAAAGGTCCTTACCAAGGACCAAAGAGTCAATAGTGCTATTGATAAAAATAATATATTGCAAAAATGACAGAACGTCACTGTTCAATATACCAAGTTTTTCTTAGGCAGCACTTTTCCAAATAGGATTTCTATCAGAGGAAAAAAAGTGTTTAAAATATTTCAGTGACCCATACAGAGATGTGTTTATTATAATTATGATAGTGAATAAGCAAATAACTACAGTTTCTGCCAAGATTCAGTATTTCCAAACCAAAAAGTCAAGGTAGGACCCATCTATGTTCTGTGTCTGCTGCCAAATTCAGCCAAATTGCAGATAAGGATATAAAATTATAACATAAAAATTAGTGCAGTTGACAGAGAACTGAAAACAGTAGAACAACAGCAGAAAAAAGCCACCAACAAGCAGGCATGGCAAATGTCAGATTTTCAATATTTTATCTTGCCTTTCATTTACAACATTTTATTATTTTTTTTATATTTCCTATCACCCGTTATGACCCATGCACTTGTAAATCATATTCATGTACAGGCACGCATAATTCCCTTGAATTTATGCAGTTTAGAGTTTCATTGCATATAGCCTGAAATCTAGAAAGATCACTTTGACATTTAGTCAGTCATGTCACTGTATGAGGCAAATGACCAGAGATTACTGCTACACTCCAGTGGGGATGTAATAGGCAGTGACAGTGTAAAAAATTGTGCAAGTTGTAACTCAGAATAACTTGCAGCTATGGATCCCAGAAAAAAAAAAATACTGTACCCTAAAGAACTTGTGGCACTAGATCTTACCTATGCTACTCCAGACATAAAATAATTATAGTCTTCAGACAGTGAAACCAACTTCTACAGGTAGAAAAACATCTCTTGGTATATGGTAGGGTCATTGAAAATGCAGGTAAACCAGCAGAAGATGGAGATGGAGAACAGCTGGGGTCTAACAATGTTCAGCTGATTTGATACTATATAAAGCACAGGCCACAGAAATGTGTTCCTAAATTGAACTCAAAATATTTGACTTTGACAATGATGACTGAAGTGCCTTTAATCTCCTGAGCATTTTGTTCAAGTAAAAGCAGCTTTTATGAATGTAATTGTCTATACAAGTGAAGTGGTGCACAGAACTCTGGTTTAATGAACTAAACTAGAAAGATTTTGCCATGTTTTTTTTTTTCTCAATGACTGATGAGACATTCTAAACTACTTTTTTATTTAATATATCAACCTTTGTTTAAACTTTATGAGGATATATTATATTACACATGCACATCTCAATACAAAATTAAGTTAGAGGAATACTCTAACATATTTCAAAATGTCACACTTAATTAGGCTTTTTGAGAAATTATAACCCCTTTTAGGTCCCAGTAGGTAAAACCCCATATTTTTCAGTAACTGCCATTTCAACAGACAGCAAGTCAGAAAAAAATAGCTGAGAAATATCTGATTTCTTATGGAAGCAAGTGTGAAAAATCACTGGATTGTGAATTTTCAAATCCTGTGTTCTGGATAGAAATCACTTAAAGCATTAAAGATACTAAATGAAAATAAAACTCTTCAACACAGTTTTCAATTATTTGCTATATCAGGTGCCTATAAATCAAATGTAAAATGTATAATTCCTTTCCGATCCATGCTGGTAGTTAGTTTACTCTTTTACTGGTTTCTTTTATCTCCTTGTTATCAAAAAGAGTTGTCTGAACAACCCTCACACAGACAAGTTAACGCTATCTAAGTTATCCTTTAAATATATCCATGTACAGCCCCTACCCATTAGTGTACATTTGTCTATTTCTATTCATGTAAATAAAATTATCTAGCTTTCTGAATCAGGCCCTAAGACAATGTCTTTACTTCAGTTTTCCACTGATCAAAGCATACATGATGAGTGGGATGAGCAGAGGCCTTGAAAATAGAACACTTACTGAGCTCTTGTTTGTCTACAAAAAAAATTAAATGTTCAACATTAAAGGTAAGGCCACTGGAGAATGGCCTACAGAGTGCTGAATAAATATAAGGCATGTTTGGGTTTGTTCCCTTGCCCTAAACTCTTTCGTCCCACCCCCTAAACCATTCTCAAGTAGTTCCCTGCAGCAAATTCTCTCCATTAACATGTTTCTCTCTCTCTTGACTTACATGGCAGCACTCCAATATTTACTTGGTCATTCTCCAGTAATGTACAACACCTTTTGGTACTAAAGACTTTGATTTGAAGTCTACAACTTGGTTTCAGACAACTTACAGTGAGTTTCCAAGGATCTACTAAGACTTAGTGGAGAAGCTTTGCTTTGTTCAAGGCAGCATTAATGAATCAGTTTTGTGACGTCACAATTTGAGCTTAAATCAAACGGATCTATGGATATTCTTGGCTCAGGACTAGTACATAGAGCAACAACTTCTATCTTTTCCCATCAGGAGGGAAGTAATTATAATAGTAACACATTGTACATTTAAAAATACTTTTTAAATTTTCAGTATGAATATGAATCTAATTAGGGGCCCAACACTGATATTCTCCTGTGTTAACATATATACACATTACTCTGACATTGTTATATGAAAAAAAAAAAAAAAAGAGTTAAAATAAATGATGCAAGACCCTCAGAAGTCTTGAGGTTTGGAAAAGCTTCAAAAAAACAGCACATAGACAGTTAAAGAAACAAAGAGAATCCCACAACATCCTATGATCTTCCCTCCCATCCCAGATGCTTACCACCAGAGAGCTTATCTCTATCATCCTCCACATGGGGACGATCCAAAGCTTCATATTTCATAGAAAAAAAGAACTACCAGTGCAGAAGCTTTCTGGGCTTCCTTTGTCTCCATAACCTCTTCTTTTTGTTTCAGTTGTTGCTCCTCAACAAATAGCAGCTTTTGTATTGGCTTATTGGCAATTTTGAGAATAAGAGACTTTGTTCTTTAAGAACCTTTGTCCTTCTCAATGCATACTTAAGTGGGGTGTTGCACAGCATCTTGTAGCCCCGTTAGTGTCTTTACTCTTTCAGCTTACATGACTGTTTCAGTATTTGTTACACTGTTAATTTAATGTTGTTTTGCTAGGCAAGCAAAAGATGGCTACCAAATGTCAATTCTGTCTCTACTCAGGGTTGAGAGATACAAAAGAAAAACAGGGCAGAGGTTTAAGTTGAATTTTATTTTTAGATTTGTTAAATATTATTAAATTTGACAGCAACAGCAAAATCTATTTTGTCTTTTTGTGTGCAAAAATAAAAGCAGACTTTTGGCTACTGTGGGGCAAATGAACCATCTGGGCACACAATTTGTCCCATATAAAATATATATAGATATAGATATAGATATAGATATAGATAGATATAGATATAATCCATATATTTATATATATGTATATATGTATTTATGTGTATATATGAAGAATAAAAATATATAAGAATATATAATATATAGATATTATATATTTTTATATATTATATATATATTTATATATTAGATATATATAAATCCAAACCAGGTCCACTCTGTTCAGCTGCACATGGGCTTAGAAACTGAACCCAGTGAGCAAAGGTGAAAGAGACATTTGACTGCTAAGAAACTGTCAGAGCCTTCTCATTTTCATCTCTACTTAATGGTAATACTTGTAGTGTGGCAAATTCTTTCCAACACCTTTGTTTAGGTTGAGAAACACAAAAATGTCCATGCACACTCTTCCACAGGAGAGAGTCTGGGTTGATGTATATGATTGTAACCAAAGTTAGTCACTTTTCAAAATTGTAATTGTATATAAGAGGGCTGTTACAGTGAATATATCATTTAAAAGAGACTAAAATAGTAGCAGAACAGCTACCATAGAAAATTCATGTTGCAAAATTAGCCTATCCATTTTCACAATATATAATCATGTGTAAGAGAAGGTTTATTGTAGGAATGTAGAATGACTCAGTGTTAAATTATATGATTGCTGAAACCATTTAGGACTGCTCAGAACCTAAAACATAAAAACAAGGTCTGAAAAAACACAGTGCTGTGTTTAGAACTTTAGAACTTTAGAATGTGGTAGTAACTATACAGAGTTACAAATATTTTTGCTTATTGAGAATGCTTACATGGGAAGCTTTTATTCTGCTCTGAGTAGCAGGAAATAAGAAAAGATATTCTAAGCTTTTGGATTTCAACTTGAAAATTCCAGTAAGAGCAAATCATGGGAAAATATCCCAAAGGCCGTGGTTTGTGTACTTGCTTTGCTTTAAAAAGCCTGCCCTGTGTTTTCCTAACTTTGATGGTTAACTAAACACCAGAGATTTATTGTTGGTTATTTCAAAAATCCTTCAGTTGTTGAGATCTGCAGAACCAATTGCTTTCACAGGAGCAATATCATTAATCAGTACCGAAACAACAACAACAAAAAAAAAAAAAGATATCAAGTTGTTACTATAGAACAAAAATTATAAGAAAAAATTATCTACACTTTTTCTTCTCAAATAAAGAGGAAGAAAGAAGAAAGAAAGAGATAAGGAAGGAATGAGGAAGGAAAGGAAAGAAAGACAATCAAAGAATGAAAGAAAAAGAAAAAGGAAAAGGAAAAGAAAAAGAAAAAGGAAAAGAAAAAGAAAAAGAAAAAATAAGAAAAAGAAAAAGAAAGAAAAAGAAAAAGAAAAAAAAGAAAAAGAAAAAGAAAAAAGGAAAAGATAAAATAAAAAGAAGAAGGAAAAGAAAATAAATAGCAATTGAGAGGAGTCTGTATGATACCCACACCTAAATATAACAAGAAAGCATGGGTATTACTGAACTTGGTGGCCTTGAGAGGGTGATCATTTCTGTCACATTGTAGAAGTTAATGGCTTCTTTTTGCAGAATATAAGAACTGAAGTTTGATACAAATATGGACTGTACAACAGAACATTAATGAGTAGACAGTTTAGCCACTTCTATGTTTTGTAGAAAATATTTTTGAATACTGTTTGTGATAAAAATGGAGTGATCTACATACTGTTTGTGATAAAAATGGAGTGATCTACAGAGAAAAGTAATGAACTTATCAGGGAAGTGAGTCTCAGTTAAAGAATGTGGTGACTTCAGAGAACAAGGAAGTTGCAGATATCTCACCCACCAACTGTTCTAGTTCTTGATGCAGTCATGATTCTCAGAAAAATACATATCCTTCTTTCTCAGGGACATAGCCAAATCGAAATTTTTTTTGTTGACTTCAACAGGTATTGGCTGAACTAATGACTTGAGCAGGTACTGACAAGGCCCCAGACGAGTTGTGTTATGTATTTGCAGCCTTGGTGTGAGTTGGCCCTGGTCTCCACTGGTGATGACCAGAATGAATCGCAGTAATTTTGTTTAAAGCAGAAAAAAACCCACAGTAATAAAAATGCCAGAAATATCTAAAAAGCTGAATGTGGTTAATCAGGAATTTAAACAAGACAGTAGTTGCCCTTAAACAGAAATTTGAGTCATCACTACCAAAGAAGGTGACCTTGGAGTTAATTCCACAGATCTTTTAAAAACAGTAGTATATGTTTTATTTGAAAAACACAATACGGAAAAAAATACCAATACTTATTACTGGATGAAAATTTTCTGTTCCTTATAAGTGGGTAATTTGCTAATTACTAGATTAAAAAAATCATCATAAATAACTGATATGCTTTTTTTCCCTGCTCACAAATACTGAATGGATCAAGATTTGTGGGTTTTAAACTTAACTGCTGAGTAATTGCTATTTTAAAAATTGTAACTTGTGGCTTGGTTACAAGTTCATAATGAGACTTAGACTTTCAGAATTAAATTAATTTTGAATAGAAGACAAGAAGTACATGTGATGCCTAGTTTCCTTGTTTTATCCCTTCCACGACAGTACTGTCTGTGTTCCGATTTTATCTACAGATATGGAATCCCTCTTTCTAACAAATGAATGAAACTTCGGAGTAATATCATACTTTCACATTATTTCTCAACTCAAGAAAAAAAATATTTTAGCATAGATTCTGAAAATATTGAGATTTAAACATCTGTCTAAGTACTTTATTGAGTCCAGGAAATGTACTTTATATGCAAAAGCTTGAAAAATGAAGTTAAAATTTTCTTTCCACATACATTTTGTAATAGTAATGCTAACATTTGGCTATTTTTATACATGCTCCTGCCAGAAATCACTGTTGCTGGAGTATTTTTGGAAACAGGAATGTGATCACAGCTATGGTACTTTTAAAGAATGTTTGAATATACTTGGGATTTTTTACAGTATTTATCCTGCTCTGTAATTCACTGAGCAGTGTTAGTTTGGTGGAAAGACTCTTTATTTCTTAGGTAAATAACTACATTTTTACTCCTGGATTACAGAAAACTTTGGTTTCGTACAGAGCAATACAAACACTTACTGGCATTTCCTCTTTAATTTTTAAAATAGACCATCATCACCTTGTCTTCTTGAGGACCAGAGAAAACAAGACAATAAATATTTCACATTAATAACATGTTTGACGACTGCCCTGTGCTCAAATTAACTAAAATAATTTCTGTGATACTGTGCTATTAATTTTTACAGAAATATTTTATTTGTGTGGTCTTTCATGGTTATGGGAAATATGAAACAAAGCTATAAAAAAAGAAGAGGAGGAATCTTCTGAGGATATTTAACCACAAACACATACTTTCTTACAACAGAGAATAGTGAAGCAGTGCATCTTGAATGGATCTGCTCTTTAAAACATGAATATTAATAACAAAACATATTCTGATCTTTCATATTTATATAGGTAGTCAGAAATAATAAATTCTCCAGTATTGTTCACAGAGATTCTCAGAAAAGAGGCTTACCAAGCAGCCTGAGGAGAAAGAAAAATCATATTGTTCTTAGATCAAAACTTTATAATGACAAAAACAATCTGCACAATGAAAACAACCTTGCAATAGCTTTGACCCAAATCTTACAGGGATTCTGAGAGTTAAAAATAGTTTTCTGTCTTTCCATTTTTAGATGTAAGTAGGCAAGGGAAGTCAGAAATACTATGGAAAACCCTCTGTTTTCCCACTAGCAGACTGAAGAAATAAGAACAGCTGATAGCATTCAGTGACTGTTCACAGTCATTAGGCTTGTCTTGACTTCATGACATTTAGATGGCAAGAAAGTTGTTTGCAAGAACATCTGAGAAGCTGATCCCTTATATCACAGGCCTGTAGTTTTTGCCACTTCCTCCCTGTGCACTAAAAGGTGCTCTGTTTGGAGAAAGGTTTTTTAGGAGATCTCTGCACACACCTGAAATTCCAGCCGGGGTGCAAATACAGTGTGTGTGCCTGTGTATAGTTACATTTGCACATGCGTTAGTCCACAAATTACTGACTGTCAAAGCAGAACAGTTTCCCTGTTTGGATGACTCCTTCGTTAAGGGTCTTTCCTTTCTTTAGCCTTTGTGCTCTTTCCTGTATTTAACACGTACCACTTCCAAGTCCATAGATGTAATTCCTGTCCAGAATAAACTCTTCGTGTCTTACATCTGGCTCTAGGCCTCGTGTAAAAGCTGTGATTGATTCCCTAACAGTAATGTCTTTAATTGTTCCAAAGCTCAAGTCTGGAGAGGGTAACTTGAGAATAACACTATATGGTCAAAAAAACATACTTGAGCATCAGCCATCAGAAGCAATATCCTAGTGGATGTCAGTTTATTTAGAATTAGGAGAGACTTGAGTGAAATTAAGAATTTTATCTCATGAATGTTAGATGCCATATGCATTTCCAGAGCCTCTGTCATTAAAGTTTCTGAAAGTGGAGAGAGCCACAGCTACATCTGGGCACATGCTGTACTCCCAGGGTACAATAGAAGAATAACGGTCATGCTTACATGCTTGAGGCTTTCCTAGGTCAACAGTAATGCTTTCCTGGAAGCTGGAGAACCAAAGAGTTTAAGTGCCCTTGTTCCCCACTCCCCAGTTTTCCATCTATACTGCATCTAGTGCAGAAAACCCCTGGAAATTTCAGAATGTTAATGTAACACAATTCAGTCAAATTTTTCATTTTTTTTTTCCTTCATATCCTGTTTAATTTAATTGACTCAGACTTTAAGAAGATTAACAAGGATTATTTCAGATACTTCATTTTACATTAAGAATGATTCCCAGTATGGATAGTCTTTACTATCAGCTTTATTCACATCTTCTTAATAACTGGAGTTACTGCTTGCCTTGAAATTCCATCCAGCCCCTGCAAACTTGGCTTGGCTTGCAGTGCAATTAAGTGTATTTCAGGCAACATGACACTGCTTTCAGATTGAGTTGTTACATCAGTCATTACACAGTGGGACCAGTTACTGGTGCAAAGTCAGGATGTAGAGGTATTAATGATATAAATGGGAGGAGAGACAAACAGGGCTACATTACTTAGAAAGGACAAAAATATTTAATCAAATTGTATCGAATTCAAAAGACATCTCAAAATAAGATAAAAATGGGCAAAACTGGAAGTCGATCATGTCAGTATGTCTAAAAATAAAACTGTATTGATTTGGTTTTAAAACTTTATTTAACTAAAGGATACATTAGGAAAGGGGCTCAACATGCAAAATAAAAGAGAATGTTTTACTTAAGATGGAAGAAATTAATTTAGGTGACCTTAATCTTCACCATGAAAATAAAAAATTAGCCTTCAGTAGAAGGTATTTTGGTTCTGGTATATTTTTCATTTCAGCCACACAAACATAGAGAAAATAATCAGTTTTTTACATAGCTCTACATGGAAGACACCCCACTGCTGTTTGTAAGCTTTTCAAAAGCGTAGCTCTTGCCCACCTTTGTAAAACATTTTAGGCTTCTCAGTGCAAAGGCATTGCATAATTGCAAAGCATTACTGTGCTTATGCTGTTACCCTCAGGATATAAAACATAAGAAATTTTTGTGGCCTGTGATTTCATTCTATACAGTGGTCTGCCTGAACTATTTCTGATGTTGTTTACAGATGTAGGAACTGGAGCATAGTTGCCTTTTTTATACAAGAAAACAGCTAAAGATTCTGTTTTCAGGGGACCTTTCCCAGTGTGAAACAACCGTTTTCCTTTTACAGTCTTCTAGAGGTTTGTATATTGGAGCTACTGAACAATCAGCTCAAGTTATGCTCCATAAATATTCAACAATTTTGCCCCTACAGTAAAACCACATTAATGTTTGGCTTTCAAGGGCTGGTAATCACATTCCACCCCTGCTGTGAGGGCTTGAATCAGCCATTCAGTACAGATATGGTTAGTTTACAGATCTGGGAGTGGAGGCTGGTGAGTAGAGGGGTCAATGAGGGGAGTTTATCCAGCAGTGGAATAGCCAATGTGGATTGCATTATTCTGCCAAGTAAGGAGAAGAAAGCTCCATGACACATTGCAAGCACTCTTTCAGTGAAGACAGACACATATGATCCAAATCCCAAAGATTACTTTTGCTTTGTCCCTTCAGTAAGCAGCATGTGTGCATAGAAAGCAAAAGGCCTGGTTTTATTAACCAAATTTAAAAGCTTGTCTCGTTATTTTAGGTGAAGAAGTAACACTCATTGGTTTCTCCAGGATCTACAGTTGTTTTCACACAGGCCTTTAGTTGTAATTATTGGTGAAAGACACAAAAAAAATCTGATGCAAAAAATAATTATTTTATGTTTTCAATAGTTAGTGATTGCCCCAGGCAGGAAACGCCTGATGAGGGACACTAAATATAGAAAGAAGGGTCAGTCTGCACAGTGAAGAATAACTTCTAGGCAGACGAGAGTGGTTTTCCATGTATATTGTCAACCAGCAGCTGGTTTTAGGCTCAAGCAAACTTTGAGCTGCAGGATCTCACAGTCCTCCAGTCCATCCTGCTAAGGCTTCCCATCCTATTTCCTGCAACCCTTTTCTCTCATATGTGAACAGAAGTGTTGCTATCCTTTTTCTGTGATTCACAGGTTTCTCTAATTTGCAGAATTGCTATACAGAGGAATTCTTTTGCTAAGGAATTATCTGATAGAGCACTTACTGTTATGTGTTTCAGTTTTCAGAGACAGCATTAATAAGTGACTTTTAATTTCTTCTCTGTCTGGTAGGGGCAAACCATTAAAGTAATAATTTCCTTCATTCATTCTTTTTGGAGTGTTTTTTCCCCTTGTCAGGTGTATTGAAAAAACAATGTTGCTTTGCTCTATATGAAAAAAACAACCCCACTTTTCTCCCAAATACACTGCTGCTGGCAGGCTATAGTAGTGATGTCCAAACACCCTGATGCTATCTAATGTTTGGATAAAGGATCTGTCAGATGTAGTCAGACATTTTTCAAGTAGTATTTCAAAGAATTTTGCATGACCCATTTCATTCAGGCACAAGACAGAGACCCATGTCATTTTTAGATCAGGGTGCAAATACATGGTGCTTTTCACTGTATGTTGGGACCAGTATGGGAATTGCCATTCATTACATCTATTTTCTTTTTACCTAACTAACAAAACTCTTCTGCATTATTAACAAACACTGTTGTATGTATACTGAAACTCCAGAAGGAAAGAATTCCAGAACCACTCCAACAGAGACAGACACTCCTTGTATAACTACTTAGGAAGCTATCTTAAGTAGGACTTAATATTAGCCCTGACCTTGAGCTTGCTTTCCCCCAAACCTTTCACCAAGGATCATCTCAAACACAGAACACTGTTGTGGTTCAGTGAGAAGCATGAAAGTCTAATATTCCATATGACAGACTGAGTTCATTTGGGGCTTAGCAGCCATTAGTGGTGGGTAGTATAACAAGTTTTAAGTATCTACTTAAGTAGGACTACAATATGAATCTCAGCCCATCAGCCAGTGAAACAAGCACCTGCATTGGTTCATATATATGCACTCAAAGTATTCATTTTTTTGTGAAAAAAAATGTTAGGTGCTTTTTCTAACTGTTGAAGAAGTTACTATTTACCTAAAATATATTTTTTTTAAGTATTTACTGAATATTGTTCTGCACATCTGCAGAAGCTTTGTTTCTCTTCTGTGACAGATGAACTAAACTTACCTGCTAAATAGAAACCTTTAAGTGTGAATACTTGCATATGTAATTCACCATTGATTTTCCACAAGTGTTTTCCATTGTTTGCTTGGAAAAAAAAATTAGTCCAAAGCAGTATTTTAATAGGAATTGGATCCAGCAAAAAATTGTGAAAACTGTCACAAAAGGGCTAAAAAGTCAAAACAAAGCATTAGCGTGTGAACAGTTTCCAAAAGCTTTCCAGTATTCACTTGTCTTCACTGTTTTATGAACGGTGTATTCCAAACAGTGCCTACGCTTGTTCAGACACTTGACCAATGTTAAGTACTTTTCTCTGACAATGTTTTAAGCAAATTAGTTTACTTCTTTACACTGAACCAAATTTAACAAATCATAATTCCTAATGAATTAATTCACTGACAGCAAACATTCCCCATTTCTTAACATTACATATTGAAGCGGATTTGGATATCAAGAGTCTGCAGCCCATGTTCAAAATGCACACATAAACCAGGAACCTCTTCTGAATTTAGAGCAGTGCATGTTCCCTTACAGGAACCATTGTCACCCTCAACCAAATGCAACTGGTAGTAATCAAAAAAAGCAGATATACCAGGCTGTAATTTCTGGATTCAGACCAAATTCCACCCTTTCTTTTGGAATTTAATGAATATAAATGTAAATATCAATATCAATCTTTAGTTTTAGTTAGGTGTATTTGTTTGTGGGGATTCTTTGTTTCTCTTGTCTGAAGCACTAGGCAAGGCACTCGAGTGGAAAGCTCCTTTGAATGTGGGTTAGCTAGCCTAACTACACAGACTGCATTTTCACTGTAATTGGTTTCTTTAGAAGCAGTACATTGAGTAAAATACTCCTATGTTCACTGTCCTTCACTGCCTTCCCAAAACTCTGTCCTCTGTGCCCTCAAAGGCAAGACACTTCCCAGCAAGATTCAGAGTTGCTGTGTTGTACACAGAGAAACAAAAGATATGATCCCAAAGACATGGAACAGAAGATATGACCCTAAAAGTACCAGCAACCCACAATGTAATGCAAGTGTAGCTTCCAGTATTTCCTTTCTTCCTCGGGGCTAACCCATGTGCTGAGCCTCCTAGTTGATTCTGCAGCAGAGATATGCCTACAAATATTTCTCTTAAATCACCAAAGTTGAGTAACTTCATAACACAAAGTAACATGAAAGTTAGGTCTGGCACATTAGTTTTAAATATCCAGCTTGGCCAAATGCATAGCAATGAAAAGCAACTCTATAGAAAGAGGAAAAGTGTTTGGTTTAGGTTTTATTTGCCAGATAACACATTTTTCAAGTGTGAGTGGGACTATTTGCTTTTGCAAGGGCACACTGATCATGAAATTGAGTGGTCTGTAAAGAATTTCCACTGTAAGCACACCTGAATTTGCTTTTCCTTCTTTCATCAAAAGGAATAAGCACTAGCCTAAACCAGATTTCTTTCTCAGATTTCAGTTCTACATGCTAGTGACCACCACTAAACTGAACAAAGCAGAAAAAGGGGTGCCTCAGCACTTTCCAGGATGTGTTAGCTAGTTTTTTACTGTTTGCATGAGACAGTTTTTTATAGCTGTTGCTCAGCCTGTCTTTTATTGTGTTTTTGTTTGGAAACTGTGTGTTAGGGTTA
Source organism: Microhierax caerulescens (assembly GCA_035590215.1). NCBI lineage: Eukaryota > Metazoa > Chordata > Aves > Falconiformes > Falconidae > Microhierax > Microhierax caerulescens. The sequence continues at coordinate 63,195,958 of JAVJGJ010000001.1, forward strand.
TACCTTGGCCTAATATGCAGGTAGGGATGTTTCTAAATCCTTGCTGAAAAAAATGCATATAGTACAGTATAAAAGCTCTGCTGCTAAAACGGTGGCACTTCCTGGCAAAATAGTGGCTGTATCATAAAGGCTGCAAAATGATTTCCAGTCTGCCTCAAGAATGCAGAATGTGACAACATGATAAGAAGTAAGAGAGACTGAAATTTTCATTATTGCTCACAACATTCTTTCCAAGTCCTAACTTAGCTACTGGAAATGTTTGCAAATTGCACTGCCTTGAATTGCTGCTATTTAAATCAATAACTTTAAAATTGCCAACTTCCACAGAAAATGAATAGCACACAACTAAAACAAGTTTATTTTTATAACTTAAAAAGAGGTATAATCTTGGGTTAAGGTTTTCCACTTGAAATGCTACAGAGAAAACCAACAATATTCAAAAAATAAAGCACAAAAAGGACAGAATTTCTAAAAAAAAAAAAAGCTTTTTCTTGTGCTGTTATGCCTGTTAAATACTACAGATGGCAATGCTTTTAAGAAAACTCCTGTCTTGTCTGATAACCAATACATTTGTGTTTGTAGAGGGGTTTTTGCATATGTTATCAACCTACTTTGTATTTAAGAGAAGCTCTTTTGAACTGAATTCTTCCTAATAATATCTGTCAAGAGGTTTTAGTTGTGGGGAGATTGTGTTGTGTATACATGTGGATGAATACTTCTAATAGCTATTTGAATTAAATAAAATTGACATTTAATTTCTAAAATCTCCCATTTATTTGGAGATGTAATAGGTTTTGTTTCTTGCTTTCAGAAAGAGTGTTCTTTTATCTGTTTACAGGCACTAAAGCTATCAGTGTGGTGGAAACTGTGCTATGTTGGAGCTTCACTGAGCACGGTTTTCTCAATTTTCATTTCTGTCAGCTTCAATATGAAGCCATGAGTCTTTTTCAGCTATGAAAAATATGCAAGTTTTCATTCAACACCCAACAAAACAATGTTTTTTAGTTTTGGACAATGAGATTATTGCAACTTAGTAAATTGTACACCTGATGAGTTACTTATTTTTCTAAATTGTGTTTATTTCACACTTTTATGAAAATTTCCTGAGACTACTGTGGTTTTATTGAGGAAAAAAAGATACCACACTTCTTGTGGTTTATCTTGTCCAAACCTCTTAAAATCCTTGCCCCCTTTGAAGCATACAGAACACAGTTCCACACAAGTTCATCTTGGAAGTAGAAGCAAGTGTGAGGAATTGTTACTACTTGTTGGCTATCGTTGTTGAAGTACATTATATCATAGGAAGGGGTTATATATATAAGCAATGAGCAGAGAAATTTTTCGTGTTTATTTTTATGTAGTCACTTTCAGTAGCTCTTAAAATATGCATGATTCCCACACAAATTGCAAACTGTAAGAGGGGCCATTTTGTGATTGCTTAATCACATGCATTAGACAGACACTTGGCTTGTATTAATTCTTCAAGCAAGATGCCATTATAATTAAAAGAGAAGCCTTCATTTTCTTAGGAATTTAGGCCTCCTTGAATATTATCATTTGAAAATTCACCATTTTCAAAGACCAATTAAAACTGCATTATTACTGTATTTCACAGCAAAAAGCAAAGATAATACCACAGTTAACGTAAAACTGCTTCTTAAGATCTCAAAAGATCCCTTAAAAGCAAAGACTCAGTGCCTAAATATGTCTTTTCAAAAATACTTCTGCCTTCTGGGAAAAAAAATTGTATCTGTAGCAGTAATAAAAGGATTGTGTATGTTGTACAGCAAGTAACAGGTGACTTTTTGAAGACTTTCTTCTTTTAATTTCATTTAAAGACACATATAGCTTAGTTTTATGCACAAATCTAGATATTATTTTTTTTGTCCAAAATAAAATCATACTTTAGGTTAAGGTTTTCAAAAAGAACAGATTTCTGTTTTATCACAAAAGACTAGAATAACCTTGGAATTTAGGATTTGTGATAGCTGCTTCTCTCTTCAGATTCATATTCATGAAACAAACTAAATTGTCACCTACAACTGGAAAATATCGAGGCCTAAAATGTATCTTCCAGGTCAATATTTGCGAAGTAACTTCAATATAGAATAGTCTTCTTCAAAAAGATACAAGATCTACATGAGCATTAGGTGCAGTTCTCATTAGATTAAGCATTATGCTATGCTGATTTATCAGCCAACATCAAAGAAATGCTGATGTTAATTTTCTATTTGGTTGTCTTTTACTTCCTACCTCCAGTAACCTATTACAAATTCACAAAGAAATAAACTGGCTGTGACATTTGGCACACATTGCTGTGTGATAATTGATCACAACTCTACCAAAACAATTCCCAGGCATAACTCCTGGAAATGGTTATCAAAGCTAACTGCTGAAGCTATGGAGTACATAACATCCTTAAGGCTCACAGCCATTAGCTGTGCAATGCGACCTACTGCAAATCACCAGCAGGCTTGCCTGCTTTCCACATCCCTCATTTCTGCCTATGGCTTGGCCTTCCTCTCTGCGCTGCTTCCAATCCTGGCTCCAACCCTGATCATATGCCTTGGTTCTTACTTCTGCCACACACCCACTGGGAAAGCTGGACAAACAATACATCCAAACAGATTTATGGATGATCTTCTTAGCTCTTTTATCCTGAAGTCTTGGAGGCTTTGATATTCTGTATCCAAAAACACAGCTCAGCCAAGCACAGAGTGTTTGCATTTATCTTGAAGTTGATTCACAGGAACAACATGATGGGTATGAAATTTCCCTTTAAGAAAAAGCAATTTTAACTTCTATTACTTTTGAATGCTATGGATCATTTACGAAGCCAAGAATAAGGAATGGCATTGGCTAAGCTTAAGAACAGACAGGATGGCAGAAAATTTATCTCTTTGTGAAATAATTTCACAGTTGTTTAATTATTACAATAGTAGATTCTTTTCTTATACCACTCTTTTCTGCTAGTAGTTTTTTTCCTTTAGTTTTATACCCAGCATAGATGATTCAGAATTTCTGGCATGTGGGAAGTCAACAAGATCTTAGAAATGTGCATGAATCTCCACAGCATGTAACACGCTGTTGTTGAGTGTTACAGACTCACAAAAAAAGCAGACGTTACCAGTTTTGGAAGCCTGACTCACAAATATCCTCATATTCTATCAAAACTAAAAATGGTTTGAAACAGATTATTTTGCAGTACCAATATACTGCACTAGCCTCAATGGCTTTCTTTCCTCCTATTTTATCTGTCCCACTTGCACTCTTACTCTCTTAATCTTTTTTAAGTGCAAAAACATTATTTTGTGTTCAGATTATTTTTTTTTTCTGCTCCAAATTTGCCCTTTCCTCTTTTCTCCTTTCTATTCACCATATCCCTTTTACCAGGTACCTTCAGTTAACTAACAGGTAACACCACCTCTCCCGTCAGCATCACCTCTGCTACACTGAGATTGAGACACTTTCAAAGAAAGTAATGATCACTTTGATCATTGAAATGCACCTTGTAACTCTTAGTTGTTCTTCCAAAGATTTACTCAAGTTTTGATCAAACATTTGAATAATATAGACAAATATTAAATAAACACATTAAATAATAATTAATCACTTAACCATAGCCAGTCTCAAAATGCAGTGAAGTTTTCTTTGTCACCTGAAGGTAACTGGTCAAATAGAAGCAACTGATTTATTTTTTTCCTAGCCAAGTGTTTAAACTAGCAGTGTCTACCTTCATCCTCCCCAAGTTCCTCTCAAAAGAGGGTGTTCAAAGCAGCGACCCATGGATAACAAACAGGGAATATTCTTCTGCAGAAGAACATCTGTTCAGTAAGGAAGGCTTCAGCCACTTAGCTGTCCAGAGCTGCCCTCCCTCCTACCAGATCATTCTGTCAATCTCAAGAAGCCACTGGGTTTTTACCACCACATAGACATTTACTTCTAAACTGGGATTTGTGAGCTAAATTAATTACCAAAGGATAACAATAGAAACCTTATTCCCAAAACAAGTGGGAGGTTACAATTCAGTATAAACTTATTCCTTGCCTGTGTTATGTTGCAGGCGTATCACCTCCATACGCCAAAATGTCTGTTCTCTGTTCAGGAAAAAGCAATGATCTCAGGTGCCTGTACAGGCATCTCAGGTCCCTCACGAATGAAGTACTCACAGAAAGCTTCTGAATGTTATGCAATACAAATGTGCACCATTCATCAATAAACATTTCCTTTGGATAAGTAAGGTTGCAAATGATACTTAGACCTGAAGAGTGAGTGATGGCTTATTTGTAGAACACATGAACTGACAAGGCACTAATTAGGAAGTTAGGAAACAGATTCATATCGCTGCCCAGACTTGGTCATCTGACATAACATGGACAGGTTGCAAGTCTTTCATTTTATATCTGAAAGATATATAGAAAAAGTGACGTTTCTATTTTATTTGAGAATTTAGTGGATGAAGATATTAAGCTATGTGATGTTCTTACATATAGCAGTGCTTTGTAAAACTTCATACCTCTCCGCTGCGCTCAGGAAAGCTTGTATATGAGATACATAATTTGATAAAAATAACATTCAATTGGATTCTTGTTTTCCTGAAGCATCCTTAATAATAGGTAAATGTTCTTAGTGTCAGTGTCATTTGACTACTGTTTAGCTGCTTTGCTTCATAAAACAACATTTTGAAAAGGCTTGGTTTCTATGCAATATTTCATAAACATATATTTTACTAAATATGTACTTTGTCAAATGCAAAATTTGCTGTAACTGCCTGAAAGTATACTCCTTCCTGAAAATCATTAATTTTACTGTATTCCTGATAGCTCTTTATTGGCTTATTATTTTTACATATTATAGCCTTATATCTTCCTTATCTTTTTCATACTTTACTTTTTTGATGCAACATCGGTACTTCTCTAAGCTCATAATTATGAATTACATTAATTATAGGACACACAATTAGACACTATAACAAATGTATTATGTAGTTCTGGGGACCAACTGAAAAGTTGTGCTCATAGAAGTGTAAAATCACTATCACAGATAGTCCCTGTTCTCAATCACTTTCATCTGACTGGTAAGATAAACATGAAAAAAGGAAGTATGACATACAAATACACCAGCCAATACACTACTAATTCCATCTTGGTTCATATGTATATATGCATTAGTTTGTAAGAACTGAATTTTACTGAAGAAAATGTAACCTAAGCAGAAAGAAACGTGAACAAAGAGAAAGAGAAGGCAAAGAGAGAAGTGACAGGTGTAAGGAAGGGAGCAGAGTAGGACAAATTACCAGTCATTCTGTGATCACCCAAAATAACAAAAAAACAGCCAATACTATTTCTCAGTGATCTGATGCACTTCCACTTAGACACACTGCTATTTCATGTGATGTAGGAAATCCTCCATTCAGTCAAACAAAATCCTTTTTGTACGTACACACTTTCCTTCTTGGCTTGATAGATTACACAAAACCCATACAAGCCAATGACAGAATACTTAAACAGCAGCAGCCTGGGAGCAGGTGTTTTAAAACTATTCTCTTGTACAAGCAACACCTTGCCAAGCAATGCCAAGGGAATGTAGCACAATTTCAAGACTTGGTATAGCCTCTCAACGGATCTCTGTTTTGCTTCACCCTTTGGCCTGGAATCTGTAGCTCTGCTTCATCCCACTTTTATTTTAGGGTTGCACTTAGACCCCTGTCATAATGACTCCAGCTGTTTAGGTAACACAAAAAGATGTCCTTGGTAGCAGTCTGGAGAAGTATGGGAGAATCTGACAGATTTGTTCTGTCTGTCCCATTCCCCATCTCAGCAGAATCGGTTTACTGGCAGCAAGCCATTACCTGGCCTTTGCCAATCCCAGATAAGACTGTGACTTAAAGACAGATGCTTTTCCCTTTCTCAAATCCTGCATCAGCCTTTGGCTGGGATGAAGCAGCTGGCTTTCTGACTTTAATACTACTTAAAAGACATCTGTTTTCTAAAGCTTATCTAGTTCAGTAGCAGTTTTGTTGGGGCTTTATTGATAGCAACTAAAGCTCCCTGGGACACATTGCATGAATGGTGTGGTGAAATAGCAATTTGTATTTGCAACTGCTGTTTACTTATGTGCAGAGATCAATAGCTGTTGTATTTTGCCCTCTTAATTCACAAAATATGAGTTTAGAATGTAATCTTTTACTATCTACTTCTCATAACAAATCAATGTTCCTATGTAATATCAGTGTCCTCAATTCAGACTTAAAATCTTTGGCTTTGTAGGCTTTTTTTCCTGCCAGTCAAATAGATAAAATGCTGAAGTTGCCCTATTAGCAGGATGTAAAATGGATTGGAACAGCAATTCAGGCTTTTATTTGGATGGTTTAACCATCTTTTTCTGTAATAAGCAAATCAAATGCCATATATTCAATGGCAAGCTGGATTTAAATTCTAAAGCAACAACCCTTACAGATCCAATAGAATATTTGTAACTCTCCAATGTTCAGGGGAAAACTAAACCTGTTATCAAGGCACTAGAAAGTTATTAAGGCCTTCTTTAAAGGCTAGTGACAATCTAATAATTTATTTGCACTTTGGATCAGAACATTGTTATACTTTGAAGAGATACTAAATAATCTGTGGTTTATGTTGTTGTTTGTTGGGTTTTTCTAAGACTAGCATAACAACCTCTTGGCTATCATGTTTATTCATGGTATTTCCTGGCTAAATGCGTAATACTTATGGGTGTGGAAAAAAAAACTTGGAAGGATGAGATAAGAAGATGTAATAGCAAAGGCTATTTGAGAATGGGTTAGGAAAACGTGTGATAACTTACAGAAACCACTGCTACTGTGCCCCTCTAGGACCTAGACCCATGTGGTGGGCCAGCGCATGTCACTCCATGCCCATAATCACGTCTGACTCATAAAAATATGGTAAGAGAGTAAATTTATTGGCCACGGTCCTCTGTAAAGATGTTTGATAGCACAAATCAGAGGGAGGGCTTCTAGCGCTCCATAGGCAGCCCCTGAGGTGGCCTGGCCTGGGCTGTAGCTGACTGTGGGGCTGACCCTCAGGTAAATATTTTCCCTCACAGCTGCAGTGATTCACACTTGTTATTAATAAGAGAGAGAGAGAGATCACAGGTAGAATTTCTTACTAATTTTCTCTGTTTCTCCTAACTTAGTCTACTTTCATGCAACTGGGGTAGCACTTAGATTCTCTAGTATCTTCCACAGCCCATGTGTAACCAACCCCTAAAGAACACTGGCCACAAACACGGGCCTGTTATCTTGGAGTTATACCACCAGGAGTCTGTGTTGATAAACAATCCCACTGATAGCAGTAGATATCCAAGTCACTTTGCTTAGTCTTTCCAGGGCACTTTGGGTGATACTCCCCTCACCTAACTTCAGACACTTAGAAATTAGCTGGCTAGATCCCTTACTTACAGAAATGAGTAGATGAAACACACTTTTGAGGCAACAGTCTCTTCCAATGACTAAAAAAAATTACACTGTTTGACTGCATGCTTATTCAACCACATAAAATTATTTGAGATTAATCTCACCACTAGTATCTACTACTAGATTCCACTCTAACTACTAGATCACAAATATAGAATATATATATCTTTTACCCACTTAATGGATAGATTCACCATAGCTGATTTGGGGAGAAAAAAAAAAAAAAAAAAAAAAAAAAAAAAAGCCCTGCTGTAAACCAGTAAAAAGACCCCCTTAATGACATCAGCTTTCTCCAGGGGATTTTTTTGTTACAAAATTTGAGTGGCACGATGTGATGTTTTTCCCAAGGTGGCTTCTTCCTCTAGTTGCCACAGTGAGCTTTATAATGGAGAAAAAAATATTTCCAGATAGGTCAAGAAAACTGCAAAAACATGTTCCCTCTGTGCACGTCCACATTGTTTGCTTGGCACGTTTTTGGTCTGGTCTTTTTTCAAACAGGCATGGATTGTTGAAAATGGCTGCAATTTTCTGAGCTTCATGATCAGTAAAATAACTGTATTTAATTACATGGCAGAAGCAAAGTAAGGCTTCAGTTGATTTAATTTATTTATGTCTCTCTTAATCCTATTTCATCCATTCAGTTTTATCACCTTCCTGTCTCTGCTGCTGTCTCTTATCACTCCAGCCCTGAACCTCCCACAGTTTGGCTGTAACCACTGTAACATTTTTATTTTTGGCACTTAGCTGATCCTATTCTAAAAGCCTTTTATCCCCCACTGAATGTAATCTGACCACTTAACTTTTATATATCTGTTCCTTTACCCCATTCTCTCCTTTTACAAGGATATTGAACCTCATGTGTTTTCCTCTTCGCTTTTACCATATGCTTCTTATTTTCTGTGGACTGAAAGAGGCCTCAAGGCAGACAATAGTCAGCAGTCATATGTACTGTTTCCAGTGTTTGCTTTAGACGTGATATTTATCTTATAACCAGTATATTAACATATACTCTTTTGGTTTTATTCACAGTTTTTTCTGCCATCTCATGGAGATAGCTGTCTTCATGACAGAATAGTAACTTGTCTACTGTCACAGAGGATTCAATATGAAGACCTTCTGGGAAGGAGCTTTTGGAGCAGGCTGAATCCAATGTCACGTACATTTTGATAGGTCACAGATGACTTCATTTAACCTGATAGAAATATGCTGCTAGATAGGAAGTTCAAAATAAGACTGTGCTACAGCCTCCTGAACAGTCATGCTATGTGCACACTATCATAAAACCTTTCTCTTCTTACTTACAAACCTCAGAATGCCACGGTCAAAAAAAGTAAATATAGACAGTGAACTATGTACTGTTGCTATGGTCAGAAAAGAATGGAGAAATAGAGAGCTGGCCACCTGTCCCATACCAAAAATTCACCAAGCATAAAGTAACAAAGAAAGACTTTATATTTCTGGGTCTGTTATAATTTGGGGGAAATATGCTTCCATTTTTACAGTTCTAGGATTAGAAATAAGGGTATTTTTTAAAAAAAATGTGACTCAATTTCACATAAAACTTCAGCACATCTTTGGAAAAAACAAGGCATTTTCTATGTATTTATTACAATGTCTTCAGTGAAATTCTCCCTCAGGAATCTTCCTTTTTGGAGGGAACACAGTTAAAATGATATTTACTTAAGGCAAACAGAACCTTTCAGAGTTATTTTGCAGGAATTATCCAATCATCCTGATATAGCTTAAAATGTTTGGAAAGTTACGAAATAAGTAATTCTAGATGTCTTCTTGGAAAGGTTCAGAATCAGAAAACTATACACCTGAAGTTTCTAACCAGTGTAGTACCCTTCCTTCTGATTTTAGGAAATTATTTTAATATATCTTCTCTTCCTCAGTATCATTCATTTGGTTCTGTAAGTCCTTCAGGTGTATTAGTTGCAAGTTACTTCTACTCTTCCAAGCGCGATACATTTTTTTCTTACTTCCCAGTGTTCATTCTGGTACAGTTTGCAAATGGAAAGGGGAAAAGACTCTCTCTAAGGCAAGGTGGCCTCCGACCAAGCAGCCTAAAATGGCAAGACCAAGGCAACAACATTATTCAGAGTAGTCAGTTAAGTTTCAAATGGGATGATGGTTAGATGTGATAAACTGAATAATCTCAAAACACTGATATTGTGAAGCAGGTAAAAATTAAACTAAAAGAACATATGGTAACTAGTGGAGAAAATAAAGGTCAACTAGGTCCAGATGACTCACTTGATAAGCACCTCACAAACATGGATGTGTTGTTTCCAGCTCAAAGCAAGGGCACAATATAGATAATCTGCATAAATAAACTGAGCAACAGGTTGACATGTGCAGTACACGTTCAGTTTCCTAAGTTCTTTATATTCCTAAAGCATGGAAAGCAGTTACTGTGAGGAAAATCTGTCAGTGAATTATGTAAGTGTAACTGTATGTAACAGATATGAACAAAGCATATCACACAAGGCATTATTTGCATGAAATCTCGATACCATAATATTGTCTTTAAGATGTGAAGAAGAGTGCCTCAGGGCACTTAGTAAAATATTTGGGCATTTTATACCAATTACCCATACATTTTAGGCACACATTCAAACACTCAACTACTTGATCGTTATAATTATTGTACATTCCATATCTCTGAAATGTTCCAGATTCCTAATTGGAAGGAAGAAAATTATCTCTAGGCATGCTCTAACAAAACAATGAAAAATAGCCTAGGAACAATGCCCTTTTTGTGCTATCTACAATATCTTCCTGCTGTGTACACAAAAGCACAATAAACTTTTAATCTGAACTAGAGGAAAAACCTTCCTGATACCTAGATACTTTAAAAGCCAAGGAGAAAACTTGCCATGTAAAGTGGCTTTATATACAACCAAATCCACTTCTATGTTTGCTCTTATTCTATGACATAAACCAACACTCTGTCCTGTGCAGTAATCTTCCTGAAAACAAACCAGCAAGTGGTTAAAAGCAGCAAAGGAATGAGGCACCTAGACTGCTATGTAGTTTGGAAATCAAGTCCAAACAACACTGAGAAAAATTCTTACTGCGCTGCCATCCAAACTACCAAGCTGACTCACACTTTAAAACTAAATTCCAGAGATGTCTACAATTGACATAGCTGAGTAGTTCACAATGCTTGGCTCACCCCTTGCTTGAACGCCTAGATTAGGATCCAGAATTATGTCATTTCCTACGTACGTTCTCCAAGGAACTTGACAGACATCAGAGCGTATCTAATACACATTCAGCTTTCAAGTTCATATTAAATGTAGTTGCAGGTAACTACAGTCTTTTAAAACATGACCTCTCTTCATCATGAAGAGCTGTGAAATGGTAACACAGTCCTTAGGCCAATTTTGAATGGGTGGTTGTGGGTTTTTTCTTTTTCTTTATGTGACTATGACTAGAAAAGGAATAGGAAATGATGAAAAAAAACACCTAAGAAATAGTAATTTAGTACCTAGGATAGTTCTGAAGACGCCTTCCTCTCTGAGCAGATTTTATAAATTTTCCAGTCCTTTAAACAGCCAGTCTTTGCTGCCTCCGTGTCATTCACTTTCTCAGTCTAGTGTCCAAACTACTAGGTTCCAACACCATGTTCTGTCTCAGACCCATAAAATTCAGAAATTTTTGAATAAGTGGTGTGAGTTTCAATTCTTTGAGGCAACAAGGAAATATTAAACCATGGTTTCTATATTTCTAGGCCAAATGCTCTGACTATAAAACTGAAGATCTTCATAAAACTGTATTTCTTTAAGACTCAGGCCCTTGTCTTCAGGAGAGGCATCAGGTAGCTTCAGTGGGGGACAGGACTAATAACTCAGTCACCCACCCAGTTGTTTAACACACAGCAGCTACACTCACAGTATTTTATTCTAAATGTCAATCTTACTTTACCCATGAATTTCCTGGGAACTTAGGTTTCTAATACAGAACTCTTGCTTGGGAAGAAGGCCATAAAAGTAATAGCTCCAAGAAGTAAATTTATTTGAATTGGTCTTTTAATATTCATTACTTTGATCTTCTATCATTTGCAAAATAATTTGCAATTTACTATCTTTGCTAGAATTAATTTAGTGTTATTTTCTTAGTAACTAATTAGTTTTCTTCGTGCTGTTCTAGGAAAGTTACATGCCTGATTTCCTGCAGTAGTAGAAGATTGTATGGGTTATCCAGAAGCTACACAAGTACTTCCAGCTTAATTGTAATCTTACCAGGGAAATTATTTTTTAAAAGAAGTTGTATATTGTCCCAGTGGTTGCCCTGGAAAGAAGCTGTCTTACCTATAGATTTCATTTGGAAACTGGCATACTCGTTGTTCATTTGAATATAATTTATATGACTTGTGGAAACATATGCATGCTATGTTGATAGCTCTACAAATACAATTCTTCAAGGAAAAGCTGGGAAAATAAACAAACTGTAGTATAAACTACCTGCACCTAATACAGCTGGCAACTGAAAAGGATACAGTGGTAAGGAATTCAGTGGCTCAAGATCCTTCAAGCCTCTGTTGTGCTATCACTGTGAAGGGGGTACCACAATCAAAACCATGAGAAATATATTCCTTATGGACAGAAGCACAAGGACCCCAGCCTTACCATGAATTGCCTTTTCCTCACTGTTGTGGAGTTTCTTAAGTTCATGTACTTCCATTTGTAACCAGCTATAATAATATTTTTAAACATAATAATTATTATTTTGTTTATAATAATATTTTCATCACCTCTGAAGCAGAATAGAAGAGTTTTCCTATGCAAAAAGCTATTTTAGGCCCATTTCTTATCAGACCTATCATAGTACCTCCATAATACTATCAAACACCACCTAATTAACTATTTTTAATTACTTCTGTTTCCTATTGTTAAATCTACTGAGATATCCTTTACTATTACTGAAACCTTGAAATCTTATTGACTTAATTGGTACTACAACTATAGCAGTGGGAGAACTGTACCTCTGTAGTTACCTATGCAATAGTTGTTTACTTCATAGCTGAAGAGTGATCTGTTAGTCATCAGCCTTTCCTGCTGGTGAGAGCTAGACTGTATTCCATCTTCCACATCATCCTGTATGGAATAACTGTTACAAGTTTCTCAACATTTTTCATCGCAGCGTTTCCGCAACATTCAGTCTCTCACTTCTGAATGAAAAGGCAACAAATCAGAAGGTGTCCTTCAAAAATAATATGCCTGAAACAGCTTAGGGAAGATGAGGAGCTGCAATGCCAAAAGAAAGGGACTCGAGCAACTGAAGCTGCTTTTGCAGAGGATTTGAGTATCATTTGTTCCACAGGTCTGCAGCTAAAGCTGAAGTCAGTCTACATCAAAGCCAAGTTGTAAGTCAAGACAAAAAAAAACACTTATGAAAGACATCATTATACCTCTGCATCTGATATGTATCTGTCCCACTCTCAATTCTGCTGAAAATTCATATTCGAGAAACTTTTCTGTGAGCTTCATGTGAACATTTTGTAGGAATTAAAGCCCTCCATGTTTCACAGTTTTGAAAAGTTCCACCCATGTTAATTTGAAATTCTTCAGTGCATGGGAAGATCTCTGCCACAATCTTGATCACTCAGTGCTTCCAGGTTCTGCAGGGCTCTGTAGTCCACTTCCTCAGACCTTAATTCTTCAGCTCAGCAAGGGAGAATTTGTTGCAAGCTACAGAGTTGTTTTTTCTGCTAAGAATATACATGACTCCAATCCTTTTCTCTTAAACTGAAGCCAATCCATTCTTCAATGTATTCTCATGTGAATGAGTCATATTAATGATTCCCAGTTGTCCCTTGTCTGGAATACACGTGAATCATGTAGAAGAAAAAAAAAAACAAACAAAAACAAAAAAAAACCAAAAACCACACCAGTAGCAAAACTTTGCTCAATTTATACCATAATCATACAAAGAAGGAGCAATGTAATTGAACCAATCACAATGTGGAAGTTTCAGGCAGAATTGCCAGATTATTGTACTGCGTAGCTATAACATTATTTCTGCTTTTATTATTGCCTGAATTGCTGAGTAAAAACATTTTGAATGCATCAGATGATGTTTCTGAGGTTATTACAAGTAAAAATCTTTTTCTACCGTTACATAGAGTGTGGCTCTCTATCGCTCATTTTTACACTTCTTATGTGAAATAAGCACAAATCATACAATAGAAACAGAACATAAATTGAAAGGAAAACATTTTCCTTTAATTTTTCTTCATTAACATTTCACTTACTAGTAAAGAAGTTATTTCCCTCTTCTCCGACTTGGATTCCTTTTCAGCTTCTTTTCACAGTTTCTTTCTACATTTTGAAAAAACAAGTCCAGATACCCTCACAATAAGTAATATTTGTGAATTTGTTGCTGTCTACGTCATATACCACAGATATGGAAGACATATGGGGAGCCAAATTCCTCTGGCTTTGCTATGTGCCGTTTCACAAGGCATAATTCTTCCATCAAGAGGTGCTTTGTCAAAACATGTTTTAAAGGACTAAATTATCTTCCCATTGCTCAACAGGTATAACAGGATTCAAATTTCTTTCCAGAAGTAAAATGTGTTCTCATATAATACTCTGTGTCAGGAACAAGAACTGCTCAGTGAAATAAAAGCTTTAGAAAAAAAAAGCTTCTTAATTAACATTACCATCTGAGGAACATAATACTATCACACCATCTCCAATTAGATTTTTAGCAAACTGAAACCCATAAAGTAAACAGACTGTATGACAGCAATTAGCAAAGCACTGAGCAAAACTTAGTCACTGAGTATTATATACGTGAATCCTTGAAGATAAAACCTCAAAGACATTTAACCAGAAAAAGATTATGTCAAAGGTAAGTGTGAATAACATCTCTTCAATGTATTTTGAGCAAGTGTGGAAACAAATAATAATAATAATATATGGCAACTGTTACTGACAGCAGATTAATAGGATGTTGTCAGTGATTATTTTTTCTTTAAATACTCTAAATATAAATGTGATTTAATAAAACAAATATTCTTATTTTATTAAAAAAGCTTTTTCATTTGGAAGTACAGCTAAGTTCTGCTAGTAATAAAACAGAATATTGCAAGCTATTGCATCATTAATCCCTGTAAAAACATTTAAATATTGTAGTTATAATTGCTTTAGTAATGTTTTCCTATGCTGTCTTAATGATTTACAATAGTTCCATTTTCCTGGACACTCCAATCTACCACTCAGGTAAAGAGGGCTGCAATTTATATAAAGAATGCAAGACTAAACCTTGGCAAAAAAAACCCCACATTCACTACATAGTGCATAAAATACTAATTGTACCTTAGCCCAGCATACTCCTAAGTTGTGTTTAGCAGCAGGATCCCTCATGTAGTCCACTCCCAGTCCTCCCCTGCAGGTACTTGCAGGGATCCTTTTCAGAGATGAGGATAGACTGAGCCCCCATTTTGGGCACTCTGGGGCTTTGAGCTTATGTGCTCAAGGAAGTACTAGGGCTTCCAACCAGATGTTTGTGTCAAATAATCAGAAAGTAGGAGGAGAAAATCCATTGGCCAATGGTTCTGCTTATTCATGAAGTGTGAAGGACAATGCTTCTGAAAGGACTTTTTCTTTTCTTCTAGTCACAACTGAACAGGTTGTTGGTGCTGAGCAATGTAACAGAGTTGAAAAGAAAAAAAATGACTGCCAACATTCTTTAAAGTCTCAATCTCTGCGTTAAAACCCTATTTACTTTGCAGTTGTTCTCATGTAATGTGCCATCTGCAGAAAACTTTGCCACCAATTCCTTTGCCACCAATTCTTTCCTACTTTGCTTATTTAGAATTCCTCCTGAACTATAAAAACATGATTTATGGAAGGGGGGCGGGGCAGGGGGCATTCCTTTCTTATTTCATATTATTCTCATAGCTCAGGCAGCACTGTCTTGAAAACAGATATGGTGCAAACAGCTGAATAGTATTCCAGAGGGTTTTCAGTTTCTGTGGAACTGAACAACATTTGACCTCAGAGTTAATTTTTCCATATTTCCACTAATGTTACAGATAGAAGATGCAGATGCAATTAAACTGAGCCTGTGATCTACATTATCAGCCATTTCCAATTTTGTAAATGTTTTTACTCTGCTACTTTTGGTTTGTATTTCTCACAGTCTAAGTAGGACAGTTCATTTATTTTTTCTGGGGAAAAAAACCAATAAGTAATCATTATTAGTGTCCTGGAAACATATTATTATTCCCGTTATTCTCTTTAAATTCTGTGCAGATTTTTCAGAACACATCACATATATAGAAAAAAAAATATATATATACATTGATAATTTATTTACAAATAAATTAGGGTTGAGAAATAAATGAATGCATGGTTAAGAATAATGGTGGTACTGTAAAAATACTGATCAAGTGATAAGCTGAATTAAAGTGCTACTAGCCTGCATATTTTAGCTCTACAAACAGTAATTTCAGTATTCAAAGTGTTTTGAGCACAAAGGCAGTAATTTCTCTCTTAAATTTCTTCATGGCACAGCTGGTTTCAGTGATACCTTCATTTTTAAGTCTTAAGAATAAAACGACAGCTGTAAGCACTTTGCAGGATTGCACACTCCTCTTTGCATTGCCCTGCAGGTTGCTTGGAAAATCACAAGGCTCTGGAACAGCAATGCCAGGTTAAAGGGAAGGTTGTGACAAACTTTATGTCATGACATTGCGAAACAAACACTGCAGGCTGTTTACAGCCCAACACTCTTCCTGAGTTTTACACTGGAAGCCAGTGTAAAACTGCTGTTGACTTCAATGAAAGCCATGAATGCTTGTCTGCTAAAGACTGAAGTACAGTGTATTTGTTTAACCAGTTCAAATGACTCTCCCAAACTCCTGGGAGCACCGGATGAGACAATATTTATACGTGTTAAGATGGAAGGCCTGATTCTCCACTGCCTTCCGAAGACTTGCATATTTGTAAAAACTTGACTGCAGCTTCTGTTTTGCCAAGTCCTTCACTTTAACCAAGCTTCTGTCCTCTTAATGTTTTCAGCCTGATGAGGCAACTGGCTGTTTGCCAAGGTTGCTTGAGTCACCTCACCTCTGAAGTGCACAGATCAAAAGATTAGGTGGGAATATTAGTCAACTTGTTAGGCTCATTTGTTAAACTTCTTTTGAATACCTGTCTATTAATTAATAGCTTATAATATTAAATTAGCATTGATTGAGCTATATGGTTTTTAAGTAAGTGATCCAGATTATCTTCAGGACTACTGCCATGAGAATGATGGAAATAAAATTGTCCCAATTATAGGTTAATTTATAAACTCTCTTCAGAGAGTCATATCTTTAGTGAAAACTTAGAGAAAGAAGCTGAGTTCCAGTCTTGCTCACTATCAAAAAAGTTTCTTTTTATTCTCAGATTAAGGCAAAATTAAATTAGATGCTTACAAACCTATTCAGTGATGTTCTCCCTTTTCCAATTCAAGGGCAGATTTGTATTTAGGATTGATTTTGAATAGCTGTATCACATCATACTTAAGGCATTGACATTTCAAGTGTAAAAACTCACTTGGCATTTCTGAGTCATAACTACAGCGTATTTTTCCTGGATTCTCTCTTTTAATTACCTGGCACACCAACATAAAGAATAGATTTTAGATTGTGGGTGAGTATACTGATACCAGACATGGTCTTACTGATGTCAGATGGCCAAATCCTGAATTACGCTTCAAAGTTCAGTTAGTTTAACTTAAGAGGACAAAGTACAAACTTCATTACAGGTTACCTTTTATGAACGTAGAGCTGACTCTTGACTGCTATTTGGAACAACTAGTCATTATTTCACCTGCAAAAAGACCTACTGGCTACTGGAGTCTGGTAAGGTGTTGTGACCTCCCCTGGCAAAATCCCTTTTCTCATGGCTATTATCCCAACCAGTCACAATACCTGTAATTTCCCAAAGGAAAAGGCTTTTCAGGCTTTGAAGAAATAGTATACCAAGCTTGTGAAAGGATACATACTATTTTTTAAGTAAATCAGAACCTGTCATTGTAGTACTTCCCTCAAGCAAAGAGAAACAAATTTTCTTAGTGTAAGAAATAGTTAACGCAGTAAATACATGAGATTCACCTGTTTCGTATTTATTCTTCTAAATCCTTTAGTGGTGTGTCTAATGAATATGAACATGAATATGATTTCATTAAAGAACAGAAATTTTAGCTTTGGCTTCAATGAGAAGATACTTGGATATATAGATGAGTTTCAATGGAAAAAAAAAGGTACTTTATATCAATTAAGACCTAAGCTAGGATATTTATTGAACTCAAACTTGCTGTAAGCTGTGAATATATGGAGGATAAGTTACCATGATTCATGGGATGCACAATAGCACATTAATTTGTGGAAACAGGTCCAGTGTGTGACCTCTGTGACACTGAGGCCCTGTTATCTCATACTTCAGATCTTGTATCTGTCCACGATCAGCCTTGTCTCAGGCACAGCCACCAGTCCTGCCCTGATGCTTTTAAGCCATCTAAACTGCCTGTGGGAGCTCTGGATTGTCTGTGTCATACTACTGTGCTCCATTCTGTGTAGAATTTATTCCCGGTGATGCCAGAGAGTCATCTTCTCTTTTTCTTTGTATGTAACCTATCTTTTCTTTTTTCCCCAAGACTTTATTTTTCTCATAATTCTTTTCAAGGAGATCATCATCACTTTCTAGTTCCTACACTGCACTTTCAGTTACTTGCCTTAATGTGTACTTTTTTCAACAACAAATTCAATAATTGCTTGTTCACAGAAATTTTTAAATAAAAAAAGTGCCAATATGTGTAAAATGTTTGAGTGCAAGGGTACAGGAACCCTAAGGTAAATTTTCTAGATGTCCTAGGTTATATCATCAATAGATTAAACATTACTCCCCTAAACTGAAAATTACTTTTACACTTTGTCCCCACATAACCCCCTGTATGCAATATTATAATGACATCATCTCTATCTTTAAACCTGTATATAGGCATGGCAGGCAGCCTTAAGAAACTCATGTAAACAATTGCCAGATCAAATCCAGGGACTGAATCAAAATTGTCAGAGCTCAGTGGACAAACCACTCCTGACCATTGGATTAAGTCTGCCTTTTCTTCTAATGGGCTTAAACCACTTCTTCAGTTAGTGTAGGGACAGTGGGAGTCTGTAGAAGGAAACATTTTTTTAATATAATGTAAAAAAAATTAATGTAATTTTAATGTAATGTAATATAATGCCAGTTTCCTCTGGAAATAGCTGACTTCTTACCCTGTCCTGCTTCTGCTCATGTAGGTCTTGGATTTCCCTCAGTTAAGTGAAGTATTAACTGTGAGTTAAGTGTGGGCTCTGGGTGGAGGTAGTTTACATCTGAACTGGTAAACAAACCAGTTACATTACTTCACTTTCATTCTTTCAGATTTCATTACTGAAACTACATAAACAACTCTGGTTTGACTAAATTATCTTGTCAAGTAAAGAGAGGGTAATATAGTTTATATTTACATATTCATTTAACTTTTCATATCAATATGGAAAAAAGATCTTTGTTTCCTTCTCTACTAAACACTTTTCTCTCCGTTATCCAAGAGTAAAATGACTTCTATTAGCACATTTCCCACAACTGTTCTTCAGTCAGAAATCACGGGTTTTGTCTTTGCTTTACTAGTTCAAGAGCTTTTTATCATTAAGGAACATTACTAGCTACCATATGGATAAACAGACACAAGTACATGCTCTGTGAAAAGCAAGAAGCAAGTGTTCTTATTAATAAATGCCTAGCATAAAACTGGGAGACTATGGTTATAGAAAGCACATTGTAATAGAGCAGAAATGACAAAAAAAGGCTACCAGGGCTTCTGCTGTTTTTTTTTTCTTTTCCATCACTGCCTGCATTTGTATCATGATATTAAGTCCTTTCTAGCTAAATCCTCGGCAATCAAGCATGGCAACGCTTGGCTTTTAGACACATTCTGCTTAATGGGGAATTATGAGTGTGTCCATGAATACAGCAGCTTAATCCACCAAAGAATGAGATCCACAGATACGCGTATGTTGATCTGGGGAAACATCCATACCTGTTTGTATAAAATGTTGAAGAAAAAGATTGGGTGAAAATCTCCCCCCTTTCATGGATATCGTTAGATCTGGAGAGGCACATCTCTCTCATATGCAGTACCACTGGTAAAGTTGGAGCCTGTGCACTAAAAATGCTCTGCAATCACCATTGGTTTTAATGGATTTGAAGTCAGTCTCATAGACTACTTCTGGATGCTGACATCCACAAATAAATATGATTAGGATTCTCTATTAGAAAGTAATAAATTTTAAGTTTAAAAAAAAAATATTTTGAGGCTATGAAACAAACCAGAAACCTCTGTAATGCAAGACAAAATGTCATTGATATTTCAGCTAGAAGTTATTTCGGACAGTACAGAGTTGGGTGCATCCACAATGACACAAAGGAAACGTCAATTATGGCATAACAACATGCTGTCACATTGCCTGAATGCTTGCTGTTTTGAACTAGTGCTCATAGCCAGAGATGGGTTTGTAGGGCTGAAGTCCACCACCTCTCAGGTAAATCCTATTCTACATGGCATAGATAAACACATCTTCATTTCACAGCATCACCATTTCCTGTAGGAAAGAGCATTTGGTCTATTTACAAAATCTGTGCCAGACCAGGGAGTAAATCCATGAGATGTATGTACATAAAACTGCCAGAATGCCACTATTGACACAGTTGGATCATCCGGATGGTAACAATTCTGAATCTTAATAAAGCAGGAGAGGGAGAAAGAGACATAAAGGGATTTCTTTTCTTTTCTTTTCTTTTTTTTCTTTTTTTAATGCATATGTTCTTTTGGTATGAAAGAGAAACAGAAAGAGAAGGATGTGTAAAAACAGATGTGGAACTACAAAGCCTCCCTGCAGACTCCTTGAGAAAGAAGATGTACATAAATAGCAGTCTGTGTGGCCATTAAAGTACAAACTGATTCAGAAAAAGGATATGAAAAAACGTTAGAGTAAGCACATAATTTATCGCAAACGTTGAGATGTATGTAACTATCCCAGAGTAACAGGGAATTAGTCTTTCTTGCATGATTAAATACAGCTAGTATTTGCAAATATAAGGAAATCACTGCACGGCTGATCTAGATGATGCAAAGTTTGTCAGGACAAGTAATACATTTCTTAGACAAACTGATATAGCTGTAGCAGGAAGAGACAAGCTGGTAGGCTGACTTATAGCTTCAGTCCACAGCAGCTACAAATACACTACTATGACATTGATGATATAAACAAGATCGTCCTTTCATCTGAGAATCTTATGCAGCCCTTTAGCACAAAATGATGTGTAATTCTCAATACTGTCTAAGGCAAATTCCATTGGTAGCTTATCCTCATCACTGCAATAGCAGTAGCCTTTCTAAATGACAAGGGCAGCCTTTTATCATAGTTCTGAATCACCTTAAGGAAAATGTCTCCCTATCTTTTCTGTAAGATTTTCAAGGGTTATAGATCTTTTTCTGATGAATTTACAGTTTTAACTGTTATAAATACTTTTTTTTTCTTTTTGTAGTCGTATTGTCATTTTCACATTTGCAGGGAAAAAAAAAAAAAAGCCCTGAACATCCAATGCTTTTATCACTTTTGAATGTTCTAGTAGTGCTCTGATTACTTCGTTTCTCATACAGTGTTGCTTCTGCAATTTCACATTCCATTCTTATTTTTTCATTTTTATTATAGTTTCGAACACTGAAGTATATTAGCTTTTATTAGTGAGAAACACTTATAATATACACATGAATTTTATGGTAAGTGGGAATTGGATTTATGCCTTTGTTCTGACTTTTTATTTATTAACCATGTACTATCTATCGTTGGTGTTAGTACAGTGGAGAATTTTTCCTAAAGATGTGTTTTTCACTTCATCTTCCTGTTGCTGTGATCTCCTCAGTCCCTATCATCTTCATCACCAGCCTGTTTCAGTACATGACCGCAAAAGTTTTCATTATTTTCTGGATATCATGGGCCAAATTTCAGACTTACCTCTTCTGAACAGTGTATATTGCTGAAGCAGCTACTGCTCATCCCATTACACAGCTCCCAAGTGTCATTATCATAGAAGCATGTGTTCTGAAAAGCATTTTGTGTTAAATTGTTTCATGACTTACTTCAAATATGCATACATTCAATACAACTGAAATGCTGAGTTGGGTGGTCCCTGTGCTTTGTGGTAGAGGCAAGAGCAAAACATCATGTGTGATTTCAACACTGTTACGTTGTTTATTGGTAATCCAAAAGTGATGTGGTTGAATCAGCATTATCTCCACAATAAGAGGTTTCTGGTGTTAACTCTTCTGGTGCCTATCACCATGCACGGATCACAGACAGAGCAATTCCCTGCCCTGTCATCTCTTTTAACTCAAAATGCCTACAAGTCTGTAGAGGCTTTATATCAAGAATGACAGCAGTATCTGTCCCTCAGGGAATACTTGTCTTTGATTTTCCTCTAGATTTCAATGATACACTATAAAAATAGAACAGAAATGATTAAGTGTGATAGCATCTTTGACTCAGACTGTCTCTATTTTCCAGACTAATTATACTACAGAATTCCACTGTCCTACTCAGGCTGCTTTAAAGCTTCTCCAGCTGGGCATGCTCCTCATGCACAGCATCAGATGAGATTACTGTCTCCAAATTAGTTGGTACTATCATTCAAATAGCATCTTCCCAATTCAGACCCAAAACCATACCAGTATTCTTATTAATTATAGTAAAAATATGTAGGAGATTGCTGTTGCACAGTACACAGAAATCAAACCATCAACAAAACACAGTTGTGTTTAGAGTTCAGTAGCAATAAACGGGTGTTCATGTGCAGCTATTTCCTAATAAATATCTGAACTCTTTTCTACTTCACATAGCAGAATTACATACTATTTAAGCCAGAGATAAACTTATCCAGAATTCCACCCAAGTATCTAAACTGTTTGCAGCAGAGACCCAAACTTAATTTTCACTCACTATTCACATATAGCCCTGCTGAAGCTAGTAGATTTGCATAGGTCTGACCAGAATTTGGCTTCAGTTTTCTAAGCACATCTGTTCATTTCATGACAGACATTTCTTTGTGGGTTATGTTAGTCAGAACAAAGCCAGATGTTGATCCCTTTCTCAAAGCATCTTATTCTTTGAGTGATCCTGCTGATACAAGCGCCTTGCTTTTGCTAAAAAACAACCAGTCTATTCATGACAGTGACATGCCATAGGAAAGATCTGTTACATTCTCTTTATCTGTTCCTTCCCTTTAGCCATCAAACAGCCTGTTAGGTATAGAAAGTGTTACTCAGCATCACTTAAGTGCTGTTGAATGTTGAGGGAAGGTAGGACTCAGTTTACCTCTATGGTAGGATAAATCCTGTTTATACTGCTAGATGCTCTTAAGTTATATGCTGGCAATGCAAGCTCCACCATCTGCCAGGGATTTACAAGATACCTGGCAGAAATTGACAAATAGTATATATTCTTAATCAATATACCCATTTATTTCTTCTCTTCCCTCCATAGTCTCATAGCCACTAAGTCAGCATCATCAGCCTGTGCTGGTAACTGCAGGAACGCTGGCTCAGGAGGGGACACAGATGCCTTGAACCACGAAGCAACTACCCCTCATATATTTTTTCATATGTTGAGGGCTTCATGCCTATGCACCTGGTTTGGGATAACACATATTGCTTCAGCTGTTGATGACTTTGAATCCATTTGAGAAAACAGATCATCTGGATTCTCCACAGCTTGTTTGCTTCTGCATCTAATTCATTACCTGATCACTTCTAATTAGAACAGTTGCAATGGAAGAGTTGTTTTGTTCTGTGCAGTTAACAATTATTTCCTCCCAGTCAGGACACAGGACCTTTCCCAGTGGAGTGATCTGCAAAAGAACATTGAAAAATTAGGTTTATTTGCAGATCAGAAGGAAAAGGTTAATATAAAAAAACTTAATTACAACATTCAGGTTTTCTACCACAGGAGGTTTCACAGTAATGAAAAGATTTTAGTTTTATATTATTTTTCTGGTATTGTTATCACTGTGCATTCCCAGCATTTGTTTTCCAAAATACATGGTGTCGTGGTTTAACCCCAATCAGCAACTAAGCACCATGCAGCCACTTTCTCACTCCCTGCCCCTCCCCTGGTAGGATGGGGAGTAGAAAAAGAAAAAAAGAAAAATGTGGTTAAGACAAAAACAGTTTAAAATTTGAAATAAAGTAAAAATAATTATAGTAATAACAATAATAAATGTAATGAAGAGGAGAGGGAGAGAGATGAATAAAACCCAAGGGAAAAAAACCAAGTGATGCGCAATACAATTGCTCACCACCTGCTGACTGATGCCCAGCCAGCCCCTGAGCAGTGATTGGTGGCCCCCAGCCAACTCCCCCGGTTTATATACTGAGCATGACATTCAATAGTATGGAATATCCCTTTGGCTAGTTCGGGTCAGCTGTCCAGGCTGTACTCCTTCCCAGCTTCTCATGCACCTCCTCACAGATAGAACATGGGAAACTGAAAAGTCCTTGATTAAGAGTAAGCCCTACTTAGCAACAACTAAAACATTTGTGTTATCAACATCATTCTCATACTAAATCTAAACCACGGCACTGTACCAGCTACTAGGAAGAAAATTAACTCTATCCCAGCCAAAATCAGGACACAGGGTTTGTTGTAATGATAATATACTTCTTTTTTCTTTTTTTTTTTTTTTTTGACCTTATTCTATAATCATAGCCAGATTTGCCTACAGATTCATGGGCTTTGGACGCCTAAGAGTTCTCAGTGAGAAACTGGGATTTTTTGCTTTACAACAAAATTATGGGAAAAAAAAGGTACTATCATTTCACTTAAAAACTGTATGTGACAAGCAAATGCACACTTGTTGGGGCATTATCATAATTTTCTTTAAGCTATATGTTGTTTGTACCAGCACTGTTGCTGTTGTCATGGGTGGAGACCAATAGCACAGAGTAAAGAATGCTGCTAGCTGAGAAATGATTGAAAGCGTAAACAGAAATGTGCTCACAAGCAGAAGGCAAGACGAAGGACTATTTTTGGTTAAGAATGAAATAAGAGTAGTAGGTGTTTGAGTTTCGCTAAGTAATAATAATTACATTTAAAGCACCTCTGTAGGCTACTGGCTTTGAAGTGTACAGAAAGAAAAGTAATGACTGACAAGTGTAAGTGTTCAATATGTAATGGCCAGAAGAAAGAGCTCAGTTTGATACTAATTAAGGACTTATTATCTCTCTTTCAGCTCTGTGCCCAGTTGTACACTAAAATGATACATTTTGACATATTTTTTTGCTTGAATCCTTGAGCATAACAAGTGAATGTCACTGTACATCAGTAATTTAGGTATCATTATACAATTAGCTGAAGTGCTTGCTTGCATAACTGTAAATCAGCTGTGTGCCTTTGAGTTGCATGTTGCACTTGTAACTGATTTGTAATATAGCCAAGATGAGAGATAGTGTCTCAGTTCTCTGCTCTTCTCCTATTAGCTCTGAAACAAAATTAGACATCTAAGAAACATTAGAACATCATTAGGCAGTTCAATTAATCAGATTTACTTAAAGCATTTGAAGTATTATTCATCTAGCAGCTGCATTATGTGGATTAAAATTAATCTAACATCATAACTCCCAGCTTGCATCTCATACCTCTCTGTTGGCCTGGATCACCTTTCAATCAGAATTGAAAAATTTGAACACAAAGATTTGAACTCAAGCATTTTCTCTAAATCAGCTGTGTTCCGGCTGTTCCTGAGCAAGAGGATTCTTTTTTTTCTGGGCTTGCTACTGTAAGACTCCTTTGACTATGTTTCATCTACCCTTGGAAGTTTAGTCTGAGGTCCAACGGCCCCCCTGTTGGACCTCTTCCCATCCCGTGCTTTACTCTTAAGGATACAGAGGGATTTAAAATTGAACTCCCAACTCATAAATCCACAGAGCTCTGCTGAAGTGAATAGAGCAACATCAACTTGCATCAGCTGATGGCTTGGTCCTCTGTAAATAGGAAAGTTGGTTCTCAGCATTTGTATCCTGCGTGCTGTGCTCAGTCTGTCTTGTGTGGCATTGCACCCCCGCAGTCAGCCCGGGGGGGACAGGATCGGCTCTCAGCCATGCTTCAGACATAAGCCAACCCATGAGAGAAGGAACCAGCCACACGCACCTTGCTGCCAAAATAGTGAACCTCACTTTGGGTGTTAGCAACAAATGTTCCCTGCCAAGGGCAGATGTATAACCTGACCAAATATATAGCATATGCGATTTTGTTCCTCAAATCATAGAATGACGGTGAGTCAATCCAGCTATTTGTTCGAGCTGCTGGAACCTTCACCCATGAAAGCCCCTGGTTCTGTAACCAGTGCACCAACAATGTTAGAAGCCGTCTTGTCTCAAATGCAACAAAAAGTGAGAGATGGAGCTTGAAGCATCAAAAAGCTCCCTAAAGAGTCCTGCCAACAGCAGCGAGCCAGCCATACTTGGGCAGTGGTGTTGCACACTGCTAGGGCTTCAGGGTGAGACTGACTTTTGTTCCAAAGCATTTCCCTCACTATTTCAGACTAAAAGCAAGTTATTGAGAGAAGGTAGGTGAATACATTACGTGTAGGTGATTATACAACTGGTTTACTCAAACTTATGTTTGCCCACAACAACTTTTGCACAGTAAGTAGGTAGCGTGCACTCATATCACCTCTGCCTCTACGTTTCTCAAAACAAAAGTAATCTCTATAAATTATACTGGCTGACACATCCTTTTGGTTCCTATTAGCCAATTTACAAACCAACCAAGCAAGACACAGAGCTAGACCAACATCAGCATACTGCATGATAAACACACTGTTCCGCAGGAAACTGGTACTTACGTTGAGGTATGGAATTTTCATACTTTTAAGTTCCAGTCTTGAACTAAAAGCAATAAGAATTATCAACAAGAAAAAACCCTTACATTTTTAGCACATTCATGTTTATATTCCATTTAATCTTACTACTTGACAATATGCCAGTAACGTTGCTTTGTATGTCAGAAAATTATAGGGGATTTTTTTGCTTCTTACCTTTACTCCTACTTATTTTCTTTTCAATACTACCCTCTCCTTCTACTGCATTCACTCCTTTGTTTCTTTATTTAATAGATGAGGAAAAAAACTGCTATGTGGTAGCTCATGGAGGATATTCTCCAAGCTGGTGAATCATATCTATATGGTGCCTTTTTCTTTCTCACAAGTTTCAAGAGACTTTACCCTCATGGAGCCTTGCATAAAGGAGTATTATGAGTTTCTTCCTCCTCTTCTTTTAAATTCCTGTAGAATTAGTTACACTTGTCCCTGCTATAAACACAGAAAGAGGATTTCTGCAGGGTTGGAAGTCATTCTCTTCAAGATTGCCTGGTTCTATTTTCCCTTTTTTAAATCAAATTAATTAGTGGCAACACACTATTTCTTCCTGTATTTGTTTTATCTTAGAGTTCTTGATTCCTAAATACTGAAGCAATAAATTTCAGGTTTAGAAAATGTTGTTTCTTTGGGAGGAAGATAAGTTGTTCTCTTGAATTCAGAATATCCTGTGGGTGGCCCTGGATTCTCTCCAAGATCTACTGAAGATGAGATAAAACAGCCTGACCGCTGTGAGAGGAAGAAAGTGGGTGAGAGGAAAACATAAAAATTTTTATTTTCAGGTATTGCATCAGAAAAACTAGAGCTAAACTTTACACCAATCTTCTGCCTTGGTTCACTAGTCCAAGATAATAGGTGTTCCAAATTCAATATTTCTTTTCTGCCATAAGCCCTTCATTAAATAAACCCTTGAAAATAATGATGTTTTTATCTTCTTATTCATATTTTTAACTTCCTTCATACAAATATCCAGAACTATTTAACATTATTTACTGTAATTTTGCTCCCAGTGTGGAAGAAGGATGGTTTTGACTTTGCAGACATTTGGTGTCTCACATTTAGATACTGCAAAATCAAAGTCAGATGTAATTTAAGTCAAGCCCTCTTTTTATTTATCTCTTCCACTTTCCACAGTGTGTCTGAAATCAATGATGGAGAAAAAAGTCCAGATAAATACCTCTCACTTTGATCCATGTGTACTTTTCATGTCCTTTACAGACAGTATTTTTAAAACAAAAAAATGGAACTTTTTCTGTGCAGGCAGGATACTAAGCAACAGGATCCTACATCTTAAATACATCTAAACACTACATCTTTTTCTGCTAAAAAGTGAAAGACAAGAAAAAATGAAATCTGGCATCATCAATACCAACAGAAATGTTACTTATTTTAATAAAGCCAGGAATTCTTCCAAAGATTAAAACATTGGATATGTGTTTTCATTTTCATGATTCCCAAAATATACTCCAGAAACATATTGCTAATTCTTCCCAAAATTTCCAACCAAATAAGACTGCATAATAATTTTGTATAATTAAATAATATATTTTTTTATTTTATAATATTTTATTTTAAAAATAAATATAAATAAATAATTCTGTATAATCTCTGAAGCAAAATTCCACGTTATGGGACAATTTCTATAACTGGAACATACGTCTGATGTCCTGAGTATTTGTGATTTTAAGTCACCCAGATTGTGTCACGCAGTTTACTTGTTCTATATTCATCACACCCTTCTGCAGAGAGGCTGATGAAGACAGAGTGTTCATATGGTCACCCAACTCCTCATAAGCCTACAGCCACCAAGCTCACTCTTCTCAGAGCCTGCACGTAATTTTAAGAGAAGCCCTGAACACCTGCTAGCCTTCCTGTCACATCAAACTGGCTGCTGGATCTGTCTCATCAAGAGATAAAATGAGCACTGGGGAAATGGATGTGAAGGGAGAGAAAGAATACTGAGACTTAAAAGCCAAGTGGAACTTCATAGAAAACACAACCCCAGAAAGAACTGGAAATGTAAATTAGTTCACAGTTGTTTACAACACAGGTAGTACTAGTGTGATGAAAAGAATAAGCCTAAGACCACTTCTCACTGCTGAATATAACATAATAACTCATTACTTACCACTGGACTCCCAAATCTTGCAGAAATGATGGGCTTACAGACAAACCTGGAGCCTTTGAGGAATGTTTAAAGATGTCTGAATTAGACAAAATATGTTTAAAACTTCATACCGGCAGAGCTCCCCCCACTGAACACCTTTAGAAGCCTAGGCATAAATTATTCCAACAACTGTCAGCTGTTGGAGACCACAGGGGATTTTTTTATTTTTTTTTTTTGCAGTATTTCTGTGAAATATTAAGTGTCATTTGGTCTAACTGTGATCTTGGTTGCTTAACTGACTTCAGGGGATTAACTGCTGTTTGGAGATGCTCTCTGGGTTTGAGGTAAAGGCAGTCAATGTTCTAACATGAGGCACGCTATCAGGTCTAGGCTGGAGGGTGAACTATCTGGGCTCAGTGACATTTGAATAGATTTAACTGTGCAGTTCTGTAGATAGATCAATCTTATTCTGCCTTGTGAGCGGGTAGCCAGCATGTGAGGAAGGAACTTCATTACCTGAATAGGCTGAGAAACATAAGACAATGATATATATATATGAGTTAAATAATAAAGTGTCTTTTACCTTGTGAGTGTTTGGACAGAAAAATAAAGGGGTAATCAATGTATAGATGAGAATCTCTGGTTCTATGATTTAGGGAAGAAATGGTGTACAGGCACAAAAGACTTCAAGAGGATTTTGATTCACTTCCTAAAAGCTGACCAATTTCCTGGCAAACAAAACCATACAGAATTATATGTTTATTATCTCGGCTACAACTGTTTTCTGTGCTATTTAAAGTAAAGGGTAATTGTGGTTAAAGTCTCTTAGAAAATCTGGATGTCTTCTCTCAACTAAGAGAAGCCTTGGAGAGTGCATTGTAAATGCAGCACATCTAAACACTCATGAATTATTCCAGAGCCCAGGTATCATCAGTAGTCTTAGGAATCACGTGAGAAATGAAATGTTGCAGACAGGGAGCCCATGTCCCCAGTTACTGCTTTCTTGAGAGCCTCAATAGCACATGGGTGTAAATGCTTAAAGACCTCGTGAGCATCTAGCCACTGCTGTGGCGTAACTGAAAATGCCTTTGTTGTTTTACAAACAACCCCATCTTTAATTTAAATGTTCCCATAGGGACAACCGTCCCCACAAAATGCATTTGTTCATGTTTTTGAGTTGGATGTTAAAATACAAAAAAAAATCTTAAAAAAGCGTTAATTCACAGTATCTAATGTTTTTACCTGCTTGGATTATGTACGCGTGTAGGGAACTCCTATGAGCAAAATTTTTCTCAGTATCACATATTGTAAATAAATGGATTTAGCTGAGATAGGTCACAGAGGACCTTCACTGGCTGTGAAGTTCAGATGCAGTTTTTTGTTCATATCTAGTATTTCTTAAAGCTTTATAATTACCCAAACTGTATTTTACTTCATGCTGACATGGTGGTCATATTACTCTTTTTATTCGGAGACATTGCTCTTGTTGACATGTGTTACTAACCAGCATGTTGGTGATAGAAATCAGTAAGGGCTGTTTTCAATAGGAACTTTACTTTTTCTACTGCTCTCTTAACACTTTATGCACCATAGCTATACTATACATCAAATATAACACATAATACTGTTACACAGAATCCTTACAAAGAATAATGCATTTAATCTTCATGGCATACATCAAACACACCATACAGGGCAACATATACCTAACAGATGCATACCTTTGTTCTCACATAACTCCACTATTAACCAAAAAAAAAAAAAAAAAATGTACTTAGAGGAAAAGATTCTCCATTTAGTAAAAAGTTATCATAAATCTATTGACTTTTACCTATAAATTAACTCATATATTTTTTAATTTATTTTTGTATTCATAACCGTGGTCAAGTTTTATTATATGCAGGTCAGAAGGCAGTTTGATAAATATAGAAATGACACATTTTGTATTCTTCTACTGTAGTGATGCAAAAAGTTTATCATGCAATTAATTTTTTCATTAAGCAGGCCCTAAATATTCTTCCATTTTCCACTATCATGATATTATATTCCTTAGCAAAAAAAAGTAATTTCTTACTGGTTGTGCAAAAGCAAGCTCATCTGTTTATATTTACCTTTTCTTTAATATTTCATTTTCCATAACAAAAAATCACTTTGACTCTATTAGGAAAACAAGCACTATGTACCTAGTGTTGCATGGCAGTAAACACACACATGAACTGAATCCAAATGTATTTAGTGACTGTAAGAGAGATCTGGTGCCTTACTTTGTTCCTAAGGTTGTGAAAGATCCTTGCATCTGTACACACACACGCATGCAGACACGTGCAGACTCAAACCCCCATGCATATGTGCACGCATTTAAACTCGATGGTGCCATTGCGAGGTCACCCCACAATTATCACTAATCCTAAAGGTAAAGCCAAGTGTTGGCTGGAAGCGCAGTGTGCTTTTACTTACCTTAACATCCCTGAGAGGGATGTTAAGGCACAAAGGAATTATGATGTGCTGTAACACTTGCCACTTGTGTTAGCACTGGGACACAAACCAGGTCCCTGAGCCCCCAGAGCACATCTGTCCCAGCAGCGTATCTGTCCTTTACCATAACAGCCACCACCCACTGGAGAGCTTATGGAAAGGACAGGTTGCTGGGAAGATCAGGCCTATTCACACCTCTCCTAGAGGGACCACATCCAGTTTCACTGGGAAGAAGTAGTTTTCCAAAACACTTTGGCTCTGTACCAAGCTAATGGCACAATACCAGAACTTTAATTCGGCTTTGACCTTTCTACAGCTGGCTGTCTGCTTTGCATTTATGTAGCAGGTTGCAGAGGTAGTATTATCACTGATAAAACAGCATTGCTAAAAAGATGGAAAAAGCTAAAGATTGCTAAAAAGAGGAAAGCATAAATGAGTAAGAGAAAGGATGTCTTAAGGGTCACTTCTTTCTCCAGTCCAAGATGGAGGACTTTCTAAGCACACTGAATTTCAATTTTGTCCTTTGGGAACATTTAGCTATCCCAGATAAAATAATTTGTAAAGCAATTAAAAATGCAATGGGGAGGAAAAGTACCAAGCAAACAAAAAAAACACCCACAAAACCTCTTGTACATTGTAAGTCATTAATCTTGGTTATCTCCTAAGCTGCATGCATTTTGCCCTGGCTCTGCAACATCACTAAACTCAGATGTCCAGAGAATGTAACTGTGAAATGGCCATTGGCCACCCAATCTTCCTTGGCCTTTTTCTTCTTGGTAGAAAATCTACCCTTTTCTTCCTGCTTTCTCTGTTAGCATGGCACCACAGATATTGATCTAATTAATGAAGTAAAAAAATACATCATTAAAAAAGAAAGAGAGTAAAAATAAAAATGACAAGGCTCATATTTACTCATGTATCTTTCTGTATAGATCACTGACTGCATCCCGATTTTTCTTATAACAGGAGATAATCTCTTTTACAACGTAGCTTCTCCTTTATTGAAATGCTATACTGTATCTTGTTTGTTCTGTGTTAATATGTATTTCAGCAGCTTTCTTTTCATAAGTTATTCTTGCACAGAGAAAGAACAGTGTTCAAGTCTGTTCTGTATTTGAAAGCTGATTTACACAAGGGCCACAGAAAAGTTTCCATTTGTCCTGAATCTAATGCATTGGTCAGAGTACATACTTCAGAGGGTTTGTTTAGTCATATTTCTTCCTAAACACATACCTTAAAGTAATCATGATTCCTAATTAGATGAAATATAACAAGACATATAATTACTTTCTTTGCATCTGTTCATACATACGCATTTCCTCATCAGTAAAGATTCCATTACTTGGCCTTTAAATGTGGAAGTTTTTTAATTAGCAATGAAATGCTCTTTTTACTTCACTTACTTTTAGTTGCCTTTTTTAATATACCACTATGGCTTCAGTTTTTCATATGCATGTCTCTTGCTTTGGTTTTTGAGGCCTGTGATTTTCTGTGGTGGTTTCTAAGATAAATATTCCCTCAGGAAAAGATCATAAAAATCGAAGCATGGTAAAGAAAATGTCAAAAATTACAGGCATTTCTCTGTGTCTGAAATGATCTGTTGGGTTTCCTGCTTATAATAAATAAGAAGAGCGCTGTTCCATTATCACACTCAGCATGAAATAGGGCACATCCCAGAGCACAGCTTCTTTATATTTAACCAAAACCTGACATTTTAAAAAAGAGATGACTCCTTAGAGGTTTTATGTACTAGACATGAGGTCCTTCACGTTATTCCCTATTACTGGCAACCTTTTTAACTTGCCTTGAAACACCAGACTTAAATAGGAAACTTTCAATGAAGTTGGTGCATTTTATTGCTCTCACATTCGTGTACAATCAAATTAAAAGCTGAAAGAAGCATGTAAATCAACAGCATCCATGACTTCTGCACCAGTTGTGAGAACATTGTAGCACAAGCTAACAGACATTTTTAAAAGCCAGCAGATGGCCACTTTCTCTTTATTCCTTCAGTGTTCCTCACAGTGTCCTTTATTAGGGAGAAAATTGATTTTCTACTTTATTAGCTACTTCAAAATTAAAAAAAAATAACACTAGCCCAGAACAAATATGGAATGTCAACATTTTACATTGTACATCCAAAAAATTTCCATGGCACAAGTAAAGGATTACTACTTGCGATATTTAAGTATGGGTTTAGATTAAAAATTAATTTAATCAACAGAAAAACTACTCAAAAATTCCAAATACATAAATATAAATTTAGTTTGTAAATATTTTATTGTATTAATAAAGGTGATGCTTACATCAAGTGCCTTAGAGTTGCCAAATATGTAACTTATTTGGACTTTTTTGGTCCAGCTTATGCAATCTAACACATTCAACAAAGGCTCTGTGGCCTATCAAGATATTTCAGTCCCCCAGATGCTTTCTTGCAAAATAAAATGAGTTACACTTTCACAGCTCAGCCCATTCCTCCACCTCAAATCTTTGTTGAAAGTGTTAACTGGAGGAGGTGTTGCACTAAAACACCCAAGTGCTAACCACTGCAAGGCACTTATTAACTCGCTCAGAAATGGTGCAAAGATTTCTGAACAGGAAGCACAAAGCTGAATTTTATTGTCACAGTGACAAGGGTTTGGCTACCTTTGAGTCATTTCTGTGTTGGAAGATAAGAAGGGAGAAGCAGCAGCTGAGAGAAGAAACAGTAAAAAAATAGTAGAAGAGCCCAACTACTCACTGCAGCAGCTGATGTTGACGATTCCTTCTAGAAGGAACAGTTTCTGCCATCATCTACCTTAACTGCCCCAAGCAGGACGCCTGCCTCAGGAGCAGGAGCAGCAGCAGCAGCCAGATGGGCGTTCCAGGGCACTGCTGGAGACCACAGTCGTCTTGTTGCTGCCAGCCCTCTCCGTTCACAGGAAAATATGTATCATATTTTGGAGTCGGCTCAGTGTTCGTTTCTACTTCCTCTGCTTAGAAAGTGGGAATGTGCCACTGAGGGACAGGTAGAGAGATAGAAAATATTCATTTCTTTTAAAAAAGCAGCTATTTGCTTCCAAGCATAGGCCTCAGTCACCTCATGAACTCAATGTCGTTTATAATTTCATGACAAATGATGCCTGCCTGTGCAGCCCATGCCGGCTGAAGCTGGTGGCTCAGTTGCCAGAATTTCAGTTCTTCATTCCCCAGCAAATGGCTCCACATTTCCACCTTCACTTTTTAGCATACATTTATGTTTGTTTCCACCTGTGATGGAACTAGATTTCATTGCAAAAGGTGATGGCTTCCATAAAGTGGAAATATTTCTCAACTTGATTAATTATCTGTTCACTCACAGGCCTTTTTCCAGATGGTCTCCAATCTGCAAGATCATGAACAACTTTGTCTTGCAACGTTAAGTATACTATAGCTAAGCAGGCATTCTTTCCCTGCTAATATCAGACCCAGATGCCTACTTTTCTGGCACATTTCCTTAATTGTTTCATAGTGGTACCCGCTCACACTAATGATGTATGTCAGGCACATGAAGCTGCAAGCTTCAGGGCATTTAGCGCAGCAGTTCTGAAATATTTTGTCTTACCAACCCCTTAGAATGAGATCATAACAATTGCATTTATATAAAGAGTAAAGCACATCTTCAGTCTTTACCACTTTATTACTAACCATTCTTTCTCAGTTTTCTTCCCGCTGCAGATACTGCATTGACTCACCAGAGATTGTTACATTTTCCTGATGGAGGCACATTTTATCTGTTTTACAGGTTTATATGTTCAGATCTATGGATATCTACATTGCTGTGTCACATATGAATTGTGACCCTTAGTATATCATAATGATGTGCCCTGAGATAAAGGGGCATAATGTAACTATAAAGTCCCTAACCAGGGAGGAAATTGACATTTCCCTCTGACTATATTCTCTGACCCAACAACAGCTTGCAGATACATCTGTCCTTGTAAATATTTTCTATTTCTAGTGCTGTTTGAACATTTGGAGGTATCAGGAATAATAAAGGTATGTGTTGGGCACAGATCCACAGGAAGCACTTAAGGGCATGCAGACAGTTGAAACTGATTCCTGTTGTCTACCTGCAGAACAAAGGGTCTTTTGTTAAGAAGTGTGTCTTCTGAAACATTTATTATTCAGTCCATGTTCTTAAATATTTAGTTACACAAAAAAAAACCAAAAAAATCTAAAGAGTTTAAAACAAGCAGAAAACCAAAACATCTTTCTCCTGCTACACACAAACCAGCTGCTTCTCCATCTGGTGCATTCTGTCCACTTCTTCACAGCTCCAACCTTATTTATGTGAGAGCTGACTTTACTGATGAGGCTCCTGAACACCTCTGTTTTTTATTGATGACTTTATGCCATCGTGAGTGTTTTGGCTTTTATGACAATGGGACATTCTTCAAAGAGTATAGCCTGGTGGGGGGGGGGG
>JAVJGJ010000001.1:63249560-63265128 GCA_035590215.1 Microhierax caerulescens
CCCCCCCCCCCCACAAGAAACCCAAACCAAACAAACAAGCCAACAAAAAATCCTTCATCCAGCCTTCTGTAAACAAGATCAGACCAAAAGACTGTAAACTGTTCATTTTATATACCTGAGCAAGGGCCAAATTATCAGTATCTCATTCCTCTTGAAAATTAATTTTATTCAGCACAATTAAATCTTTGCCCTTAAAACATGAGTGGAAGGGAATGGGTGTTATTTGCTTTTTTTTCTCCCTCAGTGACATCTCTTCTGTAGCAGACAGGAATTTGCCCTCTGTTTCCAGTTTGTATAACATCGTACTGTGCTTAAATAACCTACAGGGTGAAATTCAACCTGATGTAGCTTCAGTTCCTTCAGGAAAATACAGCTATATTTTCCTTAGCAAGTTACTCTTCAGAGGTGTGATCTAACATCTGAAACACAACATCTTAAGGATCAGAGGAAATGTCACCCATGGGGTACAGTGGTGCTGAGAAATACAGAAGCCACAGCTCCTCACAGAGGAGCAAAGTTTAAATAAAGATACAACAAAGTCAGCAATGCTGGGTCACAGTAAACTGAGAAAAGTCATGCAAGCATGAATGGGTCATGCTTTGCTTACAGTCCTACAAACTACCTCCAGTAAACATCCATCAAACAAAAATAACTGTAATCTACTTTTCTAAGTACTCAGTGTTTGTATTTTCTTTAGAGAGAGGCATAAAAAGAGGGCATCCTTTTGCTCTTGACCTACGTTTTTCTTTTCTGTCTATCTATGTAGTTTCTATACAGTTTGAAAGGTTAGTTTCAAAATTAAAATTTAATTAAGGAGGATTAATAAGTCACTTTTCTTTAAGGATTATGCCATTCTACATAGGTCATCAAATATGGGCATATAGCTCACTCCTAGAAAGTACAGGTGGAAATAAAATTTTAAAATTATAAATAACAGAATGTAACTTCAGAGACTTCTTACCTTAAAACAACTGCAAGCTGTAAATGATTGCTGCAAATGTTTGGGTTTTTTTCACAGCAGAGGATGTATCTGATGAATGTACCATTGTTTTCCTTCTATGTTATCTAGTAATCAATCCTAACTGCTGCAATTGTATCCTTATTCATAGGTACTCTATAGCCTGAAAACTGTCAACATAAATGGTATGCTGTTCCCAAGCCTGCTTGGTCAGTCTCCTCATATTATTCACAGTAGTCAGTTAGGTCACACAGTGCTTTTTTTGTTGCCTTGCTGGATGACTTGACATTTTTTAAACAGGAGGATAAAAAACAACAGGCGATAATTAAGAGCAAATGTTGTATCTACTAGTTATTTTGAATGTGAAAATCAGATAGGTTTGAACTAATCTACATTTTGAAGATGTATGTAATGTTACATGGATTTCAATTACACCTTTTTGCCTGAGAGCAAAGAATATATTGTCTAATCTTTGGGAAATATTTATTCCTGCTTAGGATTAACCTACAGAAAGTCTACAGATATTACTATTTGTACATGAGAAGAATGACTCACATTCATTTTTCCCTTCAGAAATCCTGTACTTGGTAGAATGATGTTCTCAAGGTACTGTGAAGTCTGTGCTGCTCAGTGACACTCTCCACCCTTAAAGATCTTCCTTCTAATTAAACTTTATATTAACAACTGAATGCAGACAGGTTTTTCTGCTTTCATTTATGCAAAGTTAGTAATCCAATGGCTATATGCACATTAATCATTAATTTACCTAGACCTTAATGGAATTTGCTTACCCAGTTTCAACTGATACTCACAGTCGCAGAGCTATGCTGAAACTCTATTCACATTCCATATATTCTTGCCTGGTGAAAAAACAGTTGCACATGCATATGATTGCCTGTTTGGATCCCTTTCAAAGCCTTCTTTAGGAATCTGAAAACGCCCTTCTGTGGGAAAAACTGCAGAAACAAAAAAAGGAATGAAAAACTCTTTAAGACTGTCCTTCCTCCCAGAAGTTTCTCAGAACTTGATTGAGGGCTTCAGATACAAGGGATCCTAAAAGCGCAGGAAGGATCAAAGCCCCCAGCATCAAAACATTTTGGTTTCATCTTTCACTGCACCTCCTACTTACAGCCATTGGTGTAGAAACAGTACAGCACAGAGATGGAGGAGATGCAGCTCTGGGAAAGATGTTTAAATGGCAATTCCACTGTGGAGGGAGCCTGGCAGAAAGGTTATCTAAGTTGTACTATTCTTCTGCTTTGATGCCTGCTGGGAAAATACACACCTTTCACTTTCTTAATGTCTGCCATCCCAGAGAAACTGCAGAGTATCTGGAGCTACAAAAGAACTGTGTGATCTGTACATACATGCACACAAACACACTCAAACATAGTGGGAGCATAAATCAGCAGCCACAGTGATTCACTCATGGTGAAATCATGCTCTGCCAAATCAATGAGTTACTGCTGTGTAACCGACGGTAAATTTCACTCATCACGGACGATTCATATCTATTGAGTTTGGCAGGATTTTGTCAAAGAGTAATTGAAAAAACTGATTGTATATTATGCATTAATAGTATTGTAAACATCACAGACTATGATGCAAAAATATCTTTAAAATTTTAGTTTTGAACCACATCATTTTGGGCACGGTGAAAGAAGTCGAAGCATTTGGTGGTTGCATGAAAATTTTCATTAGAAAAGTAGGTTTATTTTATGCTTCCTTTTATACCTAGATCAAAGAAACTTGTGATGTGCCTCATGATTCTAAATAGTATTAAGTCTGTCCCCAAGGTCTTCACATGTCCCAAGGGAATTGGCAGTATACATCAATTGCTGTATAGGGGTAAAGGATAATAAATGGATCTTGGTGTACTAGCTATTATAAATTATATCTCATGTTTTATTGATTGGAACGAGAGCATCTGTATGACTCACAAATGATGCTCAAGGAAGTGCATACATGTTGTACCTGCTTATGAGCTGAATTACTGAAAAGCCCTTGGAAGACGGGGGCTCCTCAGACGCTGCGTAGCATAACTAACCCTTAGGAGGTCAGATGCAGCATGCTCTAACCTCTTTCCCAATGCTTGAACTGTAGGTGTCTGTGGTTTCTCATTTGGAAGGAATGAAGAAAAAACAAACAACTGTTCATACATTGTTATTAATCATTTACAGTGAAGTAACTATCCCACATTTGTATGAGCTAAATCTATCCAATGTGCAATTAATTAGATGTGAGGATCAAAGATGCTTGTTCCTTTTGATGTATTATTTTTATAATATATTTTTAAATGTTCTGTCTTTTCTTTTTATGCCAGCAAAGAATAATAGAATGGCACGTGACATGTGAACATAGATGTTCACACTGAGTTAATACAACACATACAGAGGTTGAAGCTAAATAAGAAATTTTGCACTGATTTATTCCTTATGTAATTTACAGAAAGTTGTGGTAAAGAAAACCATTCGGCAGGATACACATTTATTTCTATGGACTTAGTTCAAGGGTTAGGGTTGTCAAGGCCATTTAAAGGACAAAGGTGCTCAGCATGGAAATTAAATAAACAATTGGATATTAATGTAATCTCTGGTTTGTTTGTTTGTTTTGCCAGGGAATTTAAACCATCACAGCTTTATTGTTACCCCATCTTTTTAATATCAAGGAAAGGACACATTGGTGCAAGTGGTTCTCATTGTACACTTGGAATATGATTACAGAAAATCCCTTTCGTGCCAGTTCTTGCTTTGCAGGCCTGGGGGTGTGTTTGGGAGGGCAGACAGTCTTGGGACTATCTGATATATGAACAACCTCTTTCTGCCTTAGTTACTAAAAGAAGAATATCAGAATGGTCATAACAGGTCCATCTAGCCCAGTATCCTGTTCTCTAACTGTGGACAACAGAGATGACTAAGGAAGAATATCAAGAGCAGGTCAACAGCCGATCGGCTGGACCCAGGGGATTGTGATCAGCGGCACAAAGTCGCACTGGAGGCAAGCTGGTGTGTAACCCGGAGGCTGCTACTGGGGCCAATGCTGTTTAACATGTTCATTAATGATGGGGACACTCATTAGGTGTGGAGAGGTTGAGAGTCTCAGCGACTGTTCAGCCTGGAGAAAGGAAAGCTCCGGGGGGTGGGGGTGGGGTGGGGGGGTGTCTTACGAATGTGTGTAAATATCATATGGGAGGAAAAGAAGATGAAGGAGCCTGGACTCCTCTCAGTGGTGCCCAGTCACAGGACAAAAGGCAGAGGGCACAAATTAAAACACCTGGAATTTCCTCTGTACATAAGAAATGCTTTCTTACTGTGAAGATCATCAAACACTGCCACAGGTTGCCCACAGAGGTCATGATGTCTCCAACTTTGTAGATATCCAAAACACAACTGGACATAGCCCTGGGAATCCAGCTTAGCTGACACTGCTTGAGCAGGGTGCGCGTTAGACTAGAGCAGGGGTCCTCAAACTCTTTAACCAGGGGGCCGGCGCGCAGATTCAGTGGC
Organism: Microhierax caerulescens; assembly: GCA_035590215.1. Classification (NCBI taxonomy): domain Eukaryota; kingdom Metazoa; phylum Chordata; class Aves; order Falconiformes; family Falconidae; genus Microhierax; species Microhierax caerulescens. Next base: position 63,254,025 of record JAVJGJ010000001.1, read on the forward strand.
AGGCAGTCATCTGCAGCTGCTTGGTTTCCCCCCCACCCCCAACCCCTGGCTGGGCGGGGGGCGGGTTCTGTAAATACTGGGGGCCATATTGAGGACCCTGGGGGGCTGTATCCAGCCCACGGGCCATAGTTTGAGGACCCCTGGACTAGATGATCACAAGTCCCCTTCAGCCAGTCAGGCACTCTCTGTGATGCTGGAACCATAGGAACGCCTAGAGAACAATGTTAATATAAGGTAAGCACAGAGATATTTCTCCTGAACACTCATTCAACACTTTGTCTTGGAAATTTCATTCAGACAGAAGTGTGTGTTGGTATTTAACAAAACAGTCACAGATTTCATAGTTTCCCATAAAATCGTTCTCTCTTTCTTCTACCATTTGACCAATGATTAAATAGTTAACACTGGAGAGACACTAAATTCAGCCTGTCTGCAGACTCACAAGAACCACTGCTTTATTTCAGACTAATATTTTTAATATTATTCCTGCAATGTGTAGATATATTTAGGGCCTAATATCAGTACAGAGGTGGATAGAGGAGTTCACTGGCAACTCACCATTTGCATTTACTTTTTGAATGAGGTGAGTGCTTAACTTACTATGTCACTTCTGAAAAAAACCTATAAGCATTTAACTGCATTTTCTGTCACACAAATTACCTTTGGACACCAATTCCTGATATCTTAGATAATAGCATGATAGAAAATAAAACATAGGGAATGGTGCTTGCTTCCTGAAGTAGCCCAGTTTAGCTGCTACCTTTGCATATTTCCTTTTTAAGTTTCATCATAACTGGTACTTGATATTGCCCTAAATTTCTGTCAATAACATGTAATTACTAAATCTCTTCAGGGTCTTTTATAGTAAGGCTAAACTTTATCAACCTGCAAGTTTGCAATTTTTTTCATGTAAATGTTCTTATTTCAAGAAAATTTTAATGGAATCTAAAAAGTTCCATAGGGATTAATATAAAATAAGTCTTGAATAGCCATATCTTGAGATGCAGGTCCTCAGATGGCTGACGAGAGTTGCTTTTTGCTCTCCATTCTTTGCTTCTTTTAAATGATGTCACCATTTAAGTCCTCATGCCCCCAAACCATAAACTCTCAATATGTTATTACACTGCAATAGTACATTACCTTCCTCAATGATGGTCATATGCCTTTCCAGGGCTTGAGAGTAAAAACCTTGATTAGAAGCCATTCACCAGGTTCACTCTTACCTTGTAACTTTAAGAGGAGACACAGTCACCACGGTTTCTACTGTTCAGGATCAGGTATAGCACCAGCAGTAACAGCTAAAGAAAATATAGCAACATGAAGTTGCTTCTGCTTCTGCTGTCACTTCATATAAAATGTTAATTATTGTTGTTCTGACTTTATTGACCTATTTTTGAAGCCTTTATATCTCACAACTGATAATTTAAAATATGGCCCTTAGGTGCTTGAATATCACTAGTACCCAGTGAGTTTTTGGCATCAGAGTAATTTAAAAATGGAACTTGGGCATGCTAATAAAAGCTCTCCTTCATGGTTCTCTTCCTCGGGTATGAATATACTAAAAACATCAAACTACATAGGGTTATTATAAAAAGAAACACATAGAAGTTGTGAAGTAAACAATAGCTATATGATAATGTAAGGCTCAGCACCACATTTTGAGACAGATCAATGATATATGACAGCTCTCCAAGAAAATTACTTGTCTTAGGCTAGAAGGCTAGCTTTGCTACACTTTTTAACTTTCTTCTGCAAAGCAAATAAAGCTAAAATGTCAATAGCATTCAATGGTATGCTACTGAATTACATTTATTTTATCTAATTAGGCAATTATTTTAAAAGTTCAATCCTTAAATCTTACTATTTACTATCAGATCAAGGAAATACCCAAAATGTGAGCTTTCCTTGCCCAGGTAACCTCCTTCTATCCTATATGTTCCCTAAAAACATTCAGAAGTCTTGTGACATCCTCAGAAAGTTGATCATCTGGATTCTGAGAGAAACAAAGAAGTGTGTTTCATGGCCATGAATCTAGAAAGAACAATACCATGAGAAAGAATGAACTAAACAGCTGGAACTGGGTTTCTCAATAAATTGAGGGTCTTGTTGTTCACACTGGTTACATTGAGAAAAAAAAATTATCAAAGCAGATAAAATCTATCAACACAGATGAGATTAAAAGAACCACATGAAAACTGCTTACAGAGAGTAAAATATCAACTCCTTAAGCCATTAGATTTACCCAGGCTGACCAGTTAATTGTTACCAATAACTACTTTACTTATGGGGCCACTGAACATCACAGTGATGGCAATGAATCCTTGTCTATTTCCTGCATGTCCCCCAGCATGAACAAAACCATTTCTGTTCTGAAATCATTGCAAAGCTTTCCTCACGAGCACTCTGGTATTTTCTTCCTCTCAGTTCCTCTGTCATAAGTCGTTTCTACACCTTGACAACAGAAACATCCAGGAAATCATGGAGGGATCCTTTTTTAGCACTTCAGGATAGAGGATCATTTGCAAATTCTATTTACCATGTCGTTACTGTTACAAACTTTCTCATATTGCCATCTGGAAGCACACAATGCAGCACAACGCATTGAAAATTATTTCAAGGGACAGCCTCCCTTGACATTCTTCAAATAAGTAGCTTAAGGGCATAAATTGTTTGATTGTTGAAATAACTAGTAAACATCTTGATTTATTTGGACTCACTGGCCCACAATGGCCTTTCCCATAAATGTTTTCAAAGTAACTAGTTAAAATCCTTCTGAACCAACCCCAAAAGTCTCCTCTGTTTACTAATCCTGACAACAGTTAGTTTACTGCAAGTGATACTTAGTTCACTCCAGCTGACCAATACAGTTTCACTACTTCTAAATATTTCTTGTCACTAGTTTGTATCTGTCTCTTTTGTTTATACACACTTACACACACATTATGAAATCTTTGGAGCAGGAATTTTTTATCATGTACACAGAATCCAAGAACAATTACCCCTGAAAGCATTAGCAGAGAACCTGGGCTCTATTTATAGCAATACCTGATAATAGCAACGATAATACACTTTAAAGATTTATGTGTTTTGGAGTAGAAATAATTAAATTCTATTAAACAGAAGAGGCGGCAGTAATGTAAGTTGTGAATTTGACCAAGAAGCCAATTTCATTTAATTAAAAGGTAAAGAAAGCAAATTCTTAATTTTCTGTAGTTTTTGTGAGGAAAAAAATCAAAGAAAGCAAGGGTTGGGTTTTTTTTTCAAAAAAAAAGAAAAAAAAAAAGCATTCCTTACATTTCCATTGTAAGGGAGCACATACTTGTGTGTGTCTTTCTATCGTTGTGTCTGTTTCAGAATATGCACTAACTAGTAAAAGGGTTATCATGGTGTTAAGAAGCCAAAGAAAATGTTTATTTAATAGCAGAATGAAATGCACACATAAATAATGTATGGGGGTCTGACTTAGACTAGACCATATTACATAGGCCAGGTTGAAGAAATATTTGAAGACCTTAACCAAAGGGGGGAAGGTAAAAAACCAATCAGACACTGGCCGTGTTCCTTTTTAATAAGTGCCTAATTCATAACTGGAAATCTGAAAGCTGTCTTCTTAACAAATAAATAATGAGAAAGTTTTCCTTGGGGTTGTGTGTGACATTTTTCCTGAATTTAATTTAAAAAAAAATAATCAGAATGGATTCTTCTACAGTTTAAAATTATGGTAAATATTTATTTGATTTTGAATTCTGTTTAGTGTCCAGTTCTGCAACAATTGCTTAAACTGGATTTTGCTTATGGAAGTAGTTTTGTTCAGTAGTAGTTACAAATTTTTTCCTTACATTTAACCAGGAATTTTTAAAAGGATTATTATTGTCAGTAATAAATTGTGAATAGTCGGAGAAACTCAAGTCCTTGATGCACAGAGCAAATGCAGAGGTATGGCGGTAGAGGCTTCACTGTATTACCATTACCTACTTATTTGCATTTTCAGCAAAAATGTTAGTCTTATGATAAAGTCTCTAGAACTATCCCTTTCTAGCCTCTGAAACTTTTAAGTGTGTATAACATCTTTTTCTGCATCCTAAACACACATCTACAGAGAACTACATTAATCCACAAAGAAATTTCTTACAGCCAGTGATGAGCTATTAGAAGGTAACTACATTCAGTCTCCACCGAAGTAGGTCATCTTCAAGCCAATGACCTGGCAGCAAAAAATCCATTCTCACTCCCCTGAACATCCATCACCTCAGATAGCCTTTTCACTCTGTAATTATTTACTTCTAAACTCTAAAGTACCCTATGATGCTTGGTACGATACAGGCAATTTAACTTTTATATTTGATATTTCATCAAAATGCAGAAAACTCTTCCCTGGTCAGAGCTTTTATTCTGCTGTTCAGTCATCTTTGCAATTAGAACACAACTGGAGAAAATACAAAACAAGAAATACAATCCACTGTGTGTGGAGATACTCTGGAAAAATATTTTAATCAGAACTGAAGTTAGCAGTCAATGTTGCCAAATATTAAAAAAGGACAAATTCTAAATAACATGTATTTGCAAATACAGTTAACACAATACAATCAAGTAGCACTGCATTATAGCCACTGCAACTTAATTATGTAGAATTTTTTTTCAATGAGCCTACCTGATTGAAAACCGTTCTTTTCATCAGAAGGAATGCTAGAAATAAACAAAATCATTTGAATAGGTAATTTTATTCATGTAATTGGGTAGTTGCACAGTCCTTGTCACCATATAGACTAAGCACTTAGTTCAACAATGTATTTGACTGTTCAGTTCAAGCAAGATGAGAAGACATTTATACAGCAATACACAGTTTCACACAATATAGTTTCTGCCTGCCACCACCACTAATGAAATGAGGAGATAGCCAGAATATTTCAGGTAGTTGAGTAAAAAACTTATCTCCTGCCAGCACAAAGTTACTTGCTGAACAGGCAAACTTATTCCATTGCTGTGAAAGCAGTGACTCTTTTTCAGTCTGCATTTTACTTTCATTTTGCAAAGGATTATGAGAGAGTTATGGTAGTGACTTCATGAGATACAATCACTCCATTGCTTTTGATTCTCTGACATACTTCAATCCTGACGGGAAAGTCCAGGTGATAAACCCTTGCATTTATTTTATCTGATTTTGTTTGGGTCACAAATTAAAAATGTTAGTGTAAAAATGTTTCTAGCTCAACACATCCTTTCCTTAGAATTGTTTCATTTCAATAGTGTTTTGATAATATCAAATATAAAAAAAAGGAGTGACGGGCCTTACAGCAGACAAAGAGTTAAAAATAAAGCTCTATTCACCGCATTTGGGAGAAGAAAGTTTCAAAACCAAGCCCTCCTGTAACAGAAAGGCCTCTTATTTATGTTGAGGAAACACTAGATAAGATATTCTGCTGATCTTGGGTAGATTTTCAGCAAAAGTTCAAGCGAAAGTTCAGTGGAGTGCCCCACTCCTGAACACTTACGGTGGTAACAGTGATAGGAGAGAAAAGTGAGCGGAAAGAACAGTCAACAGTGTGAGAGCAGAGGAGTCACCATCAGAGCCAGCCTCCCGTCATGTACCCAGACCATGATGCCTGTTACAGTCCTGCGATGGAACGTGCACAGGCACATCACAGAGAAATTGTGAGGCAGACAGCGTTAGCAGAAATATCCTTAAAACCTGCTAAAAAGGGAAAGAGGAGAAGGGCAGGGCAGGGAAGGGCAGGGCAGGGAGAAAATTCAAATGAAATTCCAACCAAGAAAAAGCAGGATTAGGTATGACTGTCTTCAAAATTTACTTCATTTGGTACAATGCCTTGGAAATGTCAAACCTAAAATTTCCAGCAATATTTTTCCTCATTGTTCTTTTTTAATAGATTGCTCTTGATTAACTGAAATAAATTATCCTGTGGGTATTAATTAATCTGTTTGTGTTGGTTAAAATGCATGATGAAGTACTCTTTATTCCAGTTTTTGAGCAGCCCTGTGTTTTATTCAGAATATTGGAATAGTCCTGGTAGGGTCTTTAACTCCACAGTCTTAAACATATTGAAAATTCCATGCATCTGTGCAAGATATATACAGATGAATGAATTTATTACTGGCTACATCTGCTTTCAAGATACAGATGTATCTAACTACACTGGCTAGTTGAAAAATCTGCATGAAACATGCAAAAATTGCCTGCTACAATGGTAAGTTGGAATATCTCAACTGAATGTCACCACCTTAGCTCTCATAGTACCTTTTCTGAAAGTGAAAATATTTCCTTCTTTCTCCCTCATGCATCATCTGTTGAAATCTACCCAGTCTACCTCACCAATCTACTTCCCCTTTCTTCTTTCTGCTCCCTGTGCAAGACCTTGGCAGATACATCTTTGTATTTAGTTTGAACTAGGCAAGGGTAAGCTTTTCTGAGCTTAAAGCAGCTGGTTAGGAGTTGAGCCTAGGTGGCATACGAGTTTTATTATACAGCTTCAGCTTCTGAGACAGTACCTCCATAAAGATTGTCAATATAAAATAATAATATTGTAGATTTTTATGTAAAGAGCAATTCATGCCTGAAGGCATGCTCTATGACTTACTGCAGGTAAGCAATGATGTTACAATTACAAACAAAAGGACACAATATATTTCTTGTAACTGACATATTTATATATGCTTATGACATGAAAATGCGATATATTGATATTGATTCTTACTTAGATCCTATTTTGATATATGCTTTTATTTTACAGACATTGACCTTTATATGATCCAATTTATAATAGGGAAATTTTTCACACATTCGGAGTGATACAATATTGGTCTGAATGAACACTTCCACTGTGTTCTTTATTTGGCTAATTTACATAGTAATAACCCTATGTGATGTGCCAAAACAGTACTAAAGATGGTATAGAGTACTAGAGATAGTACGGAGACTGGAGCTTAAATATGACACAGCTTTGTTATGGAGGATGGCCTGTTATATTGATGTTGAATGTTCTGTGAGGCTTTTAATGATTTAGCTATTTGAAATGCAGAACTTTCAAAACAAAGGAGTAAATAAGGCAGCAAACCATGTTCTCCATGTTTATAATGAAAAAGAAATAAAAGTTTTGTAAGTGCTGAAAGAGTAAGAAGAAACAGGTTGCCAAATCCTATCCAGTAACACAGAACACGTGGGAGAATAAGTATATGTGCTTTATGCTGAACATATATATTAATCCTCTTATTCAGAAATGTTGTTTTAGTAATACAGTTCCTTTGCATGTACCAGAAAACAAATGCCAAAGTTTTATGACAAGGATTGTGACAGAAACACAGATCGGGTAGAGCAGGTAGACCAAGACCCTTCTCTTACATGAAGCTTCAAAAAAGGTTAGTAAATTAGTTTCAAATACAGGAAAGGTAGATTTTATTAACTTTTAAAGTAGAAGACTTGATTTCTTAAACAGGAAGAAAGTCACAGTGACTAGCATGAGAAATAAACAAGTAAAAAGAGCTGATAAACAATTCTTCCCCTGCTCACTGTGCCCTTGCAGGAAAGGTTCTTGTTTCACACACTGGATTCATTTCAGCTAGTTGAGCAATATTTTGAGAAGAACTGCCCCCTAGTACTTATGAGGCCATTTTTGTTTCCATCATCCCTGGCAGACAGCTGTGTATCAGCTCATTGTTCCTTAAAACAGAGACTCTTACTTCCTTGCTATGGCACTGTGATATGACCTAGGCAGCCAAAAGGAAAGCGGACATCCTGCCATGCCGCGCACCTTCTGTTTGTTACTCGGATATTCAGGCACTTCGAAGGTCTGGTAGGCATTCATTGAACTCAAATTCTTTTCATTGATTTAAGCTGAATTTTGATTAATACTATAAAGAAGAATACCGTGTAAGCAAATGAAGAAAGTGCTTTTTCACGTATGTGAAAATCACCTTCCGGATCAGGCAACTCAGTTTACGGTAGGTAAGAAGTCATGTGGGATGGGAATGTCTAGTCTTGAAAGCCCTCTCTTTTCGACTGGATGAAATAATATTCCTAAATATAGTGAACTCCAGAAGCTGGATACATGTATACATGTACATGTATACATGTATACATGGATACACAAAGATTAATAAGAATTTAATCTTAATATTAGTAAAATGGGATAAACCATCAATAAAGACCAGGAATCTTCATCTTGATGGAATTTAAGGGCTCTGAGTCCATAATAAGAGAGGATGTAATACTTTACACACACTAGACTAAACCTTTATGAGCTCTACAGTGCACAGTCAAGCACTGGGTTCTCAGTTCTTTATGATGGAAAACCCTAAACTTAGCTGTAAGTCTAGATTAATTGTAGCAGAAGTACTAGGTATAGTACTCCACACTATGGAATAAAACATTGAGCTTTAGTGATGATGGAAAACAGCTTCTTTTATAACTATCAGCTTTTCAAAATTCTGAAGTAATCTAGGTTTTTAACTATTTGGATTGGCAAATCCTAAACCAAACCATAATCTTAGTTAAACCTGGAGGAATAAGCAATACCTCTTAAAGCAACATGAAGCTTATGACATTGTAGATGCCAGTTAAATTAAAATCTCTTTGAGCCTTACAATACATTGGATTGAATTCTAGACTTATATGCTATGTATATTTTAGTGCTTTAGGTTTATAAGCTATAAGTCTAAACCTAGTCTTTATAAAAGGACCGATGACCACAATAAAAAGGCCATAATGACTTAGTTCCAGTAAAGAACTATGCTTTTCCTTCTTCTTTATGACCTGAAGAATTTTGAAGACATTCAGAGTATTAAATTCTGACATTAATCATCCTGGACTAAATTAAAACTGGACTACCAATCTATGAACATTATGCAAATCCATGGCTTATGCAGAGACCAGCCTTGTTCCTGACATTTATGAGTGCCACAGTTACTGGTGCTCTCTACTTTTTTCTACAGTTCTTCAAACCCTAATTACAGATTTAAGACCAGTTTTAGAACCAAAAGGACCAGTACCTTACTACAAAACAGAACACCATACTTTAACATCAGCCTTTCTTTTACTTCATTCAACCCTACATAATCCTAATGTCACCTGAGCTCTTAAAACTCTGATTTTGTGAACTGTCATGGTTTAACCCCAGCCAGCAACTAAGCACCATGCAGTCACTCACTCACTCCCCCTCCTGCAGCGGAATGGGGGAGAGAATTGGAAAAAACAAAAGTAAAATTAATGGGTTGAGATAAAGACAGTTTAATAGGTAAAGCAAAAGCCGCACACAGAAGCAAAGCAGAGCAAGGAATTAATTCACCACCTTCCCACGGTCAGGCAGGTGTTCGGCCATCCCCAGGAAGGCTGGGCTCCATCACATGTAACAGTTACTTGGGAAGACAAATGCCATCATTCCAAACATCCCCCCCTTCCTTCTTTTCCCTCCAGCTTTATATGTTAAGCATGATGCCATATAGTATGGAATATCCCTCTGATCAGCTGGGGTCAGCTGTCCTGGCTGTGCCCACTCCCAACTCTTTGTACGCCCCCAGCCTGCTCACTGGTGGGGTGGGATGAGGAGCAGAAGAGGCCTTGACCCTGTGTAAGTACCACTCAGCAACAACAAAAACATCCTTGTATTATCAACACTGTTTCAAGCACAAATCCGAAACACAGTCCCATACTAGCTACTATGAAGAAAATGAACTCTATCCCAACCAAAACCAGCACATGAAGTCAGACCAGTTCTGGGATTAATGGAACCTGGACAACTAATTCAAGTCAAGGAATTTTAGTTCCCAATTTATCACTGTCTTTTAGTACTAAGATACATTAAGATCATCTGGACTTAAACTTCAAATTGCTAAATTTACAGCTGAAGAATCAGCTCAAGAAAACAGGAGGATTAAGACCCAGTGGAGAGCAGATGTCTTTCACCTCTGCTTGCCCTACAAAGTGCCAAAGGCATGTTGGCTCTGGACTGGTGAGTCTGGAAATCCTGTTACTAACTCTGGTACTAAACCTGTGTTTCAGAAAACCAGAATACCAGTTTACACAGCTTACAAAAAAAAAAAAAAAAAAAAAAAAAAAAGGTTAATCATCATTATAGCCTAGATCTTTTCTGATCTTTTCAAACACAGTAATTTTCCTTTAATTAGTTAAACTTAAACTCAGGTGTTTCTCATGTTATAGGCATGAGACTGTGCACTGATGCCTCTCTGCCTTGAGCTCTGTGGATTTGAACTCCATAGTGCAATACAAGGACCACTCGGTAGGAAGAAAACACCACCTAAAAAAGGGCAATCTTCTCCTACCTTGCTGAGCCAGACAAGACAAAAAATTCCTGCATATCTCCATTCCATCATCATTCCAACCTAGGGAATATTGAAGGTAAGTGGAATGCAACATTTTTGTTTGGGATGCATTAGCACAAGTCACTACCTTAATTTCAATCCAAACCTTTAATTAATATACCAGTACTGTCCATAACAGTGCAGATGGTTCTGTTCCAGACATGCAGTAGGATAAATGCCATATAAGCAAACTTAAGTTATGAGATTTTTTTTTTAATTATTTATGATGTGGACTTAAAGTAACCTATTTGACGAACCCTCAGTCTGAAATAGATCAGTGAAGAAAAGCGTAATGTGAAAGAAAATGTGTCTTGTTTCTGAAGTGAAGCTAAAATGCTTCTCAAAAGTTGGCATACACAAAGGTAATCTGTAAGATCAAAATGTTGTAAGTATGAGGCTACCTACCTCGCTCCTGTTTAGAGAATGTATTTCTCATTCCTGCTACTTGAGGGCAGGGGAATCACTTCTTTTCTAGATCAGCTGTTTCTGCCATTTAAAGGCTCAGAAAAAAACATCCAAATATTTAGGTGTCCTCCTTCCTATTAGTATGTAAAGAACTAGTTGTACCTAGAAACGTAAAACAATCTTTTAAGTATGTTTTAATTTTTTCCTCTGTAGAATTGCTCCAGGTTTTCTTCACTATTGCATATGTGTGTAGTTATCACATATCCACAGATAGCTGTAGTTTATAGGTTTCATGATTGAGTTGCCTCAGTAAACTCTTCAGGTTCACAGGGCACACAATGGATTGCCAAATAGCAGAGATTGTTTAGCA
>JAVJGJ010000001.1:63271477-63292775 GCA_035590215.1 Microhierax caerulescens
GCTGAGGGGGCCCCGGGTTCCCGCCCGTCCCCGCGGAGCGGCCCCGGCCCCCTCCCCGCTACCCCCACCCGGCGCTGGGCCGGGGTGGCCGCCGGGCGTCGTGGGCCGTGGCGACCCGCTGTCCCCCGTCCCCGGCGGCTGGCGATGGCCGGTGGGGCTGGAGCCACGGCCGCGTTGCTCTGGGGACCGGCGGGAGTCCAGCCGGCAGGTTGTTGGCCGGTCGCGTCGAGGGGAGGCGGCGGCGGCGTTTCCCCTGGGGACACGGTGTCTTCGGGCGCCTCTGATGGGCCGCTGCAAACTTCATTCCCGGGTAAGCCGGCAGGGGCGGTTCGCGGCGAGCAAGTTCCTTGGGGTGACTTTTCTTCCTTTGTTCGCGCTCTAACTCCACGTCCCTCGCCGGATTCCTCCGTAAGGCGAAGGGCATCGCCCGCAAGGTCGCGGCGTCTGCTGGGGGTCCCCGGCGGAACGCGTCTGCCGGCCCCGGCTGCTTTTTTTTTTTTTCTCTTTACGGCAGTTGAAACAAAACAAAGCTTTGGTTGCAAGGTGCGCTTCTTAATCTCTTGGCATCAGTAAGTGACGGCGTGGTTCACCGCTGATAATATCCCCCTGTTTTAAACTTTCTTTTTTTTTTGGAAACGCATAAGTAAATTAAAAATGCCGCCTGCTAACAGCAGTTTTCCCCTTATGCAAATAAGAATAGTTTTAAATTCTTGCTTGCAAGTTGTTCCTAGGCAGTTGCATGGGATGTGTTACCTGTTTGCTCTTACCACCTCTGCAGTCTTTCTGTAAAAGAAAAGAGTGCTGTGTGATGGATGCATATCTCCTATTTACTTATCTAACCATCTGGAAATATTCGTCTGTTTAGGGAGTAAAATGCCATACTTTAACGCTGAAAACTATTTCATTTTTAAGATTGTGTTTTGTTCCATGTGAAATCCTAAAACCGCACTTTAGGCGACTGGAGGGGAGCTTTAGCAGTCCTCCCAGTAGTGAGATAGTCTCCTGGGTTTTATAAATAAGCATGTGAAAGAACTTTATATGGCTAAGTTATCAGTGCAAGTAAGTAAACATAAAATTTCTTAAACCCCTCAGAGATTTGCATCTTTTAGTTCTTTTTTAAGTTTAAAACTGAGTTCAAACTCAGTAGAGCTATTTGTCATCACAAACTTTAAGGTGCCTTGTTAAATTTTGATCAGACTCATTCATAGAGACTGGAGATCTGCTTTTCCTTGTACAGCTGGTGAGTTCAGTACTGGATACAGTAGTAACTGTCCTACAGATAAATTTGTCAGAATTCTCTGATGAAAGATTCAGAATCTTTGCTTGCTGTTTGAATGCAGTTGTGGCATTTTCCTTTTAACAGCGAAGATCTGGAAAGCATAAACCAAATGAGATAAACATAAATGAGAAAGCATAAACCTATGAGATAAACTCATAATGTGGAGAAAACAAGCATAGAACTTACTGGACTTCAGTCACAAGTTGAAACTGTTACATTAATCTGTGCGACAATGTACATTTTTTGAATAATTTACCAGCTTTACTGAAGTAATGTTACACTACACTTTCATCATGTGTTTATTTTCTGAATACCAAAACAGGCGGCCACTCTCCCTCTCAGAAAAGCAAAAGATGCTCTTAAGCATTTTGATTGGAAACTTAAGAATGTTGAAACAACTAAACCAGAATATTATTTTTGTTTATCAAACTATATCAATAATTGCTGTTGAACAACTGAGAGAGTGGGTGCAACTGTAGTTGGTACAGCCCGCAAAGTCACGTGATCTCTCATAGACTCCTACAATATGAACCCTATCATAACAGTTTAGTTAATGCAGTAATAACTTTTCACAGTGCATTTGTGTCAAATGACATCAGTTGCATATGCTGATCAAAACTGAGCTTGAAGTAAATAGATGATGTTTTGATTGGTGGAGACATTTTAGTGTTAATGATCAAAGAAGCTGGGGCACATATCAGGGGAAAACCCCACTACATTTGTTAAAATGTAAAAGTGAAAAATTTTGGTAGACAAGTATCATAGAAACAGCACCAAAGAATGTCTTTTAGCCCTCAGAATGCTCTCTGATGTGTCTTTAGAGTGATGTAACAGGCCATGCTCACGGAGTCTCCTGCTAATGTAAGTGGTGTCCTTCAGTAGGTCCTCTTGGACTTGCAGGTTTTGCATGTAGAAAAGGGATAGCGATGGGAGTAAGAGTTACTGTGACTTGGGCTGCTTGTCCTCATTTAGGGTTTTTTCCTACCCGTGACTTTTATTTGATTGCTGGGGGGGGTGTAGATCTCTCAATGTACGCTCCCCATTGATGCACTATGTAAAAGATAACGCTTGTTTTCTGTTTGGGGTTTTTTTTGCTCTTTTCGTTGTTGTTGTTTGCTTGGTGTTGAGTTTGCCATTTACCAAACTGTGTATTTTATGCTTAAAACTTTCAAATCTCAAACTATAAACTTTGAAGTCTACATACTGTTAATATATCGCTAAGAGAAAGTCTGTTATATGACTGCTATCTTAGCCAGATCGTCTTCCTTTGTAAGTTATGGGTTTGAGGTCTGTTAGCCCCAAAGCTTTGCTTGTTCTTACAGCTTTAATGTAAAGTTAGTTCATATTTCTAATTTGTGCTTAGTATTTTTTTCCACATACAAATGATCTTAATGGTATTGATGTGTTAATAATTTTGTTAATGTTATAACTAAGTAAAATTACCTTACGTATCCCAGTGCTAAATATGCATATAAATAAAAATGACTTGGATATGCATATAATTAAAAATTATATGAATAATAATTTGCAAATAAGAAACCAGAGTTAGCTTTTTGGAATAAATATGGTGTGCATTTATAAACCTAGGGCTATGTTGTTTTGTTAAGCAAACAGTTGCCTTTATGTGTTGAAAATGGATGCAGAAAATACTAAACTGGTTATATTCCAAAGATAATAAAAAATTTAGGAGTTCAAAGTGTAGCCTTTGGCTAAAATGTTTCTGAAATTCAGTCATTCTCACTCACTGTAATGACCCATCTGAGTTTATATCTAACACATTATCACTTTATCTTAACACTTTCATACTTTCTCTTAGTAGTTAATTGTCTTTACAATTGGCGTTGTTTAATATCTTAGACACTTACCAAGATTATATTATGTTGATTTTTAGATAGTCCCAGATAAACATTTTTTAGTTTCCAGTAGCTCTGTGAATTATGACAAGATGGAAGGTTTCAATGTAACAGAAATTACTAACTTGTTTTTATCTAACATGGTTAACTATTCAGTTGAGAGATGCTCTTAACTCTTAAGCTCTCTATCATGACTCAGGAAAAAGTTGCTGCTGAGAAGTGTGCCTTCTTACTGGTAGTTGTGTCATTGTGTGCAATAGGCTGCCTGTTCCCAGTTCTGAGCAGACTTCTCTTGAAGTTATCGCAGAAAAGCGGTAAAAAGTGCATTAAGGTATTACGGCACAGAAAAATACGGTAATAGTAAAACCTACACATGTATGCAACTTTGGATTTTAATGAGGAGTTTGGATATCTTAATGCAGTCTAATGTATCATACCATGGTGCATGTTGTGTCTGATGTGCCGGAGATGTGAGGAGCAAGTAAGAAAAGATGCAGATAGGTACAATGTTTTCAAAATAAGTGCACCACTTCAGACAACTTGTTGCCATACATAAATGTAGGCAGTGAGTTACTGGATGCCGTAGCATCAGAGGTGGACCTGGACTTTGGACTTTAGCATTAATTTAATTTAAAAAAAAATAATAATAAAAAAATAAAAGAATCCTACTGTAGCTGAGAGAAGGAAAGATCGCCATTGGTCTGATTGTTAAGTAGTTTTTGATAATCGCTTCCAAAATTCCAGCAAGAGGAAGTAAAAGAACCTGTTCGTATTGATTACTTTAAAATGATGTAATTTCTTAACATGTCTTTTTAGGATGGTCTAAGAGCATCTTAAATCGCTTGGAGTTTTGAAAGTGTTGGTATCAGCTATGTATTGCAGGGTTTTGGTTGTTTTCTATTTGGATGTGGTTTTTTGATGAAAATGTTCGTTTACTTGGCAGTATATAGGAGGATCAAGCCCTGGAGATCCAAGTGTCAGTTTCTTTCCAGGAAGAATCATAGCCTGGGAAGAAGCGTAGATAGGGGAGGAATAATATTGTTAACCCATTGAAATGGTGGCTGTGCCAACCTCATGCTCATTTGCCTTCCCAACCTTTCCTTCATCCAGCATTAAGACCTTGTAAGTAGTGGTTCTGGCTAGTGACCGACTTACAAAAAAAAGCTCATTCACTTTTTATTGTTTTCTAGGGCTATAGCTTTAATTATTTAACTTAACTGCTAAATTTGGAAGACAGATTCTTTTCTTTTCTTTCCTTCCCCCCCCCCTTCCAAAATGGTGCTAGCTATTTACAATTTTTTCCTATAGTTTGCATAAATCTTAATCTTCTCAAAATCATTGACTTACTAATGGTTGCAACTGAATTCCTTCCTCTGAGGTTTTGGAGTGAACTGTTGGCACAAGTAGATCAGTTTGCTCTAATGCTTTGTAGTGGGCAGAGGCTGTCCATGGAATTTCAGCCAATGCAGTTGTTCGTGTATCTACTTGAGCAGGTAGGAATTAGGGGAGAGGGAAATAAATGCAAGAGACAATGTAAGTGGAGGAAAGAGACAACATAATGTGATAGTTTTTGAGCTAAGACAAAAGGAACTAGTGCAAGGATAGGCACCTTGAGGAGAGGCTGACAGCCAAAGATAAAGTGAAGACAAACTAGGGCTAAAATGGAGGGGAAAAGGTCAGGAAGAATTAAGGAAGGGTACAGTTAGGAACGTAACAGACTGGATAGGGAAGAAGATGCTAAAGGAGAGATAAAGAAAAAATATTTGGGATAAATAGGGAAAGGTGAAGGAGAAGAATGTGTACTGCTTAAAGTAATTAAGTCAAAGTTAGATTGCTTTCTACTTCTGCTGAAAAGAAGATTTTCCCCAAAGATTTTGTTAAAAGCTTGGGCTTGTTGAGGAAGTATTCTGAAGCTTTGATTTGTTATCCTGTGAGATTTTGGGGAGTAAAGACTTGCTGTAAACACAGATGACAAAGGTGGTCCCAAAGGTCTTTTTTCTGGAGGTTTCTGCCTTTCTTCCTGCTGCAGTCTTGCATGGATTTAGGCATTGGAATGATATGCTGACTTCTTCAAAAGGAAAAGCCAGTGAGGATGTTTCTTCATGTCTGTCTTGCTGCTCCACACTCTTTCCCTGTCATTTCAGAGTGTGTGAGAAGCATGTCTTAATCATTCCTCCAGTTATTTTGGTAGATTCCTGTTCTCGTAGCTCTTGATACCAATTTTTCGGGTCTGTTCTGAGAGGGGAATAAAGGAATATGTTATTGGTTTTACAACTTTGATGCTTGATTAAAATGTTTTCTCTATTATATGTGCTACTCCTATAAAGATACTGCTTGATTAAAATGTTTTCTCTATTATATGTGCTACTCCTATAAAGATACTTAGAGCTGGAGAGAATACAATACATACATAATTATTCTGTTCATAATTTCTCTAATTCTTGGAACAGGTACTTACAGGATACTCTGAAGAATTCATGGTAATTTCAGGCCAACCCTTGCAGTTATTTCCACGTCATTGGACATCAGCTATTGTACAGTCTAAGTGAAATGAGGGAGAAGAATTTTCTATCAGAAGGCAATGTCACATATGAAGTAGAGGACTGGATGTGAACGTTCACAACTCCAGATTAGTTCAGATGTAGTTCACTCGCTTATAGCATACAGCACTGGCATATTTCTTCTAACATGTTGCTTCATGAAGTTGCTTATTTGAAGTTAACTTTGTGTGTTCCCCTTTTGTCATGGTAGTAATTCCTAGACTTTCAGTCATGTGGATTCTTGACATTTTTTAGGAGTTTTACTCAATATGCTTTTCTGTTACTGTAAATCTTGTTGAAACTTTCTGCAAAAGAGGGTCTACTGTAGATGTGTAACCTAGTTTTCTTTCAAGCGTGAATTCTAAACTAAACATCAAGGTTATTTAAATAATATTTGATCAGTCAAAAGCTTAACACATCTCTCTCTTCTTTCAGGGTTCCTTTGTAATTGCTGCCATGGGAAGATACTTGACTATGCTGTTGCTGCTGATGCTGCTGGTGCAGTGTTTTGGAAACTGTGAAGGAAATCAAAGGTCACATCATGCTCCACCAATGCAATTTACACAAGTACAGTATAATGCCACTGTGTACGAGAATTCTGCAGCCAAGACTTATGTTGGGCATCCACTGAAAATGGGCATTTACATTACAAATCCGTTATGGGACCTAAGATACAAAATTATTTCTGGTGACAATGAGAACTTGTTCAAAGCTGAAGAATATGTTCTTGGAAACTTTTGCTTTTTGAGAATACGGACCAAGGGAGGAAACACAGCTATCCTTAACAGAGAGGTGAAAGACCATTATATGCTGACTGTTAAAGCAGTTGAAAAAAACACAAATGCTGAAACGCGCACAAAAGTCAGGATACAGGTACTGGATACAAATGACTTGCGACCTTTGTTTTCTCCAACATCTTACAGTGTTTCTTTACCTGAAAACACAGCAATAAGGACGAGCATCGCAAGAGTCAGTGCAACAGATGCAGATATAGGAACAAATGGAGAGTTCTACTATAGCTTTAAAGAAAGAACAGATGTGTTTGCTATACATCCAACTAGCGGAGTGGTAGTTTTAACTGGTAGACTTGACTACTCGGACACTAAACATTATGAGATGGAAATTCTTGCAGTGGACCGTGGGCTGAAGCTGTATGGTAGCAGTGGCATAAGCAGTATGGCAAAACTAACTGTTTATGTAGAACAAGCAAATGAATATGCCCCAGTTATTACAGCTGTAACATTGACTCCATCAGAATCAGACAGTGATCCAACTTACGCAATTGTAACTGTAGAGGACAATGATCAGGGTGCAAATGGGGAAATAGCATCATTAAATATTGTTGCAGGTGATCCACTTCAGCAATTCAAAACAGTGAGGTCTGTTCCAGGAGGTAAAGAATACAGAATAAAAGCTACTGGTCACATTGATTGGGAGAGCCACTCTTTTGGATACAACCTTACGCTTCAAGCTAAAGATAAAGGAAGTCCACCACAGTTTTCTTCTGTAAAAGTTGTTCATGTGACATCACCACAATTTAAGTCTGGTCCTGTCAGATTTGAAAAAGAGATATATAGAGCTGAAATAAGTGAATTTGCCCCTCCAAACACACCAGTGATAATGGTGAAAGCTCTGCCGAGTTACCCACATTTAAAATATGTATTTAAAAATACACCAGGCAAGGTGAAATTCAATTTAAACACTCACACTGGTCTTATTACTACTTTAGAACCCATAAAAGCACAATATGCATCCCATTTTGAACTTGAAGTTGTGACAAGTGACAGAAGAGCTTCTGCAAAGGTATTAATTAAGGTACTAGGCATGAACAGCAATCCTCCTGAATTTACTCAGACATCCTATAAAGCCTCCTTTGATGAGAATGTGCCAATAGGTACGAGTGTCATGAGAGTAAGTGCAAAAGACCCTGATGAAGGGGAGAATGGTTATGTGACCTATAGCATTGCAAACCTAAATCCTTTGCCGTTTGTGATCAACCATTTCAGTGGTATTGTTAGTACTTCAGAAGACTTGGATTATGAATTGATGCCAAGGGTTTACAATTTAAGGATTCGAGCTTCTGATTGGGGTGTACCGTACCGTCGAGAAGTTGAAGTTCCTGTTACTATTGTTTTAAATAACCTGAATGACAATATACCTCTCTTTGAGAAAATAAACTGTGAGGGAACAATCCCCAGGGATCTTGGCGTTGGAGAACAAATAACAACTGTATCTGCTATTGATGCTGATGAGCTCCAGTTGGTGAGATACCAAATTGAATCTGGAAATGAACTGGATTTATTTAGTCTAAATCCAAATTCTGGAGTACTTTCACTCAAACAGTCACTAATAGATGGCCTAGGTGCTAAAATGTCTTTTCACAGTTTGAAAATTACAGCTACAGATGGAGAAAACTTTGCAAAACCATTGTATATCAACATAACTGTAGCTGCCAGTCGCAAACCTGTCAACTTGCAGTGTGAAGAAACTGGAGTTGCCAAAATGCTTGCAGAGAAGCTCTTACAGGCAAATAAATTGCACAGTCGTGGAGAGGTTGAGGATGTTTTCTTTGATGTTCACTCTGTGAATCTGCATGCACCTCAGTTTAGAAGTACTCTTCCTAGTAGCATTGAGATAAGAGAAGACCAGCCTGTGGGCTCCAGCATAATACTTCTGAATGCTACTGATCTTGATACTGGCTTCAATGGAAAGCTAGTGTATGCTCTTTCTGGAGGTAATGAAGACAGTAGTTTCATTGTTGATATGGAAAGAGGAATGCTGAAAATCTTATGTCCCCTTGACCGAGAAGTAAAAGATAAATACAGTCTGAATATTACTGTCTATGATCTTGGAATACCACAGAAGTCTGCCTGGCATGTTTTAGATATAAAAATTTTGGATGCTAATGACAACCCACCAGAGTTCCTGCAAGACAGCTATTTTGTTGAAGTGAGTGAAAACAAAGAGCCAAACAGTGAAATAATTCAAATTGAAGCTACTGATAAAGATTTGGGGGCTAACGGAGAAGTGAAATATTCTCTTCTTACAGATACAGACAAGTTTACTATTAATGCTGTGACAGGAGTTGTGCAGATTGTAGGTGTTCTGGATCGTGAAGAACAGCATGTCTATTTCCTGAAAGTAGAGGCTAGGGATCAACCTACTGAAGAACCTCAGTTATTTTCAACAGTTATTTTGAAGGTGTCTGTAGAAGATGTAAATGATAATCCTCCTAAATTTATTCCTTCAAATTATCATGTGAAAATTCGAGAAGATCTTCCTGAGGGAACTATTATTACATGGCTAGAAGCCTATGATCCCGATTTAGGCCAGTCAAGTCAAGTACGATACAGTCTTTTGGACAGTGG
The DNA here is from genome assembly GCA_035590215.1 of Microhierax caerulescens. Taxonomy (NCBI): domain Eukaryota; kingdom Metazoa; phylum Chordata; class Aves; order Falconiformes; family Falconidae; genus Microhierax; species Microhierax caerulescens. Next base: position 63,280,518 of record JAVJGJ010000001.1, read on the forward strand.
AGATGGCACCTTTGATGTTGACAAACTAAGTGGAGCAATACGTATTGTACAAAGACTGGATTATGAAAAGAAACAATTTTATAACTTGACTGTGCGGGCCAAGGACAAAGGAAAACCCATTTCATTGTCCTCTACGTGTTATGTTGAGGTTGAGATAGTTGATGTGAATGAAAACTTGCACCCTCCACGGTTCTCCATATTTGCAGATAAAGGCTTTGTAAAAGAAGATGCCCCTGTTGGCTCCTCAGTGATGACTGTATCTGCTTATGATGAAGACACAGGACGAGATGGGGAGATTAGATACTCCATCACAGATGGATCTGGTCTAGGCGTTTTTCGAATAGATGAAGAAAAAGGTAAGGTGGCCTTCTGTTTTTTTTTGTATTCTAAGTAAAATCATTTGCCAGCAAAGAGGTATAATACCATACTATACACATACCAATAATGTGTATAGTTCTGTCTACCACTTCAGTGAAATTATATGTATACATTTGATAAGTAATTTTCTTCTATTGTCCTGATTTCTGTCCAGCCTACCTAAAGCCATTCTTAGAGTTTAAAATCTATGTGACCTGGCAAAAATAAGAACACTATTGATATAAAATGAAAGTCTGTCTCATGGGAACACTGTTGCCATGTGGACAGTGGGACTGTGAAGCTAAGACAGCAAAATGCTTTCTGCATGGATTTTCGTGCTTTTTAATCTTAAGTGAGATCTCTGTTGCTTCATTTACTGGAGGCGTGCATGGGTGTGATGTTGCAATACATGCTAGGTTTGGTAGTTACCTTTTAGAGTTGTTATAGGTTCCCATCTATAAGTTAATAAGGGGTGCCTTCTTTGTGGAAAGACTTCTGTCGAAGAAAGCATAGATGCAGTCTTTTAAAAAGAACTTGTATAAATGAAGTGGCCTGAAGTGTTTATTTATTTCATTAATAATACATAAATTGACAAGCAACTCTGAGAATTATCCCAGTGTCATCTATTTGGAAGAAACATAATTATGGTTTCAATAAAATTCTAGTGCTGACTTCTGACATTTTGGTTGGACACCTGTGTAGCTACCTGTTCATTTATATCTCTGATAAAGATAGACCATTGATACTGTGCTACTGTCTAAGCACCTTAAAATAAATTGAGGAGGAAACTTGTGCAAAAGTCGGCTGTGGGTTACATGTAGGTAAATCATGACATATGTGATTGTTGTCTTACAGAAAAAAAAACCCTTGTGACTGTGAATAAAATACAGCAATCATATCTGATTCATTCCATAGCCATTCTGTGTGTTCTGTATGCTTCCCACAATTCTGAATGTGGGTAATACAGACTCACAAAGTCACTTTACTGTTCAAGGTTTAGGTGAACAAACTGTTCCTGGCAGTATTTTTTCTTCTATAGAAGCTCAGTTATTAAATTTTGTTTTTTGTGGCTAAAGAGCCAACTCTAGAGCTTGAAATATAGCATTGCTTCTCTTAGCTTTGCTTTTAACAGAGCACATAGTTAAGATTATGGAACAGATTTTTGTTTTGGTTCAACCCTAGCCTGCAACAAAGTACCACGCAGCTGCCCACTTATTCCCCTCTCTGCCCCCAGCGGGATGGGGAGGAAAATCAGGAGAAAGGTAAAACCCGTGGGTTGACGTAAGAACAGTTTAGGCACTGAAATAAAATAATGTAATAATAATGGCAATGATTGTAATGAAAAGGGGAGGGAGGAATAAAATTCAAAAGAAAAAAAAAACAACCAAGTGATGCACAATACAGTTGCTTACCACCTCTTGACCAATGCCCAGCCCAGTCCCCAAGCAGCAGTTGGCTGGCCCCAGCCAACTCCCCCCAGTTTATATTTAGTACGACATTCTGTGGTATGAAACATCTGTTTGGCTAGTTTGGGTCACCTATCCTGGCTATGTACGTTCCCAGCTTCTTGTGCCATACCAGCTTTCTTGCTGGCAAGGCCTGAGAAACTGAAAAAACCTTGACTTGTATAAACATTACTTAGCAGCAACTGAAAACATCAGTGTGTTACCAACTTTATTCTCACACTAAATCCAAAACACAGCATTGTACCAGCTACTGAGAAGAAAATTAACTCTGTCTCATCCGAAACCAGGACAATTTTCTAAAAATGGAGAGTTGAGTAGTTTCACTTTAGTGTTTTTGGTGTGTGTGTAGACAATTCATTTATATTTCTTTTGACAAATAAATTCAAGTTTACCATGCATTATAGTATCTTAGAAAAGTGTATAGTTGTCCTATAGAATGAACCTGAGTTTGCCCATTTATTGTCCAAATGATAGATAACAGGAAAGTGAAGCAATATTTTTATTTTGACACCAATATGTGCATGTGTACCTGTTCATGTGCATGGGCACTGGTATGTGTATTTTGTGACACTACTACTGTGGCAGAATTGTCTGAGTATGTTGCCTCTTTTGGTGCAAGTCTGGTTTACTTTACTGAAGAGCTGGTGTGAATCTAAGTGAGTTCCTTTTTATGTGCCAGGTTTACAAAGTTGGCAGAACTTGGGGCAAAACCAGCTTGTAGTTAATGATCTTGCCTGGGACAGTGGCTCTGTATTTTCAAGGCAGGGGAGAGGCATTGGCTGTATTCATATCTGGTATTTAGTGTTTGCAGTGCTTCAGGGATACTTGGTGGGGAGGGGAGGGTGATGAAGAGGGCTTGCTAGTTTTTGATCTGAGTGAACAAATTCCACTTAAGACAGTGCCGTGGGGAAGAATGCATCCATTTGTGTTTGGTGGTGTGGTTCTTTTCCTGTCAAACGTTGATACAGAGGAACCAAGGAGTATCTACAAGGTTGACAATGTAGCTTAAATTTAGTCTTGACACTTTCTAGTTGTTGTTGTTACTAAAAAGCCATCTGAACTGTTGCAGAACGCACTCTTACACTGCAGTGTCTGAATATTTGTCATATTTTCCAAAATGACCTGACCTTGGTACAGGAAGCAGACTGATAATTAGCCAAGAAAGAACATTAAAGAATTTGTGAAAGAGACCTGGCAAACAACTCGGTAACTTTTTCAGCTTGCTAAAGGACTTTTCTGACTTTTCCCTTGAGCTACATGTCTCTTCCTGCTGTCTTTGAAAGCAACACACTAGCTTTCAGTTCAAAGATAGATAAACTGGATTTAGGAAGTCAGTTGGTCAACACTTCACTATTCAGCAGCTAAAAGGAATCTTTTTGTGCCTTGCTTACAAGCAGTCAAAGGACAACAATTACATTTGCAGGAAGACCAGGTGACTGATGATGATGCTATATAGAAGCATCAAATAGTTAGTTCCGTGTGTGGAATTTTTGCTGGCTTTCAGGATATCTTTTCCATGCTAATGAGGTTTTAAATTTTACATTTCAAAAGGTAGGAAGTTGTATTAGTGTTTCATATTTGTACCTGTAACACAAGAAAATTTAATATATCTTTGCCACTAACTCCTGAGTACCTTTTTCTAAGACTTACCTTTGCTTTAGGTCCCCTGGTTTTCATTGGTTCTGTTTTCTGCAGTCCTGTCCAAACTGTTAGAGGTAAACCTTTTAACAGGGAGCCCTAATGCACCCATACTGCCAAACTCAGAGCTGCTTTTATTTTACTTTGCATAATTGTTCTAATGCTTTTCAAGAAGACACAGAAAAAAGTATATTAGGGGTGAATTAGGTGTCAGTCATATTTTAGCTTTCATGTAAACATTCTTTAGCCTGAAAGGACAATAATGGTTGGGAAAGGAGAGCAAGATGATAGAAGTCTGTAAAATTGCAGTAGTTTCTGTACCACCTTTCTCATATCACTGAATGTTTTTTGGCAATGCAAGAAATAGGGCACACACATTTAACAAACAGGTAACCAACCTAAAAGAAATTATTTTTCAGATGAAGTGTAATAAAGTAATGAAACTAATTTCCCCAGGAAGTTACAGAGATCAAAAGTATGACAAAGAAAATAAATGGTACTAATGAGATTATTTTGAGGTTTGGCCTCATGCTATCTTCAGCTCATAAATTGTTAACTGGAAGTCAAGTGGGTAAGGGAAGGAGATCAGAGATCATTGCTCAATATATAATGATTCAGAAGTATAACAGTGCATTGTGACTTACTGTACAGAGGTAACGTTAAAATTACATAATAAATGGAGACTAGGTGTTTTATAACAGGATGAGAGCAAAAATGTTGAAACAAGATTTCTGTGCAGTGAATTTGTACAACAAAGCAATTTGTTTATCCTTCAGGTATGTGTGTTCAGGAGAACTTGGAATTTAAGATAGCTTTTTATGTGTGAGGTAGACTGAAGTCTGCAAATTGAGATGATTAACTGGCTATATAAATTGTGTACTAAAGCAGCTGTAAAATATTTTCCCAAAGAATTTGATAAGGAGTTAAGCAGATTGGGATGTATTAATAATAGAATGCATTGTGTTGATACACATCCCAGTGTGCCACAAGAAACCCACATGCACCATCTAAATCACATTAGCACTGAGCAGTGAAAGTGAGATAAATCATGTCTATATTGTGCTGCTGCTGCCATTTAGAAAAGATTTAAGGAATGATAGAATCAATTGCTGGAGGAGAACCTAAAGCAGAAGCTATGTGGGACCAAGACAGTACTGAAAACTCTTCCTTCTTTGTCCCAGTTCTTATCCCAGTGTGCAAGCAGGGAAAAGGAGAATGCCTCCCTGTTTACTTTTTGGTTGTGAAATACAAGGATAGAGAATTTCTATTAAGTATTAATAAGTAAGCATTTCTGTTAAGTATATAGACTCCTCAAAGGTAAAATGAAAGATGGAAGCTCTAGTATGTAAACATAGTATTAGAAAGAACTCCCAGTACTTCCTCCAGTTGTCTAGGTGAACAAGGCTTTTCAGTGTTGCCCACTGGGCTGGGTATGACTCTTGTCATGGGAGCACCAGCACACGGTGAGCAAGTTTCCATGCTGATTTTCAGTTGTGAAGAAACGAGAACTGTTACTAGTTTTGCTAAGTATCTGGCCTTCTCCAAAGAATTTTTGCCAAGCAGATGGCTCCTTTCCTTGCAATATCAGGACTTCTAACTTATTACTGAGAGCTGGGGTTTATGTTATTTCAAGGTTATCTTCTTTAGGGTTCGATTGTCTTTGTAGTGCTCAGAACTTGAATAGCTGAGGGAGCCAGCAGACTTCAGGAGTGTAGATGTCCTGGGTCATTTAGCTTAAGAAAGATCTCATTGCAGTGTTTATAGAAGATGGGAGCCCATCCTGGAAGCTACTGTTGAGAGACAAAGGAAGTTTTAAGAGTCATGAATTCTGTGATGTTAGATTTGCAGCCCTTGTATACACAGGGTGTTCACATACAGGCTCTACACAGTAAGGTTTTCCCTGATGACAGTTTGTTTGAACTATTTGAATAAACCACGGTGAATTTTACAACTGCATTGTTACCAGAAACTTGCTGGCTAGTTTATCTTGCAAGGCTGCTAGCAGGTTGTTTTATAAACTTCTGCAACTGAGAATATTTCCCAGCACATAATCTAGTTCTAGAATGGTATTAAGGGTGCTGTGACAGTCTGGACTTCATCCCTGGTAACCCTGTTAGTCATGTTTGATCTAGTAATATAGTTTCTTGTTACCAGAAATCTTACTGTTTTTTTCAGTAACATGAATTTATTAGGCCATGAGTGTTACAGAATAACAGTAATTCTGTTCTAACAACAAAGTTTAAGGTGACTAAACTAATTTGTGACTTAAAAAGTTTTAAGTATGACTGCTCTATTAGAACAAAGGTCTGTCTAGCCTGATACACTGTCTACAGTAGCCTAAGGAAGCACAAGAGCAGGGCAGACATGGTACTTTCTTCTAATACTTTCCCAATCTCTGTTTATTTTCGATTTAGGGAATTTTTAAGTCATATATGGTTTTGTAACCTTTAGTAGATTTATCTTTCTTGTATAGTCTTCCCTTGGAACCACGTAATTTTCAAGTGTAACCTTGCTGTCATGATAAAGAAAGATATTTGGTTTGGTAAAGAATGTTAAAAGAGCAATTAACAAAAATGTTAACAGGGGCATGTGGAAGAAAATTAATTTTATTGCACTATCTCTGTGTGCATAAAATACCATCAATAAAGCTTAATAGCTATGAGACACTATTTTTAATATTGCCAGAACCGTTTCCAGCTGGGAAGACAGTAATTCATTAAGGGGAATGAATAGGATTTTAACTGTGTAAAGCAAAGTACTGAATTATACTATTAAAAGGTACAGAGCATTGCTAACACATAATAAGCATGTTAACACTTCTTTGTAGTGTTCTTGTAATTGCATTAATTAAAATGCAGGATATGATTAACATAAGGGGTAGCTTCAGGTCCTATTTCTTCAGTGATCTTTGGCTTTTGAGGTTTTCAAACGATTCCACCACTCACTGTTGTTGAGTTTTAAAATTAAGATGGGCACTAACAAACTTTAAATACAATGATCATCAATGGAGCAGCACATTTAAATACCTATTGGATAGCTATTAAACCAGTAGCATTGTCTGGAACAGAAGTCAACTGACCTGTATCTATCCTAACAACTCTTCTACTTTTATGCAGTGTGGCTGCACCCATATTGTCTCTTGGAAATGCTGTCTGCTGCATTTCAACTCCGAACTGTGCCCTGGTGCTCTTTAGAAGAGTGGTAGCTGGCACAGGCCAAAAGCAGTTTAGCAATGTGGAGAATCCAGTTCCAGTGCCTGGGAATGTTTTCTGTTTGTTGTACTGATACAGCCATAAACCACTTGAAGGTCGGGGAGGCATTTTTAATCAAAACTGAGACGAGTATGATTTGGTTTTAAGTTAATTGTGGTTGAGCAGCTTTACAAATATGGAAATTTTTTCACAGTCTTTCAGTAAATGCTTCATGTTGAAGTTGCACTTTCCATATACTTCATGGAAAACTTTAATTTGTTAACTTTTTTGTACAAGTCATGAATATAAGCATCAGGATATACAAGAACATAGTTTCCCTCAGTTTAGATTAAAAGCAAGTAAGCAAACAAACAAACAAACAAAAAACCAACCAAACCAAGAAACCTAAAAGTTCTTAGTTTAAAACAGTGGGTTTTTTTACGATATATATTCCAGACAAGCTGCTGTCAAAGCCATATGGTGGTGACTGTGTGCTATGTTTATTCTGAGTCTTTGCAGGTCTGTCAGGTAGGTTATAGTCCACTGAAGACTGTTAACAAAAAAAATGTGGAACAAATCTTTTTGTAAGAAAGCTGTTAAACGTTAAAGTAGAAATTGTAATCAATTAGGTTATATTGATAGGCAGGAAAGAATATTCCTGGTGGCTTTCGTATGACAGGTTACAAGGAGAAGTTCTAAGATTTAGTTGAAGTTCAGTTACAGTGGTTGTGACAATGAGATTTCCTGCTTAGCTTCCGTCTCATTGACACATAGGTTTTGCAATCAAAATCCTTTATGTGAATATTTTGACCAGTTAAAGAGGAGTAAATGGGAAGACAATCCTCTTCTATGAGGGTCTTCTCATAGTGTTTTCTTCTTGCATAGTGCAGTACTTCTTCCCACTACTCTTTTTGAAGAGAGAGCTGGATTAGGACATGCTTTTTCTATAGAATACTAAGTGGTTGCAGCTTTTTGCAGAGAAATTTTTACCCCAGCTCGTTCAGGTACAGACATGATTGAAGCCCAGAGCACAGACTAATCTCCCAGGTATCTAATTAGCTTTTCAAAGTCTTTTTCACCCTACACTGAATTCTGTACTGCCACCTTACATTGTACTGAAGTTAATTATTTGCTCATACAGCTATAGCAGCTAACTTTCTTCAGTGGCTGAGATATAAATGTGTTAGACTAAGAACTTTTAAGGTTATTTTGATGTGGTTTGTTTAAAAAAAAAAAAACACAAAACAACCAAAACAAAACAAGCAAAAAAAAAAACCCCCACCAAAAACCAACAACAACCTTGTAGAACGATTACTAGGTTCTGTAAAGTCCAAGTTAAAGTTTTTAGGCCTGTAAATGTTAATTTGGAAGGTTAATCTTTTAAATGAGGGGCTGCATCAGCACTTCGGTTAGCACTTTAGAGCACTAAAGCCTGATTCTAATGTGTACACTGGAGATTTGAATGACATTCCAGTCAGCAGAGAGCAGGTTTTTTTCTTAATCAAAGGATTTCACACAGATTATATTCTTGGATCCTGGAACTGGTTGGTCAGTTGCCATACAGACATCTGGAACAGAAGCACAAACTATTAAACTCATTATTTCTTTGGAAAATAATACAGGGGCAAACATCTTCTATTTGTTTGAATAGTGTATAATTAAACCTCTTAAAGGAATTCAATAAAATCTGAGTTTGAGGTGCTTTTTTTTTTTGTGCATGTCAGGATAAAAATGTATGCTTGTTTTGGTTTGGGATTTTTTTGGTGAAATGTTGGGAACATATTTGTTCAAGAAATACTAGTTTATTTCTGCTAAATAATAATAAATAGAGCTGTTCTTATTCTGGAAACAGGAAGTAGTTTAGGTCAGAGATGCAGAACAGTCCTTAGCTTCCTCTGGGAGGACAGTTTAGTAAAAATAATACAGTCTTTAAAAAAAAAAGGGGGGGGATAGACAAGTGAAGATTAATTTTGTAGTTGAGTGCTCTAGAAATAAATTTTAATGCTGATATTTGATCAGTGATTTTTCTAGTGGTGTATTCATTTTGTGCTATGCTTGGGCATTTTCTCCCTGTGACGTTGAATTGAGAAAGACGAGCAGCATGAGAACAACTTGAGTTGGTGTGACTGGGAGACAAGATCTACCCATTTCAACTCTCCCATGAATCCTTTGCGGAAGAGTCCTTATCAAACTTCTCCAGAGCCCACCAGAAGAAAGTTTTTGTTATGAAAATAAATAATGAAGCCACTTACAGTACCATGTGCACCTGAACACAATAACCTGTTTTTTTAAGCATTTATCCCATATTTTGATGATTTCCCTACCAAAATTTTCAGTGATAGTCAAGCATGCAATACTTGCATGCAGGAGCAGAGCTGAAATCCTAGCTTAGTCTGCAAGATGGGAGAGGCAATTGTATCTGTGTGGGACACTTAAATTGAGGCATATTTATGATTACAGATATTTTAAAATCTTGTTGTGTAGACTATTTTAAAAATGGAGTATTGTCTTATTTTCTGCTTTATAGTGAATGATGTCTGGTAGGTTTGAGTGTGTTGAGTATCATGTTGAAAATAAGAGTGAAGCTGACAAAGAAGATCTGTATGGTTTCATTCTGGTTTCACGGCATTTTTCTTCAGTGGCGTTAAGCCAAACTTGGGCCACTGTGCAAGAAAGAAATCAGTTATGTTTACAAAAAAAACCCAAAACAAAACAAAACCTGTGCCCAAATAGAGTAATAGTTGGAGTTTAAAAAAAAAATTGCTTAAAATTTCATGCAACTAAAATATATTTTCCACCATTTTGTTATGGTTTTAAAAATGAGGCATTTGGCACATAGATTCTCATTTACGAGACAGTACAAATAACTGTAACAGCAGCTTACTAAGAGTAACTGTTTAATCTTTAGATCCCCTCTAGTATTAGAAGTTGAAAAACTTTTTTTTTTTTTGAAGTATAGACCCAGTTCAACACAGTTTGTCTCTTTTAAGAAATAAAGGTAAGAGCCAGAGACCAACTATCAATTAGACTGAGAAGTCCTACATTTGCTGCTGTCCAAAAACAATCCAGAAAGCTTTTTCCTAGGAGACAACACCCTCCCAAAAGTTAGTTATTGTTGTTACCAGTAGCCTGGCTGCCTGGCACCTGAATTTAGTCATGTGCATCTAAGTACTCAAGTTCGGAAGAGGTTACCTGGGTAGCCTTTCAGGGACCATCTGGTCTTGACTATAGTTTGCAGTTTTGCACTGCTGTACACGGGGTGTGATAAAGCTCAGGCTGAGGTCTGGAACTGATGGTGCTGATGGGTTAACCTGTGGGATGATGCTGTTGTATTCATGTTTCTTTTCAGGTGCTTCAAACTGAGCCTGACATGTTTTGTTGAGCTAATGTTGAGCTTCAGTTTGATTAAGGATTTTTTTTATTAAGGAGGCCTGGGTTTGGACCAAGGTCCTGAGCAGCCTGGAGCTAGCTGATTATGCTTCTTTCTTAGGCCAGAAGGAAACTGTATAATTTGCATTTGTGGTGATGGTGATAACTCAAAGTGCTATTGGGTTGTTAATGTAGTTTTTAGAATGTCTTTGGAAGAAGCTGAATTACTTTTAGGCAAACATATTCATCTTACTTTTTGCTGTTGGCAGGGGGATCTTCCAAAGTACTTTGAGTTTTGTTAGGTGTCCTGCTGAGTAAAACATCACCTTAGCTGCCAAATAGAGATCCCATACAAAAGCTGGGGCTCCCCTCCTCTTCTGCAGGGAGGCTGAAAGTAAGAGATTGTTTTGTTGTGAAAGGTGTTGATTGGGTTACAGCTTGGTCTGATGAAAACAGAGCTGCCTCAGGGCTGTGTCTGCAGGAGATGAACTATGCTGAGCCGCATGTGGTCCCAAAGATTACCTTATAAACAACAATCAGTTCAGGCAGCAGAGTACATATTAAGGGCCTATTAACTTGCTTAGGCCTCTCTGACTTGAAAAGTACTTGTGAGCAGAGGAATAATAAAAGGGTTGCCAAAAGCTATAGAAGGTGCATCTTGCCATATCACTGTTGGTACATCTGTTGAGTTGGGAATTTATTTCCTACTAAGCATCTGCTTAGCTTTTGAAGTACATATTAAGGTCAAAGGAGGGGAGCTTGAAATGATTGTGTAATGCTTATTCTTTTCTTTGAAGATTTTAAACTTTAATCATACAGCATTTGGACATATTTAACAAAAGGACAAACCTACATGAATATTTGGCAGACTTCTGCAACTTAACCTGCAGTACTTGCAACTTTAGAACCTGGATTTAAAAATGCTTTGGGCCTGGCTGAGATTAGGGTTTGTAGGTCCATTTTATGATCTGTGTATCATTCCTATTGCATCTGTGACTTGATTGCACTGGTCATCTGAAAATGACTAAAAATTAATTTTCATCTCATCAGTCTTCATGTGGCTCAACAACAACAACAAAAAAAAACCCATGAAAAACCTCTAGCATTCCAGTGCCATCAAAGAGGGATTTTTTGTGAAAATAGAAGTGTCCAAAGAATCTAGCAATAGGACTGCAACAGATAATGTACTTATTCAGAAATGAGTTTTCCCCAAACTCCTCCATGCTTCTAATAGCTGCTTCTATTTAATTTTGAATTATTTGTGACCAAGGATAAATCAATATGTTCATGGTTCTTATAAGGAGTTCTGTAATTTTGATAGGCATTAGGGTTAAAGAGCAAGCTGCTGAGCTAGTGAATATAAATTGTGTTGACCTACCAGTAGTGGCAATCATTAATAGTTCTTTCTGCTCACAGTTCTGCGTCCATGCAGACTTGTCAGTGTGGCATTGCTGATACCGGAACTCAGTATCTGCCTGTGACCGGAGGTTATGCACAGAAAATTCAGTAGTTACATTGTTTTATTGTTTGATCTGCGTCTTAGAATTCTCATTCACGTGGATTGCTTTCGAAGTCTGCATGTTTGTTAGATCAATCATTTTGGGTGGTTATACAAAAGGCCACTTTTATTTTGCTGATGCAAAAAGCCTGAACCCACCTCTATTCATAAGGTTTGGTTTTGAAGTTGTTGATCATAGTGTGCTTATTCAAATTTTGTACAGGATTTAAGGATTAAAAGATTATTACATTAAAAAATTTTAAAATTTAAGAGGTACAGTTACTGAATAACCTTCTGATTTTAGTGTTACTGGTAAATGTACATGAGCATTACAGAACTGGTTCAGTCATGTTGGTAAAGAAATGAAGACTTCAATAACACAGTGTGTTAAAAATGAATACAGAATGAATGCATGTGTTAAAAATTCATACAGACTTCTCATATGTGTTGCCCGTAGTCCTGGTTGTGTTTATGCTCAGAGGGAGTTGGGTAGTTCAGTTTGAAACAGTTGCAGTACAAAGAGGTTTATGATGGAATGTATTAATGGAATTATATGTGTGATCTTTAATGCTGGTACTTTGTCCCCTCTATTTCTCCAAGTCTGTAAGGGTGACATGCATAGCTCTTTCCTAGGGAATGCATCTCCATTCTTCAGATTTGATTTTCTTTTTAATCCCTCTGTCCACATCCTGCCCCCACTGCCGCCGCCCCCCCCCAGCCCTTGCCCCCCAACCTTTGC
>JAVJGJ010000001.1:63292782-63310430 GCA_035590215.1 Microhierax caerulescens
CAACCTTTGCCTGTAGATTTACCATGACAGGGTATATCCTGTCTCTATGAAAATTAGAGATTGCTGTCTAATGATAAGGGTTTAATCTGCAACGAATCAGACATGTGGAAACTTCTGTCTGTGGAATTTTCTGTTTGATCTGAGAGGAATGCCCTTGCTGTGCCCTTCCTGTAATGAAAGCAAGGTAGAGTGAATCAAAGTGATTCTAGATAAGATTGGAATGTGTGCATTGGTTATGCCTCTATTATATTTGGTGTTGCAATTTGGTCATATGTATTATTTTACTATCCAAGATTAACAGCATAGTTCATATTTTTGAAAGATACCGCTTTCTTTCTGGTTTAGTTAAAACTGCTGAGTTTTTATTGATTAAATTCCTGAGTTAATTATGTAGGTTTGAACATGGAAACAGATATTGTCAGCAAAATATTTAATGTGCTATGATAATACACAGGGGGGTTGTTATTGTAAATAATTTTTACACTATTCACTAAATCAGTCATAAACATTTGTTTGGAAAACCTTGTGAGGAACGGCTAACAGCTTCTCTCTCTGTCTTTATTATACAAACAGTTAATGATTAACAAATGTCCAGCTGCCTGTGCAAGGAATGTTAATTACTTTGAGGAGGGAGGGAAAGATGACTATGCCTTTGCATAAGAAGTCTGGTATCGTAGTTCACTTTAGAGGTAGTTTGAATATTACAGTACCAATTTTAGCAGGTTAATCAGAAATGGAAAACTGACTATGCCTCTCTTTAATGTCTGGTTACATGTATGTGCTTCCATACCTGCGCTGCTAGCTAGTAATGTTTTGGGTTGCCTGGGTTTGTCCAGACCATTTTAAAGTAAAAAGTCTGTAAGAAGAGATGACAACTTGTTAGAAGTGGATTTGTGTATGGATATAAAGAAAACATGGCTTAAAAAAAAAAAAAAGGTGATAAAGTAAAAAAGCAGTTCATAGTCCCCACTGTTTCACACTGTTCCTAGTCAGCTTTCTGAATGGGGACTTATGTGTTAAGTATAGAAGCCCAGAGACCAAGAACTGTGCTTGCAAATACTAAAAAACTAAAACTAAAAAAAAAATAATAATCTTAAAACATGGACTTTTAAATAAGCGTTTTGCTTGCTTAGAAGTGTTCATGCTGGATGGTGAAATTTTGTGGTGACATTTTGGCCTGACTTGAATCCTTTCAGATACAGATAAGGTAGGGGAGGAGAGTGTGAGAAGGTTCAAAAACTGTTAGTGAAAGATGAGTTGTCAAGTTGTCATTGACTCAAATGACACATCAGTTTTGATGTGCTTTTTTTAATAAGAAGTTAAGGGAGCGATGATTACAATGAGAACAAGATTACTGAAGATTATGTTAATTAAATGTGGAGTGAATATTGATCCAGCATGTATAGGAATAGGAGGAAATGGAGTAAGAAATATATGCCATGCTATGTGTGTAATTCCAGGGGTGGTCAAAAAATGTTTTGGAAATTGAGTTGTTTAATCTGGTCAAACAGAAGAATGGCCAGCATTTCAGAATATATTGTTGAGAACAGTTATGCACCAATATGGAGATTTGAGAAAGTCAAGTGGTGCAACTCCATCTCTAGTCACTGCAGATTCTGTGAATTTCTTAAACAAGGGAAAAATTTTCAGTGGTTCAGGAGCACAATGCATTTTGTGCCCAAATAGTCTACTAATTAGGTACAATATCATAGTATTCTTTAATTTACACTGAACATACTAGTGTAGAGTTGATCTACTTTTATCGTGGCTTTATGACAAACTCATTTGGTGGAGAATTAGTTGCATCACTCGTTCTCTTTGGTATTGTTACTAAAGATGCAGTTATCTTCAGCGAAAAATGTTTCTGTGGAGAATAATTAAGTTTCCAATGGAAATTCTAACAGAGAAATTCTGTGGTCTGTTTATCCAAATCCTTGCAGACTCTACTATTAAGCAATAAATATAGAGTGAATTAAAGTTATAGATATATTTTTTTTAACTGTTAACTTGCATTGATTTCTACTACCTTTAGTAATTTTTTTTTTCTTCTGGAAAATGTTGATTGAAAGAGTGTAAGCAGTTAACCATTATTTGTGTGAAAAAGGCTGAACCCATTTCCCAACAAGCATCCAGGGCGCTTATAAATATGCTTGACAACTAGTAAGTAACTTCTAGTTTTCTAGTTGCAAATCTTCTTTTTAGATGTGAAGTATTGATTCTTCAGTGTGCATGTAAGTATTTGCTTAAAGGTGGAGGATTTCTGATTTACTTGTTACGGTAATCCTAACGGAAGAGAATGAACGTGTTGTTTTAATTGCAAAGTTCTTTGCATTCGTGACTCTTCTGTCCTGAAGTTTTTACTCGGAAACAAAGAAGTTCACAAATGTTTCTTTCTATGGCCTTATGTTTATTTTGATTCATATGTAAAGGCAAATAATAATTAGAAAAATTAGTCTAACAAGTATTGATCAGTGTGGAATTCCCTCTGGATACATGAGTAGAAATGACGTCTAAATAAATGAATGGATACTTTGTAGGTTAATAAATCTGACTTTGTCAGAACAAGGATGAAAATATCTTTTGATGCCACTGGATCCCAGATGCTTTAACCTCATTACTTCATTGATTTGCATTGTTCTCTTAGCACTCACATGCCCACAGATACACCAGCTCTTCTTTGTACACATAAATCTGCTTGGGAGCAGCATTTATGTTGACAGTAATTAAGTGCCATTGTGTATATAGATACCTGATGACGTAACATGAACACCAGTAATAGTCTGATTTCTAGTATATCCCTCAACATGCTAATTGCCTTTTGATAGGTATCAGTATCTTTTCTCGCTCAGAGCTGGTCTGGAAACTCATTAACCAGCTGTTTCTGTCACTGAAGATAGTCTGGAGACTGAAAACTTGAAGCAAAACTGCAGCAGTCCAAAACAGAAATCAGAATAAATAACATGCATATTCTAAATGGCGGGGTTTTGCATGTGTGTTAGTCATGAGCCAGTGTTGCTGTGGAGCACAGCTGTAACTGCTTCTTACTAGAAAGTAGGACTGCTTTGTTGAACTGGGCCTTCAGAGTTACTTCTGTGGAAGTAATACAAGGTAGGCTGCAATTGTTCAAATTGCAATCAGAAAGGGAATATGAGTGAAATGCTGTGGATGCAGAAAAAAGGTTCTTGGAATACATGGAACAATTTTCCTTATTTAAAATGGTCATTAAACTTTGAAATTTGCAGACAGCAAATGAGTATACTTGTTGCGGAACTGCCCAGGTATGTTAATAGTTTGCAGAGGTCTGAACAGCTAGATCCTTCTGGATCAACAAACCAGTTTCTGTGCAATTAAATGTGTTGCTCTTGTGCATAATTGGCTTCCCAAGCGTCTCATTATTTTCCTTGTAGCCTCTTCTTCTGCCTAAGGGGGACCTAGGTTAACTTGTCAACTCCAGTTAGTTTTGAAATTCCTGTGGCCATTTGCAGAGGGATTTCCCCTTCAGAGGCTTCCTATTTCCCAGTTAAATTATTAGGGTGGTAATATAACCACTCATATTGTCAACAATTCTTTAGTACTAGGAAGACTGACAGTGAAGTCAGAGGGGTTTTGCAGGGTGAAGCCAGCGTTCTAAAGAGCATGTGTGTGTATGTAAGAAAATCTTACAAACTTTAAGTACAGAGAAATTCATCCTTTTCATTTCTTATGCATATATTACACACATATATTCTAAAAAATTGCTTAAATACATTTCCTTCTTTGTCTTTGGTGCTCATAAGTAAACAAACAGTAGACCTGTGGTATTCTTCACTTGTTTCTGAATTACGTACCTTTCAGTAGAAATTCTCTGTTGGTTATGAAACTGTAGTAAGAGAGCAGGATGTAAAGGTAACTGAATAGCATAACAATTTTATCCCAAAGTATTTTTGTTTAAACATAGTTACTTACTCTGTTTATGATATGTGTAATTGTATTTCTTGGGACATAGAAACCAGTTGTGTCTTTACCTGAAGAAATCTGTCCTGAGTAAGGGGATGGATGAGTGGAACAATGATTCGCATTAGGTCCTGCAAACCTTGCTCATGTAACACAGTAAGAGGAGCTGCTTTTGTGGGTACTGAGAGCCCACATACTTGGTCCAGGATCTGCTGGCAGTTTGTCCCATTTTCACTAATATTTTATAAACCTGCTGTAATGCTGATGTAGTAGTGAGAGAAAGCATGCTGAAAAAACACGACCTCAAATCATGAATGACTGGTCATGTCAACAGCAAAGCTTGCTTTACTTGCTCTCTCTTCAAAGAACATAGATCATACGTGGTTGTATTGCAATAATTTTTCTTATTGGCATAGGAGTTAACATTTCATTTCCCTAATGTGTACTCATCAGGGGGTTTTTGTGTCTCTCCATATCGAGCTTTAGCAACATGGCACTGTTCCTCTGTATAGCAATTATATTGCCTGTCCGAAAGCTTGACATACAAGCAGCCTAGCTGACAGGAATAAGCTGGAGCTATTAAAATAACCGTAAATGAGGCTGACAATAGGAGCTGTCTGCCATTGTCCCAAAAGGTTTTCTGAACTGGAAGTAATCAGTTGAGTTGTAAGGCAACCCCATCAGGGATCTTCTAATTGCAAAAATTCCCCTGCACCATCCCCCCAACTTCCTGAAAGCCAGTTCACAGTGTTCATGGACCTTAGCAGATATACTGCTTTCAGCCCAGGCTACCTAGTACTGAATCATAATTTCTGGTCATAATCTTTTATGTAGACAATCTTAAGAACATGTTGTCAGAACTTTTTTCTTTCATAAACTGTCTAAACACTCTGTTTTCTGTGCATTTGACTTGTTTTTGTACAAATGTCCAGAAAACAATGTGGCAGGATTTGGAAGTCAAAAGTGTTACTGGGTCTGATTATTTACAATTCTTTTGCCCTGTGTTTTGTTCTACTTTATATGTTTAACCAAGATGTGCAAGATCTGTTTTCTCAATGTTTTAAAATATATTCAGTGTTTGGTGTAGAGCTTTAACTATGCATGTCTTTGTTTCTAGTTCTTATAACCTAGAGATTAGTATATCTCTAAATGCTTATTTAAGTGATAGCTGCTCTTAACTGCTGAACATTCTGTTATTTCTTCAAATCTACCTCTATCTACCTTGTTTATAAGCTGCATGTAGCAGAGATCAATCAATAGTGACCCTTTCTCTTCCTTTGCTTGAACACAATTCAAATTACTGCTGTCAGTTCATAGCACAGAAGTGATGCATAAACTGTTCTGTGTTTTAAGTTTTATGTCAAGGTCAGGATTTGACTACATGCTGGAGCTCTCCGGATACCAGATTTTTTCCCAAAAACATATTTTACTATGAATACATTGGTAACTTCTTCACATTTACAAAAGTGAGTCCCAGGTTTGCCTGGACACTGTTAGTGTCTGATTGTTTCTTCAATTACTCTCTTTGTTGTTCCATCAGTGTCATATGCAGAAGTTGTTTAATTTCAAATAAAGTAGGTTATTTAATTGAATTTGGGAATTTTTAAAAACTTGAATGCGTATCAAATTTACTTAAAGTATTGGTACTAAACTGGACTCAGTTATATATTTCATTATATCTGGACAGTTCAGTGAAGTTAAATTTGAGCTGTAAAGACCATAATTTTATTATGATTGAGGTTTTACTTTGTTCAGTTTGGTTTTGCTTAGTTACTATATTCTGTTAAGGAGTCTGTATGCTGTAGAGACCATGTATGCTCTGCAGTGATATTCTTCCCCTTCCACCTCCCAGAACTTGAAGTAACTAGTGTCTGGAAAGAGAACAAGCAGTTGTGGACTTGACATGTTTGAAGGTCTTGGAGCTGCACAGAGAAATGGTATTTACCAGTTAAAGAACTTGTATAAATTCACTACAGTTCCATCAGCTTGCTGATCCTGCTAGTGTTAAGTTACTTGAAACTTTCTAAACCTTGATTTGTTAGAAAATGAGCAAATTGTCCTTGAAACAGCAGCAAGAGTTGCTTTCTATTTAACAATCTTGTCAAAGCATGATTTCTCAGCGGGTAGTACACAAGACACTTGAAATGTATACAGCTTTCTATTTCAAAGAGCTATAAATACAATTTCATTCAATTTTCTGGCAATCTGCCTTTATAAATGCTTACAAAGGATATATAATTCCAGTATGTTACTTTTAGCTTATTTTCAGTATTTTTACCTAGCTTATCGTGAGAGAAAATTTTTCTGAGCATTCACTGAAGCAGAAATTGTAAAGTTTAAATTTTTGCATAGCCTTTCTTCAGCACTAAAAAGAAATATATATGTATTAAAAAGTGCATTAAGACCACTGTGTAGATTTCCTTAATATCTAAAGAAATAACTGAGTCAAACTTTAAGTATTAAAAGGAATGTTTATATTGGTGACAGATGTTAAGAGATATTGTCTAAGGACTTTTGGGGTGCATATGAAAATCTGAACTCCATAGCCTGCAAACATAATTTGTGGCAGAATTTTTCAATGGTGGTTGTGTTTTTGTGAGGTGCAGTTTTGTTTATTGGTTTTTGGTGGGGTGTTGTGTTTGGTTTTTTTAAACATAAAAGTACGGTTAACTAAGATGCATGGAAAAGGTAAAGCCACCAAATTAGCTGAAAAATGAATCAAAATCTGTTAATTTAAGATTCAGCTTTACTCAGCCAAAATAGGAGAATCACTGAGTGGTAGAAAAGAAACTGGGTTATATTATTAGTTATGCACATTTGTGTTCCTCAGACATGTTTCCAAACAAGTAATCTGAATTCTTCATGAGTTATGCAAAACACAGTATCGATGGTTTGTTGCCAGGTTACAGTCTTTCTAGCTGTGCCTAATTAACGTTCCTGGAGAAGAGAGAAGAGCAGTGAACACCTCTTGTTCATGTGTGATTCAAAGGCAAGCAGTAGTTGCTAAAAATTTCTGCTCTCCTTCAGGGCTGCAACCAAGGATTATTTATATTCTGAAACAGTATAGTTTAGACTATGTAAATCTGCAGATGTAAGAGGTCTGATATGTGAGTAGCTTGCGTTGTCATTGATGAGCTTTAAATTGCTATGGAGCTGAAGAACAAATCATATTTCTCTGGGTGGCTGTTGCACTTTGTTCCAGAGAGGCATAAACAATGCTTCCTGTTCAAAGTGTGTATGTGGTACAAGTAAGGAAGGCTAGCACTTTTCCAGCTCAGTTTATTTATCTAAAATATTACTTCTCTTAAAAGATAGATTACATACACTTGTTAAAACCTCACACTGCCTGCCACAGAGTGAGTTAGTTCAAGAGTTGGTGTGCAGTGCTTCTCTTGGCATTCCGCCCTGTTTGTAGAGCAGACAAGCTGACATTTCACTTGTGCAAAAGGAATCTCATTCCATTCCTTCTTTAGGAGATTGTTTCGAGGAGTTCACAGGATGGAGATTTTTGTCTTTTCAACTGATGTTTTAAGTGCTGAGTGTCCTTGTCTCTGTGGCAGGACATGCTTGAAATCTTCAGTGCTTAAGGATAGTTTGTGTAGAATAAAGACTGGTGTGATACTGTGCTGCCATTGTTTTGGTTTTACCAAGTGGTTATTGCTTGACTGATCAAATAATATTAAGTTTTATTGACATAGCATTGTATGCTATTTTAGAAGAACTGAGGCTTAAGGTTCAGTTGTCCCTTATACATTGGTGCTTGGTAGAGGCCTGAGTTACAGTAGCACAGCAGCCTCTGGGAAATAATTTATTCTTGGGAGTTCAGTAGGTTACATGTTTCAAAATCTTCACTTTATGGAATTCTTTATGGCATGTAGGGTTGTGGCTGTACTTGGCTGCTGCTTCAAGGCATTTCCCAATGTCAGACTACAGTGGCGGCCAGAAGTTATCAGAAGAAAGTTAAGAAGTAGTTAACAGAAATACAGATAAATTGGCTAGATATTTTTTCTTTTTTAATTGCTCCAAAAGTGGAAAGAATCTGAGCTATGACACTGGTCAAAATTAGTAACAGAATCACAATTTATGCTGAATACTACAGATGGATGTAGTACTTGTAAATAGCACGCTCCAGTCTGCTGTGTTCTGTTTTACCTTGTGCAGGTGGGTACCATAACTATTAATAAATTTGCTTTTTTTTTCAAGTCACCTTGCTTTCTATTACTATGTCTGACAGAGAGCATACTGGAGGAGTGGAGAAAAAAAATGCCATATGTAACACACAGGATTGCACTTGCCAACTGTTCTGAATTGACTGTGCCTCTAGAAGTTACTCAAGGGGAAAAGGGGGATGGAAGAGTATGGATGTGTTCCCCTTTGAAACCTCTGGGGACTGCTGAGAAGCAGACAAGCACTGCATCTTCTGCTATGCCAGATGCTCTTTCCTGTTTTGGTTTGTTTTCTTGCCTTTTATTTTCTTTTTTTCTTTTTTTTTTTTTTTTTAATCCCATCAGCTCTGTTATGGCCTCTATATTTATAAAGCTCAGGAAAAAGCTTATCGTGTCATAGCAGGTAATAATCTAAGAAAGAGAAGTGTATAGCAGGAAAGACAAAAATAAAACATATAAGAAGAGACAAATAGGAACAAGAAGTCTGCTAAGGAAGTCACCTGCTTTCATCTGTGTTTGATCTGGATAGTGTTGAGGAGCTGCACTGTCAGTAACTTGCACCAAAAGGCAAAGTATGGGTTGGAAAAGATGGTATTTTAAATAAAATGACCCGGGCATAAATCAAAAGGTAATTAAAGTGTAAAATACCAGCTTTGTAAAATGTTTTTGGTTTTGGGGCTATTCTGGTTGTGCAAGTGTGGAGATTTATAGTAACAACCTGAAAACTCTGTTCTGAACTTCTTAACAACATTAGAAGCTAAAGTATGATACTATTATATTTAGTGGTTTGGTTGTTTTGTATTTTAAGTAAAATCTTACTAATCAACAAGGCTGATAGGATTATTTTTTTTCATTGTTTTAACAACAACTAAGCTAAGTCCCACGAAATATAAAGCAGAAATTTGAGCAGAAAAACTGAAAACTTCTGGGAGTTGGGGTTCTTTGGACCTTTGTCCACATAAAAAGCTAATTTCATAAATATTAATAACTTTCTGAAAAATATATGTAGCCTATTTAGAGGTTGCAGAGATTCAAGTAGTGAACTGAGTATGTGCATTTCCTCTATTTTATTTCTGATTGGAAAGATTATGCAGACCGTAGTGACAGTTTACACTGCAGTGACTTACTCTTTAGAATTCGAGACAAAGTTGCAGTCTCTGTTGGTGAGTTGGCAGACTAGTGCCATTAAGGAACAGCATGCCTCTCGTTTATAACAGGCTTAATCCACTCACTTTTAAAACTTTGATTTGGATTGGTTGTTGAAGGTCATATTTGATCAAAACCTTTGTTGATGCAATTCTTAAAATACTGCTGGTTTTCCTTTTCCCCCCAGAGATGGCTTTTAAAGCAGCTGAAGAAGCTTTTTGATTTGCCCAGCTTATTAGAATTTAGATTAATTAAGTTTGTAATCAGATTTCAAGCATTGTGTTCCAGGCCAGGGATTTCTCTTAGTTTGCTTCAAACGTCACTCCCAGGACAAATTCTGCTAAACTTCATTTTCATGCTTTGCTGAGAAATGATTGCAGGTTTTGATTTCCATTACAGAATCATTAATATTGTTAATTAGAGTTCTCATGGATAAGCACACTTAAGGAGGATCATCCCTGGGAATTGGGAGTATTATAGTTTGAGCATTTGTTAATTAGATAGAATTGGCATATGTAAAACTGTCAGATTTGAGGTGGATTTATATGTTTATTTTTGGTTTAAGAGTGTCTTTCGTTGTAGTGATTTGGGCTGTGGGATTTAAATTGGAAGTAATGTTGGTTGTTGTTGAGAGTGGGGTTAACATCCTGATTTTTCCTCACTTGCTATATTTGTAAACCAGCCTAGCCTGTTCCTATTCTATAATATTCACTTAAGACTTTTACCTTCTTTTAATGAAATTGATAGAAAAGTCCTATTGCATCAAGTGGGAACAAATCTGGTCTAAAATGTCAGATGTTAATATTGTAAAATCAGTTCTAATAGTGTTCTTTTGTACTCCCCTCTGGTGGTTGGTGACTGAATACGAATTTTTTTTTTTTATCCTGACCACCTGAAAGGCTTCAGGATTGCCTATCCAGCAAAGTTAAAAATGTTTCTTGAATCCTTACTTAACCATATTATTTGAACAATAATATTTACAAATGTTCAGTGTTACCATACATGCTAAAGATACTTCAGTGGCGCTCTCTGGAAGATCTCTCTACTTGTCTTGCTACACAAAAAGCAAACGGTTTGTAAAAGTTAAAACTACCAAATTGCCTCAGCATAGAGAATGGATGGGAAGTTCACTGTGAAGATTTTCTGTGAATGGGAGACAAGTTAGAGCAGAGATGGGGCTTTTGCAGCATTGAAGATAGAACAGAAGCAATTAAGCTGTACTCCCTAAGTATGCTTTGCAGCACTTGAAGAAGTGAAAATACTTTCTAAGAGACAAAATACACTGTTGAAACTGATGGTACTGAACAATATCTCACTGATGCTTAATGGATTTTGCTGACTGCGAGATTAAAACTTCTACTTGGATTATGTTATTACTTCTCTTTGATACATGAGTTCTCATAATTTTTCTCTCTGCTGTCTAGAGAACCACAGTCAATGTTTGCAAAAGCAGAAAACTGGTACACCAACCAGTTACACTGGTTCTAGATCTGTGCTTTGGTAGGATAGCTATTGTTACCTTTATTTAAAAAAAAAAAAAAAAAAAAAAGGAAAAAGATAATCTTAGTTAAATTCTTTTTTGGGTTTGGTTTTTCCTATAGTAGACTACGGAAGTTTACATACATTTGTATTTATTATTGTTGCATAGAAATTAAATATGAGGTTATTAATGTTCTCATAGGCAAAATCAGGAAAGATTTAGTGTTAAAATTGCAGAAGCAGAAGCAATTTTAACTGGAGTAATGAGAAGGATGGTGGTTTGTAATTACTGATGGAGGATGAGATTGTACGGTAATATTAAAAGGGGAAAAACCCCCAACTATTCCATATAGTTTTGTGCATTTAGTGTTGATTGTGTTTTATGACATAAACACTGATGCAGAACCAGAAGAAATTCAGGTTTTGGTAGTCAGAGCTTCCCCCCACCCCCAGGCGTGTGTACTGGATCAGTATCTGTTCTATTTTATTGCTGGGTGGAAACAACAGGAAAACAGCTGAGTCACACTAATAGACCAGTTGTCCCTTCTCTTGCTGGGTCTGCAGGCTTGAGTGTGATGAAGGAGAACTAGGTGTGGTGGCCTCTCCTCCATGCTCCCTCAGTGTGGCAGGAGTGAAGGGAAACCTTTGCTCCCTATATTCCTGTCTGCTTTTGCATGAAGGAAGGAATGTTACTTTGAATCTTCATTTTTAATATTGTCAGAGTAATACACTTATGTGTGATGCCCATCTCTACTAAGTTTTCCAATTTGTCTATCCCATCTACTTTAAACTGTAAGTGGGGTACAGGGAGGGTTTTTTTAAGTACCCTTTATGCCTCTAGGAAATGTTCATTCAGGAATTACTGTTGATTAGTGTTGAACAGTTAAGTAGACATTTTTGCATATCTGACTGATCATGACATTGTTTTCTTAGATGCTTTCTTTTTCAGTTTGGAATTATAAACAGCACATACAGAAAAACACATACAACGTTTACAACAATTCAGGATCTGTTGAGTGAGAAACGTGAGAAGAATGGGAAAATAATTTTAGTGAATGAGATTTCATGTTACTTTGATTAATGCGCACTCAGAGTGTAGGTGACCCTGTAGAAAATCAGAGACATTCTGAAAATCAGAGCTACCCTGTTGGGTAAACATCTGTGTTGTGTGGCGTGTTCAATGGTCAGATGATAAGATTACAAGCCTTTCATAGAATGTTTCTGCAGAAGTCAGAATATCAGCATATATGCAGATCTAAATTGAAATTAAAAATGAACCAAACAATCAAGTTGCCCTTGTATGCTGTATCATACTGTTATTCATTCTCCCTATAATCTTTTTATTTCCTTTTGAGATACTCTTGTTACTGGTTTTTGGTGTTATACTTTTTTCCCGTTTGTCCCTTGTGAAGAATGTGACTTAAGAGAACAGACACTTGAGAACTGATAGTCCACAAAAGCAAAATAGGTTCAGTCTTCTTTTTCTTTCAGGTAGGCTTTGGTAACTAAGGTGGTAGAATTTGTAAATGCCAGGTGAGCTGATTGCATGAGGAGAGCTGTATTACCACAAGAGTCTCTTTTTATGTTTCTTTAAAATCACGCAAGGCTATCTTAAAATTAATCTGCCACTTCTGATGTAGCTACTATTAAAAAAGCAGGACAGGTTTAAAATGATAACGGTTGCTCAGTTCAGCACAAGCCTGGCCCCTGTGTTCTGCACAGATTGCAAGCAAGAGCAACATTGCTGGAAGCCTTGCTAAAAGGGGATGCAGTCTAGTCTTGTGTTTGGTAGGATATGAAAGCTTTTACAAAATTTTGCAAGGCATATGTGGAATCTAGTCAAACTTAAGATGAAGAAGTGCTTGCATGCCACATCCGGCATTTAGGTTTAGAAGTGAGGCCATGTTAGTTAACAAATTTATTTGCTCCCAGGGAAGTCTCTTCACTGAAGTAGAGGGGTGCAAAAGGTGTAATGTGAGTTACAAAAATAGAATCCAGGTAACTGGGCACTCAAGGCTGCATGCCCATTTTTAAGAGCAAATTTATGTACATTAACAATCAGAAACTATGTAGGTAACCACAACACAAATCCAAGTAACTACATAGGATTTTTTTTTAATTTTTTTTTAATTTTTTTTAATATTAAAACTGCCATCAAAGAAAATGTAAATACTGAAATGAAGAGACTGGAGTTGTAAAATAACATTATCCTCAAAATTAAAGCCTTGTCTTAGTTTTCTGATGATGTTCCTCTGCAAAAATAAAGGAAATTACAAAGCTACTCATTTGCTTTAAAGAAAACTTCTATAGACTGTATGTAAAGCATGTATATTTTCAGCTTGCAGTGCGGCTCCTTTTTATGCAGGTTCTGAAGCCTTTGACACTATATAAAACCAATTTCCACACTGACATCTGCTGGTAGTTTTGAAATGCTGTGTTGCTCAAAATGCTATATTTGGGTATTTTGCAGGTCTAAGCATTAGGTGCTATCCCTCCTCTCCAGCCCTTCTGAAGGGAGCTTACTGACATTAAAATTTCAAATGATCACCATCAGACCTTTATGCAGCTTCCCACAAGACAAAGGAGTAATGAATAAATGAGTAGTTTCTCAGTATTTATCTCATTTTTCTCAGCTGGTATAATGCATTTTAAAAAGTGTGAAGTGTGTGAAATAAGTGATAATTAGAGTTAATTCCTTTCCTGAAGAACTCCTGTAAAAGTGCAACAGCATAGTTTTATTGAGGTCCTGTTTTACTGATGGTATATGTGGTGTGTCTCTTGTATGTATATACATATATATATATATGTGTGTATGTATATACATATATATATGTGTATGTATGTGTTGTGTGGAATAAACAAGCTCAGGAGAAGGGCCACGTCATGCATAGTCACATTATGTGGCTGTATCCAGAGTCCAAAACCAGCTGTCATGGTGATCGTTTGACTCATCTTGGCTCAAATCCAGATCATACTGTGGGTATCAGTATAATAAATAGTAAGAGCCATGAGAAAGCCCTTCAAGATTTCCACAGAAATGGTTACAAAGGATTGCTCTGACCCTCACCCTGACATGTATCAGGTTCATTTTAAGTCCTCAAATCAGGCAACCTGTAAGAGCGACCGTATCTGGAAGAAGAAAGTGTGAAATTTTATTGTACCATGGCTCCATGAGTGTTTTTAATATTCATCCCCCCTCGTATAGGTTATGCCATGTCACGTACCCTTTTGACACATGCATATTATGACTGTACCTGTAGTATAAGCTGCTTATAAAAATAGATCTATATTTCCTTCACAGTGGATAAAAGCTTGATTCCTTCATTCTTTATTTAGTACTGGCTCAGACAAGCTCCTGTAGACTCAGCAGACATATTTTTAAGTTGGTGAATTGTATAGCTGTTCCATAAATGCTAATTTATTTTATGTGTGTAAAATTTTGCAAATTGCTGCTTTCCATTGCCAGAGAAATGGCAGCCATTGGTTGCTCCTAATGCTACAAAGATTAGGTTCAGGTATAACTTTTTTTTTTTTTTTTCTGTGTGAACCCAAATAAGCAGATTAAGAAAATTCAGTTAAATAATTCATTTGGGCACATAGATAAGAATGTTTCACATTTAAGTAGCTGCTCATTAATATGAATAATGGTAAACAGTTCAAGAATTTGGCATCTAAATCAGTTTAATATGGTATAAAATTCATTATAATCAATGATGAATAAAGACGGTCATTCAACCCCCAAGAGACTATAAATTACTCATTATATTTAATCTTTTAGGCAACATAGCTTTTATGAATAGTGCTAACTGATCTAATAAATCTCAAAGGATGTTGAAAAGGAAACTAATATATTGTTCTAATATCTGTAATGCATAATTGCTGAAAACTGTTGTAGTAATTCTGTTTTGTGGCTTCAGGTGAGTCTCAATATGTTTGTGTATATTAACCCAGATTGTAAAATCAATGCCAGTTATTTTGAACTTGTATTAATATTTATTTATTAATTTATTAAGCTTGTTGCTTCCTGTATTTTTACAAACTTCTGCCTATTTATTGAGCATCTTCTATCTATTTTTCTTCCTATTAAACAGGTATTATTGAGACTGCAGATCGCCTGGATCGTGAGACTACTTCACATTACTGGTTAACTGTTTATGCAACAGACCAAGGAGTTGTGCCTTTATCCTCCTTCATTGAAATCTACATAGAAGTTGGTGATGTTAATGATAATGCTCCTCAGACCACAGAACCAGTTTATTACCCAGAGGTCATGGAAAACTCACCTAAAGATGTATCCATCATTCAGATTGAGGCATTTGATCCAGATTCTAGTTCAAGTGAAAAATTAACCTACAAGATTACAAGTGGAAATCCACAGGGATTCTTTTCAATAAACCCCAAAACTGGTAAGCCCAATACAGTGTTTTATTTTACATATGAATTGACATACTTGCATAAATACATAAACCAGGCAAAATAAAGATCTTTGGTTTAACATTGTAACCATGCTTTTGCAATAGTTAAAGTTAACCTGATATCTTGTTCTGTGTCAATACTCTAAGCTATACAAACAAGTAGAAGAGGATTTGAGAGTGAAGCAGTTGGTTCAAAGTACTTTACATCCACATTATGCATGTTTTGAGAAGGTTTACTTCAGAGTAGTTCCACTCTAGACTAGTCAATGCCCATTTGCTTTTGTAGTGTAGTCAGTACACAGTGAAAATACATATGTTAGTTTAGTTTCGTCCAAGCTGGTTTTAGCAGTCTCAATTTTCATGCATAGTTGTGGGGGTTTTTTTTGTCAGGGTTTTTATTTTCTGGTAGTGTTAGTGTAAGTGATGCAAGCTATTTATTAATGGCAAACTCACTTGTCTTACACTGAAAAGGAACTGTCTTTGTAAGTAACTGTTGCTACTGTGAGAAATATAAAATCTGGAAGATAATTTGCAGGTGTGGTTGTTATGTAATGAAAAGAGCCTGACTTCAGTGGTTGTTTCGGAAGCTTCAGAAAAAAACACACTGAGGTTTTAACAGGGAAGTATAAATACAAGAAACAAGTGTCCTTTTAGTAACTTAATTACAAATACTGAAATGTGTACAGGGCAGAGAGACAGGAAACAAATAAGATAATCAATTTTAACTGAAGTTACACAGCAGTTTTTAAAACAAGATTGCTTGCCATCCCTTGCTTCTGAATGAACATAGAGAAAGTAGTACATATACTGGATGTTTTTTCCACAAATCTTTGCTAATGGTAAAGAACGGTTTGGGTTTGATTAAATAATACTTTGTTGGGTTGGACGCTGCTTAGCTTTTCATATGTTCCATTTAGGTACTATTTCACAGTACAAATTGCAGGAGATGCTTCTGATTTACTCAGCCAGAAAGTTCTTCTCAGAATCTGGAAATTTTTAGACTAGAGGTGCTGTAGAGGTGTCAGGAGTGACTTACATCTGTACAACAAACCCTGTAATTAGAAGGGAGCAGTAGAAGACATTAATTTAGCTCTTGCTTGTCGGTGTAGGGAATTTCAGGGGATTTAAAGAAGCAAAAAATTGGGTGAAGACCTGTTTTGAAGGCTGGATTGACACTACGGCCTTCGTTCTCTTTCGCAGCTGTTTCAGCTCAGGGTATGAAAGACTTGTGTGCTGCATGGGCTGTAATTGCTGTGACAGCAAAGGTCTGAATGCAAACACAGGTATGTTGTTTGGGTCATTTCTGACAATGCCTTCTTTGTCAGCATGTGCTGCCTCTGTTTGTGAAGACATTGCCGAGACAAACTTATGAAATAGCTATAGCAGCAGAAGTTCTTTAGCATAGTTAAAGCCTGTAGCTAAATATTATATTTACAGAAGTGGGTTTAGAACAGAGACTGCCTAAAGAAGTAAAGCAAGAAAAATTCAACCAGAGTCTTTAAAAGTGAATTCTGTGTGCTTCATTTCTGTTTATATTTCTCTGCTTACACATGATGCAAAAGAAAAAACTTTATGCTCTTCTATCATCACCCTTTCTGTTCTTGAAAAGTACTGTTTGCCTGCTACTTTTCTATTTCTTGTCATCTCAATCAATGATCTCAATAAAAATGGGAGTAAAATTGCCTGTGAGTTAGATGAAAAGAACTGAATGACTGCAGTGCTCAAATTACAAGTGGACATAAACTCTACCTACATTCATTTAACCTTTACTGTATAATTGGCCGAATATTTTTGGTTGCTGTTTCCTTATATTTTCTGTAACTTATTTTCTTCAGGTTCTTTCCTACTTTTCTCTGCCTTCTGTATCATTGTCATTTAGGTTGGAAAAGACCTTTAGATCATCAAGTCTAACTGTTAACCCAGGACTGCCAAGGGACCACTAAACCTTGTCTCTAAGCACCACATCTACACATATTCTTTTTTAACTACTTCCAGGGATGGTGATTCCATCACCTCCCTAAGACCCTGCTCTAATGCTTGACTATCCTTTCAGTGAAGAATTTTTTCCTAATATCCAATCTAAAACTTTCCTGGTGCAACTTGAGATACAGCATTTTCCAAACTTTGTTTTAAAAAAGGCACTTGCATGCTTCCCTTACCTAAGTTTTGAGAGGAAGAAACCTCTTTATTCCTGTTTAATGGATAGAAAAATTGGGGCAGAAGGAGATTGTGACTTGTCTTCAGACAGAGTTTGTAGTTTTCCAAAGCAGTAGCTTACTGCTGATGTCATTTATGTTAGAAAGGGAGCTTGAGGGAGCTCAACACACTAGATGGTGAAGTGATAAGGAGCACTTAATAGAAAGCTAATAAAGATTTTCTGTCAAGAGAGTTTCTTACCTGCCTTTATTGCAGCATGCATACTGTAGACAAAAGCAGTACAGTCTGGAGTCCTCAGCTCTGTGTTAAAGGGGTGTATGGGGGGGGGGGGGGCGCCCAACAAACCGACCAA
>JAVJGJ010000001.1:63310530-63333320 GCA_035590215.1 Microhierax caerulescens
CCCCCCCCCCCCCCCCCCCCCCCCCCCCCCCCCCCCCCCCCCCCCCCGCACAACAAACCTACCAACCAACTGAAGGTAATGAAATAATTAATTTTAGAGTATAAACACTGAGAAGAGAAGAATCTCATTCTGATTTACATTCAGCAGGAGCAAATATTTTTTAAAATATAGTTTAATCACAGGGATAGATAAATTCATTGGTGTCTATTACTGTTAAAATTGTAATGCAAGATAAGCATAATAAACAAAGGAGGGGAAGAGAGGGGCAGAGCAGAAAGGAAACCTCTTTGGTTTGTTTCTGTTGTGTTCCCAGAGTGCACTCAAATAAGTTCAATTGATATTAAATAGCTAGTGTGTGGATTTTTTTCTTTCTATATACAACACTGGATTTCATGCAGTCTAATGGCTGTCATGTCTTTCCTGTACATGTTTCATTTGAAACTGTCAGTCTGCAGTAGGCACTAACATAGTGATCAAGATGAGTTTTGACTGAGATTATCAGGTTCATAACTTCCCAAGTCTCTCTTCTGTCTATTAGAAATCAAATACATTTAACCTGAATAGATCTTACTGAGGGTTAAAGTGCTTTCACTAGGACTGGGATGTTAAGGAGTTGAAAAATCACTTTAAAAGACACTAGTTATTGTAGTTATAACGTGGTTTATTTTATCTCAATGAATTAAAATAGCACTCAGCTGAAGAGTACACTTGAGGAGAATTAGTGAGACCAAATCCTGTCTTGTTTGCTTATGCAGATATGTTACCCTTGTTGGACCTTGTGGGGCCATGCACTGTAAGGTGTTTCTCAAAGGAAGAGAAACCTTCACAGGGCCTCAGGTTTCCCTTCCAGCCAAAGGGGAGATAGGGCTGGAATATGAATCAAGTCTTTAACTGTATCCCATTGTAACATTGAAAGCGACAGAGTAAGAGTTAAGTGTGTGTTAACATTGATTACCTTGGGCTGCTGTGCAGCCTCAAAGGCAAATTGAGGACTGTAATGGCATTCAGTCTGAGTGAAGGAAAGGCTGGTGTTAGGATTGTTAAAGTATGTGATGAGTGTTAAAGATACATTTCAGCTGATAATAATGTTATTGTCTCCTCCCCAAATTAAGGTTCCATCTTTTTCTGTCTCTTTATAGAATTTAACACTATGATATGTCCATGGCTAGAACTCCCACATATAATAATAATAATACAGACTGTAATTAGCAATAACCTACATTATTATTATTACAACAACCTAGTATGTCAAGGAAAATACTACTTTTTGTTCTCTGGAAGTAGCTAATTGATTTCTAGAATTGTATAGGCTCCAAACTAAGATATGTCTGGTTTTGTGCAATAATACTGAATTTTTAGATGGTGAAACACTGATGTGGACCTATGTAGGTTATAGTTCATCTTCCATAGAAAGAAGAGATTTCTTTTCAGGACAAGAACTATTGACTGACTGATCAGTTTCTCTACCAGCTGAAGTAGTATCTGCCATGCTTCTTACAGTGATCAATTTCCAAGTATCCCCTTCAGTAAATCTTGATTGGCACGAAAAAAATACCTTTCTTATTTTAAGTATATATGAAATGATTCAGTTAAAGAAACATTGCTAAGTTTTTCTTTATATGCAGAAATGCTGTTTCACTTTTTGGAGCAAGGTATGTAACACAGTACATCATAAGATATTTTGTAATCTCTTCATATATACCTTCATTAAAGCAAATTAAATACAGTTCTCTTTAGTTCTGGCGTTTCCATGTAATGAAAAAACTCTTGTATGTATGAGCTGGCCGGGTGGAATATAAAGATAGTTATCAAAATATTATTTGCAGAAAAGAATTAGAGGAAAGGCAAATTGCATAACTTTCATGCTCAACCTGAACATAACTGTAGACAGATATGAAGTTATGGTGACTACTTTATATCTGCTTAACTTCTTGCAAAATAGCTTACAATTAAATATAAAAGTAAAACTCCTAGAGTTCCAAAGCGTTTTGATATCTTTAGGTGGAAGGAGCTGGCAGAACTTTGCTAGCTGTTCAGAATATAGGTCCTGGGACTGTATGGTTAATCTTACAATTTAACCCTAGAGCTATTGCACTGAAGACCAGAAAGATTTGCACTTTTAGCAACACCCATGTAAAGCAGAGGGTTATGTAACAGTAAACAAACTCTAGATTTTGTGCTTTGGCGCTCACAATATGCAGTATATTTTTCTCCTATGTATAATAGAAAATAGCTTAGTAATATTTGACTTGGATGTGGTTTATTTGCTTGTGGGTTATTCGGGTATTTTTCTTTTTACATTTCATAATTACCTTGTAACAAGGTCAAAGACTATGAAACTTAATTATCAAAATACTTGTAGTTGATAGTTTCTGTATTTCATTGGATGCATTTGGATATGTTTTGTCTGCAAAAGCAATGAGATGGACAGAAAAATGGGTGCTTCAGGGAATGAGTAATGACCTGTTTCACTTAAGTGATTCAACTCCAATCTAGTTGTAGGAGTGAAAAGTTTAACATACCACTTATGTAAACTCCATAGTTGTATTTACGAAATACAATTATTTTTTTTTTGTTTGAATTAAATTACTGAATATTTTTATCTTTACATGAACACAACCATATTAAGTGGAAAAATGTTTGGTTTTTTTTTCCTGTCTTTGTTTCTTTAATATTATAATATCTTAGTTTGCCTGATTGCTTTTGGGGAGGAATACTGGAAGCATGACAGCCAAAAGCAGCGTTGCAGTAATTCTTAAAGAAAGTGGAACAGGTACTTAGTATGGCACCTACTACTAATAACTGATAATACCATTGTATATAAGTGTACATTTATGAATCATAATTATATAATTTCTATCATATATTGGATTAACTATTTAGAAATGGGATCTGTTAGTGCCAGTTTCAAGATGTGGTTATTGTTTTCATTTTACTAAGAGCTTTCAATCAAAACGTGTAACTTCTTACTGAGACAGAAGAGTGGGACATGCATTAAATACAAGCTTTAACTTTTGTTGGTCACCTTTAACTGATCAACAACAGTGGCTCTACAAGTCATGTGTAAAACATGACAACTTAAGAGCTAAGGAGAACTCCTTAATTGCTGCAGAACTAGAGCCATTACCTTGAACTCTCTCTAAGGAAAAGGAGGTGACTGAATTCCCCTGGGCTCTGTTTCAGATTCCATATGAATGGAATAGTTTTGCCATGCCACGATTCTAAAGTATGGCAGCTAGTCAATGATACAGGCTTTGTGTAATTAATATCTCAAAAATTGCTAAGTTAAGGTGCCTGAAAGAAGCGTATACTACCTTGTAAGTAGCAGTATGCACATTAGAGTAGCAAAATCTACATTTGCATAGTGAAAGAAGTTCCAGTTTTCCTTGGTATTCCTGAGCAAGAAACTGGAATCCTAACCAGGTGTCCATACAGGGTGAGAGAAGACCCTTGTACTTTTTTATTATTATTATTATTATATTATTATTATTTTTTATTATTTATTATTATCGCCCAAGTATTTATACTTGTAAAGGCAGGTAGTATTCAGGCAAGAAATAATTTCTGATCTTTTTACCAAATTGGTATGCTTATTTCTGCTTCCACAGGACTTCTGTTATATATCTATCGTACCAGCTAGATTTGGCTTAGGGAAGGACTCAGGGTTGGGTAGCAAATCACACTTTATCCAGAAGCCATGCCTTACTTCAGAATTTTAAAATAATAATAGCAAATGAGGCGAGGGGTTAGTTATCTGTCATTGCTCCATATAACAGTTTTGAGTCAGAGTTGCAGAAGTGCTGACTGCAAAAATAGAGCTTTCCATACCTTTAATGCAACTTGATATAAGCATGGTACATGCTTCCAAAGATTAGACTTGGGTTCATAACCTGAACAGGAGAATGATAAAATTAATTCTGAGTGTTTATTTCCCCATATTTCAGTTTTATAGGTGTAAAATAGGAATAGTTGCATAAGCTAATTGCTTGAGAATGTTGTGAATATTCAAATAAATGTTCTTCCATATTTATGAAGCATTTGGGTATTATCTTGAGAATGCCACTGAGGTTCCTTTGAGGCAATTAGTAATCCTATGGTGTAGGAGTTAGGCCATTTAGATAAGGCTTTCCTACACAGGGAATTCCAGCAGAAGCATTGAGTCATTTTGGAACATCCTCTGTCCTGTGTCTCCCAATGAGGCCTGAGTCTGTGCATCTTAATGTACACATGCCAGACAGTCAAGTTAAGATGATGTGGCAGTGTTGACTCTGGAATTTCCCAGTTTGACTAAATCTGAAGATAAGTGTTTCTCTATGATTTAACATTATTTGGCATAACTTTTGCTCTTACTCTCCTTTTACTATGCTCTTTTTTACTGTCTCAAGTTTTTGAAAATACTTACACTAAATTAATCCTGTGGCAATTTAGGATTACAGCAGGATTATAGTTTAGTTTCATAAATTGTACCACACCTCAAAACATGCATTACAAAGTTAATGTCAACCTTCACATTAAGTGCTGATTTTAAGTTCTTTTTATATATGCAATCTTAAAATAGAACACTATGTTAATCTGAAAAGTTTGTTCTGTTGAACGGTTCTCACTGTCACGTTTGTTAGTCTCCGGTAATTATTAGAGCTTTGTGAAATTATAAAATGCTAATAGCTCATGGGCAAATCATCTGTCTCACATGATTTTATCAATTTATGCTCTTTGTAACCTTTAAAATAGTATCGTTGTATGCGTGTGTCTGTCTGATTTGGAGACTGAGTAAAGTGAAATAGGAAATGGGTATGGCTGCTAACAACTTCCATGGGTTTCCGATAACACTGGAGAATTACTTAGTGAGGAAATGAAGGGCCGGTGACCACACAGTAGTATTGGCTTCGTTTTAACAGAGGAAACCTTTGTTGTTTAACTACTTGTGGGTTTTAATCCCAATTGACCTAATATTTTGAAACTTGAATGAAACCGGTATTACTGTATTGCACACTAATGTGATTTAAAGTTAAATAAAGACCCAGGCACTGAAATGGTTCATGTTACTTCTGCAGCTAGCAAACAATGCCAGGCTCAACTATTGTTATTTATGTCACACAGCTCAAAGTGTATGTAGCAGCCTGCATGTGCCCAACTGTTTACTCCTCACATGGAGATAAAATGGAAGTATTTGGTTACATTGTCTCTAGAAAAGAATTTCTTTATCTTTACTGAAAATGTGACCAGAATTAACCTAAATGTTTGTTAAACTTCTGCAACCAGAGAGGGTTACATGAATAGACAAAAGTTTCTATAGACATACATTTGGAAAGATAATTTAATTCTGAAAAAAGCTACCTTTATTTTCTTTCATAAATACTGTTTAAAGCACTTAAAGTGCTGTTAGACTAGTGTTTTTCAACCTGGTCTTTTTTTGGAACTGGGAACAAGTTCCTACCTATGAAATTTCTAGTAACATCTTCACATCCACTCTTCAGTATTTAGGGATTTGGAACTTGAAAAGATAGAAAATTTGCTATAATATAAACAGCTATTTTAAAAACTATTTGCAGGCATTTATGCAGAGACCACTTCTTTTAAATTTAGGTGGGGGGGGCGCTTTTTTTGTTTATTTTCTTACATCTCATTGGAAAAATAGAAATGGTAGGAACTGGGAAAATAAACAGAAAACACAGCAGTCCTTCCCTTCTCCTTTTTCTGTCCCTGGAACTACATAAAAACTTCAGGTCATACTCTGCATGATCTGTGTTGTGAAACAGGAGTTCAAAAGAAAGTGAGGTCTTTTTACAGTTTTCCCATATTCTGATGCAGAAATAGTGATGCAGACATAGTGTATGTTCTTTTGAGCTGGAATATATAACATGTGAAATTACAATTCTAGCCAGGGAAGAGATGGTGATCAGATACTATTATGAGCCACTTGCATAGTACCACCTTCACACAGGCTTTTAAAGATACTAGTCTTTCCTTCATAGGCACTTTAAGTAGTGTAACTTAATGAAGTCTGTCTTTATAGCAACACTGTAACATTAGTATTGATTAATTTCCTATTAAGAGAAGATTACTCAGAGTGAGTGCCCTGATTCACATCTAGCTTGGCTTGGTTTTTGAGTGATAAAAAGAAAAGATCAATCCCAGCAAAAATACAGTTCTACATGAAGTAATATATTTTTCTATCTGAAAAATTCACAGTGGAGTCACAGTCAAAGGCTAACTAGGAGTCAGCTGTAAAATTCTTCAGCTTTTCTGAGAGCTGAGAAGACCTTTGGAAGCAGTTTATGTAATCATCTCTGTCATTAGTGTTGCATGGAGGTCTTAACATATAGTTCAGTTACAAAACCAGTTCCTTTTAAATCAGTAGATAAAAGACTGTAGTGCATTCCAGACTTGTTCTACTAGTATTGTGTCTTCTAAATATAGGAAGCAACATGCAAGTAAAACAGGGAGGGAGGGCAGCAGAGTTATATAAATCTCTAAATTCTCACTTAGAAACTGCTTTTTTAGGGTTCAGTTGTATAGGGAGTTAGGGGATGTTGAAAGAAAGCCTGTAATGGTGTTGGAAATATCCTAATATTCTTAGTGTCTCTTCAGTGATTTTTCTCAGTAAATTTTTTTTTATCTATTTCTATGTATTTTGTAAATACATATGTCATCCATAAACCATTCTTAACATCAAAGAAGAGAAGATACCAAGGACAATTGTATCTAACACAGTTGTTACACTGCCTCAACTTCTGTTTCATAGGAAAGGTTTACATGAGTAACTGAAGAAAATTCCAAGAAAGTTATTTGTAGGTTTAAGACTGCCCAGAACCCTGAAAGAGCTGAAACTTCTTATCTGTACCTAGTTTAGCCATATATGTATTTTATTCCAGGTAACACTGGAATAAAATAGTTTGGGTTTTGTTTCGTTTTGTTGGGTTTTTTTAAGAAGTTGGTTTTATTCATAGGGTTAGATCATATGATGGTTTTTTGATTTTTTTTTTTTTTTTTTTTTTTTTTTCTGGCATGCTGCTCTTAGTTCCTGCCTCAATTCCTTCCAGGTAAAAATTTTTACATTCAGTATCAGCGCTGTGGTAAATGCTGAAAGAAAGAGGCTGTGCCAAATCACATTTTTAATTCCTCTTCTTCTAGTCTTTCAGAAACTTTATGTGCTTCAACAATAGAAATACAGTTCTGTTTGTTGGCTTTTTAAGGAGACATATTCTTGAATTTGTCTACGTTTTCAAATTCGGAAGACTGTATTTTCAAATTGGATGGCTAGTTCTGAAGTTGATAAGCAAGACCAGCCATTTCTTGCAACTGATGAGCTTTTTTAAGGAAATCCTCATTGTTTGAGTTAATAAAAAATAAATAAACCATATAGACATACATGGTGATAAACATTTGGAAGGTGAATTTTCCTTTCCCTAAGCCCTATCTTCAAAATTTGGAGGAAATGGATTTTGTCCATAAGAATCAAGTAGCTAGTTTTGTATCCATTCTCTACAAATCAGTTAATTAAAAAACAGTTACACTTTTATATTTCAAAATATAATATTGGTTAAATAAAACATTGTGACTTTCTCGGATGAGTGTCTTTTATTAATAATTTTATATATATTAAAATTACCATTTTCAATATTAAGCTGTATTTTGTGTGGCTGCTTACTCCCTTGTTTTGTTCTGGGGTTTTTTTGGCATCAATAGTATGGTGTTGTAATGGAAATATGAGCCACTTCTAAGTATGAAAGACTTCTGGTTTGTGCTGGTGGTATTTTATGACCTGTACGTGTTTAGGTCCAGTGGGTGGTCTCATTTGTCTTTGTGTAGATGGAGTCTTAGATGTGCTAAGATAACTGAGATCAAAACCCTCCCTTTACAGTTTTGCTTCCAATGTTGTTACAAGAGAGACCACATTTAAAACTAGTACTTCTGTTCAGTTTTCTGGCATCTGTATTGGTTATTTGGAAACTTTTTTCAAGATTCTTTCTTATTATAATATGCTAAATACTGAGAAACTTAAACTAGACATTTTAATTTCTCATTTCACTTAGAACGTATCACTGTAATTTATCAAAAAGTTTTAAACAGCTGTTCTCATACTTTGCCGAAAAAAAAAAAAACCACCCAAACAAGTAGTGTCAAACTTTCTACGCTCCCTCATAATACATTTTCCTGTTTGTAGAGTTTTATGAAATGCCAAAATTTGTTCAGTAATTTTTCATGTTACTTAGTTGTTCTCAATCAATGCTGCCATTAGTTAAATGCTGTAATTGCAACCAAAATACTGGTTTCTGACTAAAACCCAGTGTTAATAAAAACAGTTGAATTGCATAAGAGCAGTTTTGATGTCAAGACAATAGCCAACATGGAGACCTGCTCTAAATTCTAGGAACCATATACATTCTTTCTTTGTGATTTTATCAATGATCTTTAATCCACATGTGTGTTGCAACGGTTTTATGGGAGAATAATCATGAAATTGTAAAACATCTGCAGCAGGGGAATTACCTCAAAACTAACCTCAATCCATTAATAATCAATAATTCCCTCAACTGGTCATGACTTCTCTTAAAACATATTAACAACTCGGTGCTGGCTCCTGTAATCTGAAAAATGCGTTTTCTTTGTTTAGGGGGGTAAAAAAGTGCCAAATTCAGAAAGGAGTGTGATGTTTCTATATTTGTTCAGACATTATAAATTATAAATTTATAAATTTATAAAACATAAAAAGCAGTAAGATTATGTCAGGTTTGAAAAGATCTTTCAAGATGATAAGAGATTTTATGGCTATAATTCTGTACTTAATTATTGAAGATGGTATGTCTCAAAGTGAGATAATAAAG
The DNA here is from genome assembly GCA_035590215.1 of Microhierax caerulescens. Lineage (NCBI taxonomy): Eukaryota > Metazoa > Chordata > Aves > Falconiformes > Falconidae > Microhierax > Microhierax caerulescens. Next base: position 63,319,359 of record JAVJGJ010000001.1, read on the forward strand.
GTGAGTGATAAGGATCAGGTTACTTACAGTTACTGAAGGCATTTGAGCTTTGAATTGGTGCAGCTTTAAGTATTCCAGATGGTGCTGAAGGCAAGAATATTTTTGCAAAGTAAGCAAAGAAGTAACAGAAATTTTTAGTGTTCTGTTGATAGTAAGATCAAAGTTCATTCTACAGGAAATTTATCATATCTTACTAGTTTCCTTTCAATAGTCGTACTTGGTGTTTGTTTTATTTGCTATTCAAATTATTTTAGGTATTCTTTTATTATTTAAGTACCTTTTTTGCATGTCTGTTATCATTTTATACTGCTTATGACTTACAGTTCTGGTTTTTATCTTATGTATGAGAAAAACAAACTACCAAAAGAATATGATTGTCAGTGAAACTGGACATACCCTAAATGCTTTCAAGCACTGAGAAAGCAGGATCTTAAACTTAGGTTTATTTTTCTAGTATAGCTGTTTGAACACATGTGATTATTTATATCTTTCTTTTCATTATTCCCCAAATAGTTTTACTAGTAAAAGAATGACTGCAGAAGCAGTTATGCCACTGTCTTGGTAAACCTAGACTGAGAATAGTGTACTCTGTGACTGATTAAGACTATACAGAAGTACATGGTTTACTTTTGTAGGATACATTTGAGAAATTTTCTATAGTTATTCAATCACTAAACATAGATTTTATACTTCATTTGAGATCTAGTTGAAATTGAAGTTGACAGTATTTATTGGATTGGATGGCTTAATTGTTTATATGAAGAGTTTTTCCTCCTTATACCATACGTTAATAATCTTCGGTGGGTTGCTTGTCTTTGCCCCCTGCTTGCAATCACTAAAATGATTAATGAGTTCTCTGATCAGCAAATTGCAGGTCTTTGTATCTGTATGCTGTTAAAATTGTTCAGGGAAGTGACTCAACTTCAGTTGTGCACCTTGCACTAATGCTTTGTAGTACTAGTACTGAGTAGTTAAATTGCCTGATTACTGATAAACGTAGTGACTGGTATGAAGTATCAGCCATAGGATTAAGTAACTTTTTGACCTCATATACAAAGCTTACAGTTTGTCTTGGCAACAAGTAACAAACTCATAAACACCAATACTACTGTACTTCAATAAATGTCTGATGTGCTGACAAAAGCACGTCCCTATGGACTAGGCTGGTTATCCCTTATTTGATGTAATCCTGGCTTGGGTGGGACTGAGATCTCAATTATTACTTTATTTTTGGTGGAGTACCATTCAAAGGGCAGGATATTTATTCAGCTGGGATAAACATGCCAAAAATGGGGGGTGGTGGGAGTGGGGTGTGGTGTGTGTGTCAATGAAATCCAGAGCATATGCATCAGCATCTGAAACAGGAATAAGGAAGTACCTACATAAAAAGAAAAGGTGTTCTGAAGAGCAAATAGTGTGTAGTTCTATGAAGTGTTTTAGACCTTTCAGTCTGGAGTTTACCTAGGTGCCTGTACACTGTGAGAATGTCCTGCTGGCTTTTGGCTGGACTGCCGCAGATGGGAAGTGAAGGGAGAAAGGCACCAAAGCTGTGCAACACTGTGCTGGTTGAGTGCAATCGTGCTATACTTAACAGAAAGAGAACACTGATTTCAGCACAGTGTACTGCAGTGGGTCTACCTTTTAATTTTTCTAGAAGTATTTATAGGGTAGTGTGACTCATTTTTGTAAAATACTCTGATCAGAAAGTTTATACATGGAGTGGAAAACTACTCCTTGAGTCCCAAAAGTGGATTTAAACTGCCTAGAGAAGTCTGCTGAGCTACAGGCTGTAAACTGTGCTACACAGAAGTCATCTTGTGTTCTACCTAAACAACTGTTTAGCAAAAAAGGTAAGATTCAAGAGGCTAGAGAGAACAAGCAAGCAAAAACACAACTTTAGCTAATGGGTACAGTAGTCAGCTAAGAGTGGAAGAAGAAACCTGGGCATTTGATTTCCCTTGAAAAGTGGTATCATTTTTACAGTCTTTATTGAAAGAACAGAAATGATTGCTTTTAAATCTTTTACTTGAGCAGAAGAGGTATTTGCAGCCATTTAATGTGCTTATAAATGATATTGCTAGTGTCTTTTGGGACTATTATATTTACAGTCATATTTTCAGCACTTGGAAATTTCTGGTGACAATTCTGCTGCTGGTTTTACTGAGAGCTATTAAGGTGCTTGGGACAAGGACAGTTTAGGAATGAAAAGCAAGTCAAACGTTAAAGAACTATCTTTGGTTAGGACTACGTAAACCAGAGCTGTTCAGTTCCTTTATGATATGCTTTCTCCAGTACAATAAATAGCTGGATGGTCTGTGATCTTGTTTGGTTTTTAACTTGGCAGCCTGCCTTCATGGTGGTATATTACAATGGCACACTGCCTGGCTTATAATCATTATCTATACATGATTGGTAAGAAATGGACTTTATGTTCTGTCAGCTGCAAAGCTGAAATCTGTTCTTAAATCCTTTTGCTATTACTTTTCATTGACCTGTTTTTGTTAACCTGTTTATTTGCTTTGGTGAAACCTTGTCTTGGCTTAGGAGACAAAATTTGACTATGGTCTTGCCAAAAACGTTCTCCGAACATCTTTGGAAAGGAGATATGGGCTGTTTCTGATGGTCACTGAGTGTAAAGTTAGGTGGAAATCATAGTTAACTTGAAATCAGTTGAAAGAAAGAAGACTGGAAAAAAAATTAGTCATCTTTTTGTGGCAATGATGAAACAATCGTGGATTATTGTGCTTGTAATGTTGTCCATATTTCAGAAAGGGTTGAGATACTGAAGCAGTTGAAAACAATGTCTTAAGACATCTTCCTGACAGTGGGACTTTATTGCTCACTTTATTATCAGACATGTCCAAGACATGACCTGATCGCAGTAAGTACTTTCATGAGAAGGAAACTGCTGATTACAGTGGGCTTACTAGTCTATCAGACAAAAGAAAGATCTGTTTGTCGGTCTAGAAGGGAAAGCTGTCTTGAATTGGATATAATGCAGTATTTCTTAAATGAGGAAGATTAGCAGGAATCCTGCCTTGAGGTGTGACAGCACTTTATCACTTGAAAAGACATAATTGGTCTTCCACTTACAGAATGTATGTTGTTATTTGCCCAGTGCTTTAGGGTTGTGTTAAAGTCAAACTAGATTACCATTACAGCTACATGTGAGTTTAAAATCCTTACTTTCTTCAAGTATTACACTGACTTATATATTAAGACTCTGAAAAGAAATTACCAAGATAATTGTTTTTAACATTCATTAGTAATTTGTCATTTTGAGGTTGAAGTGGGAGAACAAGAGCTTAAATAATAAAATATTATAAATAAACTGATCTAAAAATTTAAACTGATGGAGTTGCACTAATGCAATCCAGAGAAACCATTTCTGCTGACTGGTTATAGTTTACATTCAACACAGAAGACAAAAATCTCATCAACAAAATGTGACCTCCCTTATATTTAATTCCAGCCTCTTGTATCTGTTGAAGTAGGTGATAAAAATGTGGTAGCTGTGTTCCACATTTCTTTAAACCTTCAGTGCCCGTGCATTCAAATATCAGTGAAACTATTTCTTCTCATACACTACAATTCAGATAGGCTTGATTTGAATGTAGTATAATACTATCAGGTCAGACTCATCAGAGGCAGCTTAGTAGACTTGGCATCTGTTTCAGTTTTTTGGGTTGTGGTGGGTTAGCCTTGGCTAACAGCCAAACTCCCCTACAGCTCCAGAATCTTCGTCCTCTCAAGCTGAAAGTGCAGTTAGAAAGGCTGTATGTTTCTGAAAGCACAAATGTATGCACTTGTAGGTATACCTGTAGAAGGGAATAAATTATGTGTACACAGCAAGACAAAAATTTTGAGCCTTCCTCCTTCCCTTGAAAAGACTACTTTTTCTGATGCTATTTTTTTCATTGCTGAGAACAATCCATGCTATAAAGATAGATAGTAGCATGGAATTAATATTAACAAACTTTGTGTGGTTATATACAAATATAAAGGTGTGGTTATTCATTTATTTCTGTAGAGGGAGGGGCATGGCAAGGGTTACAGAAGAGGGGGAGCTCAGTATAAAAAGTTTGAGAACTTCTGTTTTCAGTATAAAGAGTAGAGTTGTTGCAGGGAGCTGGCTTATATTAGGTCCTAAGGTTCTCCCCAGGCTTCTTAATGGGCAGTCACAAAAGACATGCTGCATAGGAACACTCAACCTTATTATTATGGTCCTAATTCAGAAAAACTCTTCAAAAACTGGGGAAAATTTTTGGTGCAGCATTAAGCATTTTATAATATAGGAAAACTTGGAAAAATGGGAAAAACTTAGCGATTGCCATAATAAACCTTTTACAGTCTTAAGCTGTAGTGAAACACTTCACTGAAGCTAAATTTTTACTTGGGTAAGTGGCTAGCAGTAAAGAGTTAAATAAAAGGAATGTCATGCATGTGTATGCAATTCTAAATCAAGAAGTGTTACATTTCCTTTGCTGGCAGTTAGCTTCTGCTCAATATACAGGATATATATGGTGAAGACTAAACCCTTCTGTTATTGTTCTGACATGTTTTAACAGAAGCATGGCATGCTTGGTTGAAAAAACTGGAGGTTTTGACAGATCAAAGCATATATATTTGTTCTTACTGAATATTTTTCTGCTTACCTGTTTGAGTTCTATTGGCCAACTTTATTAACAGAACTTATATCTGGAATTGGACTTTGTTCAACAAAATGTAATACATAGAGTAGTGGTACATGGTAGAATTTTGTCTGGAGTGCTTGCAGCAGAACTGTTTGGGGCTTTTTTCCCGCCAGAGTCTTCACTGGCATTTATTAGTGGTGGCTCTTAAGACTCTTGATTGGGAAAAAGTGGATAGGAAACTGTTGAAAGGTGCCATCTTACTGCTCTCATGTGTTAACAATTCTGTACTTGCTGCAGCTGTGAGAGATGGAATGATAAAGTTATAGAATGGTTTAGATTGGAAGGAACCTTAAATATCATGTAGTTCCACCCCCCGCCACAGGCAGGGACACCTTCCACCAGACCAGGCTGCTCAAAGCCCCATCCAGCCTGGCCTTGGACACTGCCAGGGATGGGGCATCCACAGCTGCTCTGGGCAACCTGTTCCTGTGCCTCACCACCCTCACAGGGAAAAATTTCTTCCTAATATCTAATCTAAATCTACCCTCTTTCAGCTTAAAACCATTACTCTTTGTCCTACCACTACATGCCCTTGTATAGACTGCATATTGAATAGTCAAAGGAATGCAAACATAATGAGATATTTCTGCTGGAATTACTTTATTCTTCCTGTGCTTTTTGAGATCTTCCCCATCCTCAACCCAGCTATTTGACAGCCAACTCCTTTAGCAGCTGTGCTGAAATTTACCCTTTTCCCTTGCAACTGTGGTGAGTCTCAGGGAATTAATGCTTCATGGAAGGGCTTGGCTGGCTTTCTCCAGAGGTACTCGTAGAAAGAGAGAGATTTAGGAGAGCACGTGTTTCTTGATGTCACCTACATGTCCCTTTGCTGAAGGAAAGTAGATGAGGCATTGGTTCTGCCATTTGTTCACTTCCAGTTTCCTCACGGAGCCTGTGTAAAGTAAAGGTCTGGCTTCATCAGCCAGGAAATTAGGAGAAACCTTTGTTTAGACTGTGACAATAAATATTTTCAGTTGTCATTGTTCACAGCTCTGTAATCTCTATTGGAAGTTATTACCTCAAGGAGGTTATAGAGTTATCACATCCTTTCTCCCTGCCAATCCCCAAATTCACAGTACTAATGTAACAGTTTTTTCCTTGTCTTTTTTTTTTTCTTTTTCTTTTTATTTCCATTTTCTTTGTAATAAGGGCAATTACTTCGTAATACCAAAAAATGTGCTTTAACAATAACATACATGTCTTCTATGTGTTGTAAAAGCATTAAAAGATAAAATAAAAAAATATTATAGACCTTTATGTCTAGAATACTAGTTATATAATGTATTGGTGCAATGACAAACCAAATTGCTGGGAAAACAAGTGCAGATTTGCCTATAATTGAAACAGCCATTATTTGCACTATCTATCTTTCGAAGAACAGCTTTTTGAGCATGACAGCTGTAATATTGCCTTATACTGGTTTTGTTCATAATATTTAGTGCAGGCTGTCTATTTTGTAAATATATGTAGACTACAACTGTATTTTCACAGGAGCATTGAGTATCTATGCACTAGTGACATACAATACACTTCTCTATTGACCTTCCTTTTTTAAGTGAAATTGAAGTCTTTATTGTTCATCTTACTTGCTCTATTTCTATCAACTGTGAGTCAAAACTGATGGTTTTTTGTTGTAGCAGACCAACCTTGAAAACTTTATACATAGATTTAAATTTTGCTTATAAGAGGTCTTATTAATAAAAAGCTTACACTACAGTTAGGAAAAGGAACAATAAGTATGTGGCCTGTGTTTTGCTCTCTATTTTGTCTTTGAGTAATTGCTTCCCAGTTTTTCAGTTTGACAATTAAAGATCAAGGAGTTAGTGCTTTCCTGTCACTGTGACAAGCTGGGACAGTTAGTGAAAAGGTTTTGTGACACTGTAGTGTTTTCTGTATCTAGCATATATTGGACTCCTGCTGCAGAGAATATGGGATGCTTTGGCCAGTAGTGGGTTAAGCTGGGCAAATCCAGATCTTGGTGTTTGCTCTATGAAAAGCCAAGTTTGGTCTAGCAGGATTTACTAGCACAGGCTCAGAGCCATGTGAACACAGTGATGGTGTTTTTGGGGCCAACTTGTTTGTGCAAACAGGTTAACAGCTTTTGTGCAGCAAAGTAGTTATCTCCTGTGCCTGCATCCATGGCACAGTTAACCCCGTCACCGCAAGCCGTTCAACTGTAATTGAGAATCGACTGAGCTTACTTTTCATGAAACTCAATAGTTGAAATTTTGAACCTACTGTTAGGGAGAATTAATTCAAATAAAATCCTTTCATATTTACATTTCACTGGGGTTTTTTGTCACCTCTTACTCTTCGACTTTCTTCGTTTAAAGCAAAACTCATCATGCCTTCCTAGTCTTGCATCAAAAGTGTATTAACTCTTGCAACACAATTATGAATCAAAAACTTGTGCTTATTCCTTGCTATTGCCAACAGCAACTGTTTGACTCCTTGTCGTTGCCAAATCAAGCCAACTCACAAATTGCTCTGGTTTCCACCATTAATGCATCTCTTCAGGTCATCCTTTTTCTGTTGTTGCTAAAAATACAAATAGCTGTTTCTCCTGAAGAAATTTATAATTACCCAAATAATGTGTGTAAGCACACTTTGAATGAGGCATACAAACACCCTCTGAAAACAAGACTTCATGTGAGTGAATTACATACGTTACTCCTGTCGGAAACATGACATGCACAGGTGTGTTGGAAAATTGAACCGTGTCTGTCTTAAGGGCTACAACAGCTTAGCTTTCAGATTACAAAGAATATTTTCATGGCCCTTAAGGACTGGAAACTCCTCACCCCTTCCCTTAATAAAAGCATAAGTTCTGCAAAAACAGAAGAGACCACCTAAGAAGAAATTGAGATTGGGTGTATCAGTAACTATGGGTTTAACCTAACCTTCATTCAGATTATTTTCTTGAAGGATCTGATTAATTATTATTTTATTATTTACAGGTCTAATTACAACCACATCTAGAAAACTAGATCGAGAGCAGCAGGGAGAGCACATACTGGAGGTAAGTAATTTCTTTAGTTCTCTGAAGAACAGTGCCTGTAAGTTTATTGTTCTTTTACAGAGAGTTAAGTTTACAGTACTTGATTACAATATAAAGAATTTAAAGAACTGGATTTCAGAAGTAGTTTACTTCTATGTTCAATATATTACAATGCAGAAAGTTACCTATCTTATAAAAACACTGTGTTGGAACTTTTCCATAAGAAAAGAGTTAAGATACAGATTGAAGGCAATTTTTTTGTTTTTATATCTGTAAACCAAGATTTTCTTTCAAACAGTATAAGGGCATGATTGTTAAAAGGAGTGCGATTCCTTTTTTTTATTATTTTTCTGTTTAATTATTGGAATAGCTATTCCAGCCTGCCTTTTGCTGAATAGACCTCTGAAAAACAAGTGCAGAATCTTTTGTTAACATTGAAAATGCAGACAGATTGTGAGATGACATTTTTTTGGGGTAACATTTATCAATCACATAAGTAGATGAGTTGCAAAATACACATTATAGAGTCAGAGTCCAAGAGCATGAAATGAGTGACATAATTATTTTATTTTGCTTCATTTAATTGATTGCTTGGAATTTATGTGATGGCTATTCTCAAACAACTTGAAATTAAAACATAGACCATTGTGAGTCTTCCACTTTCACCATGTTGTTATGCAGTGTGACAGCGTTGTACTTCACCTGTTATGAAAACTTAATGCTCACAGTGATACATACTTAGATTTATCTGGAACCTTAAATGTGCCTCTCCTCCAGGATGATAGATAAAAGACTGAAATGTGAGCCATCAAAACTAATGTTAAAACTAGAGAAGCAAGTCTGGACTAAGAACTTGTGAAATCTGTAAAAAAGTTTTCTGATAGGAATGCAAGGACTGCCTAGACTTGGAGGGGAACGTATTCCCTGATAGTACAAGCTGTCCTTTTGCAGAGCTCCAGTGTACTTGCAGTCTTACTGGCCCTTTTCTACCCTTTGGTGCATTGCAAGCTGGATTCATGCAGCTGACCATATTTGAATCACTATTTTCATTTCTGTGTCAGGTTTGCAAAGGACTCTTTGCACCTAAGTAGCAGTGCAGTGGAGTTTCCTCTGTAGAGTGTTTCTAGTAGTAGTAGAAAAGTTAAGTGGCAAATCTGATTTAGTACTAGACATGTTATTCCTGTAAATTGTAAAGTCATTATTTTATTTTCTTTTGAAATTACCTCCATAAATTTGCTTGTGTCAGTTTCCCAAAGCACTTCACATCAGTTATATCTTATTTTTTGACCAGTGCTATGTGTTGGTTATAAAACCCATATCTCATGACTTTTACTCCATGCATATTGTGCTGGCTTTTGTATTAGATTTACGCAGTAAATAAAATGGGCTGTGGATCATTTTCTGACCTTGAAGCCACCTGGCACAGTATGGTTTTGATTGCTTATACCTTATCCCTGGAACGAGGTGGCCGTATCCAAATCAGCTGTTGAGAATGGTGCTTGAAATTGTGCGAATTCTCAGGCTGCAGCTAGGCAATGGTGTGGCAGTGTGCTACAGGCTCTGGGCCAAAATTTACACTAGCAGTGTAACGCTGTGGGCAGTTGTCTGCTAGCAGTCATGCCTGCTAATTTAACCTTAAGTTATAACAGGTAACGTGTGCAGAACTCTAAAAGTGTTTTTTTTAAGGTTACAGTTCACACAGTGGTACGTAAAACCTCTTGATTTCAGCATTCTTTATACAGACAGCAGATGAAGCTGATTGTTCTTTAATTTGGAATATTGGTTATTGCTTGCTAGTATTGTTTATAAATCTTCATTCTTCCTTCACTTTGAATCTCAGCTGGTTGTTAACGTTTTAAATAAAAGTCTGTGAAGTATCCAATGGAAGAACTCTTCAGAGTGATACTGATAGACAGTGTGTCCCAAAGTAGCAGTTTTCCCACTTGTTAGCTTTATGTTTACAACTTTGAAAATAGTTTGGAAAGAAACCCAGAAATGCACAGAATGGTGCACAAATGTTATGAGCCAAATGCTGAGCATCTGGTTAATTAATTGAGCGTTGAAATGTTGACCAGATGGGTTGGTGGGTTTATTCCTTGTTTGCTATTAAATTTGATCCTTGATTGCACTCATGCTTACATAGTAGTAATTAATATGTTCCATTCTTTTACTCCCAACTTGTAACTATTTTCTGTATGGCAATTGGTACTTTTTTTATGCAGTTATTTTAAGTTAGCTTCATGTTATTCTCTCATATCTGCTTGTTATGTCAGTAATGCCTTCAAAACTGATGCTGGATTCAAATAAAACCAGATTTTCCTCCCATTTGGCATTTTTTTTCTGCTTGGCTCAGGGCACTGCTAATTTTATGTTAACAGACAAATTATTCTGTACCATTTGGAATTTCCTCTTTTGGGATATGTTTTAATTTTTGGGGGGGTTTGTTTTCTTCGAACTGAAAGATATGTGGTGGTGTTATATTACAAGTACTGAAGGGAACAGATTCATGTATGTGGAAATCCTACCATCTGCTAGAGATGAGCATGCAATTTGCATTTCATGTTGCAGTTCATGTGTTTCATTGTGATATTTCTTGGTTTATGCTTGCAAGTTATATCACATTTAAAATGTATTTAAGTTTTGGAGGTTTTTTTCCCTGAAATAGATGTGAAAGGGCAAAAATAGGGAATGTGATCATGTCCTCATTCATGTCAATGCAAAATAATTTTTTCATCATGAATTCAATCAAGTCTTCCATTGGTATTCATTTCTTTATTTTGTAGCCATATTCTCCTTGAATCCTTACCTTTTTCTAGTCAGATTTCCCAAGGCATCCTAAGAATCAGTGAAGGAATTCACCACCCACGTTCATGAAGAAAAACACTTGTTCTCCCCAAATTGTGGTGGATTGTTGGAACTGGAATACTCTGTTTTGGTGGCATGTAGGGTTTTTTGTTTGGGCTAAGGGGTATTTTTTTGTTTAACACCCTCCACAGCACTGATCTTAGAATCATAGAATCATTTAGGATGGAAAAGACCTTTAAAATCATTGAGTGCAACCATATATCTTCCTTGTGTTTTCCCAGTGCTACTGTAGTGACTGAGTTCTGTACAGTTGCCTCCCAGCAAAGACTTGTTCCTTTCTTTAAAACTCAAAACCAAAATGAAACTGCAGTAACACGTTTCCTGCATAATTTGTTAGAAACATTGGGTATTTGATTTTTTTTTTAATCATATTTTGCATTCCTCTGTAGCTTTGAGAAGTATCACACAGATTTAGATTAACATACCTTGGTTTATCAGTTTCCTCTAATTACAGCAGAGCTGGCATACGTGACCCTCAGACATCCCTGTGTGTTTCTATGCAATAATATGGAATTAAGCTGGGGGGGAGTGAGAAAAAGAAAATGAAGGGGAGAGCATAGAAAGGCTGAGAAAGTGCTGCACCTTGTCATAAAATTGTTCTTAAATTGAGACACACAAGGATTAAAATTTTACAGCTATAACAAAAACCAGCCCAACAGCAAAGAGAAAGTAAGGAAAAGAACATGAAAGATTGACAAAAAAATAAGATGTCTTTACCCATCATTATTCCTTGTCTTTAATGCTGATTTGTTTTTTAAAACTTTTTAAAAGCTTTTTCAGAAACTGAGATTTAGCTAAACTGCTAGAGGTCAGATAATACTGTTATCAGTGAAGAATTTGTTTTATTTTGTTTTGTTTTGTTAAAAAAATGCTTTGTGTAATAGAAACTAAACATTCTCTTGAAAATATCGGAGGTCTGTCAGAGCCCATTAGCTTTTATGTGGGTGGCAGGATACAGTCAGAAGATGATGGGCCTGATTCTGGAACTCTTCTCCTAACTAAGGTCTTGCAGGAAGCAGGAACTATAAGCCCCCTATCTTTTTGTTTGAAATAGACAAGAAAGTAGTTTATAGAAGCTCATATTTAACCCCTTATTAACCAATATGGGATTAAATAGGTAAAAGTCAAGGTAATAAGGTATGATTTCTGTAAATGAACTGTTTTTGCATCAGTTTGATCCTTTTCCAGTAGATAAGGTTTTTTTCCTATTTTCTGACTTCAAATTAACATAACTCTTATTATATTTTTATTCACTACCCATGCCAATAACATCAGATCAGTCATACAATTAATATTATAGAAGATTTCTTACTAATGTCTTGGCTTTTTAGGAGAAATTTTGACTATTGCTGGAAGAGTAGACTTGGTTTCATTTCCCATTTTATTTAGTTCATGGAAATAGATTGTTCTGTGTTGTCTTAAAAAGCAATCTTTTAAGTGTCTTTCAAACAATATAGTGATTTTTTCTTAAAATATAGGGGATCCTTAGTGCATAGGCCTGTCAAATTCTGAAACTTATATTCTTACGAATTGCGTCTTTTGAGGTGTGAAATCAAATTATTAAATTGAAAAGTTGCAAGGAAACACTAGGCTGAATTAAAGTATTATTACAGTGAAACTTTACCAGAGATCCTATACTTGTGTGCTGTTCCTGTACTCAAGTTAATATTTCAGTCACAATGCTGCAAAATAGTGAAATATATTTTTTAGATATATATCGGTCAACTCCTACATGCCATAAATCAAGCATCAAAATACTACGACAGTAGCTGAATAGACTTCTGGTAGTGCCTTTTGTAAATTTTCAACAAATAGCTTTAAATAATGGTCTTTAAGTAACTGAAGTTAGAGAATCACTTTACAGTTGTCATAGGCAGTTGTAGGAAAATCTGATTTCAAAAGAGCATTGTTGGAAGGACCACGTTTGAATTGAGTGCTAACCATATCATTTTTTGATAAAAACAGGTAACAGTAACAGACAACGGTATTCCTGCAAAATCAACAATTGCACGGGTGATTGTGAAGGTCTTAGATGAGAATGACAATAAGCCTCAGTTCTTGCAAAAGTTCTATAAAATCCAACTTCCAGAGCGTGGTAAGCCAGAACGAGAAAGAACTGCTAGGAGAGAGCCTATCTATCGAGTTATTGCTACAGATAAGGATGAAGGCCCGAATGCAGAGATCTCTTACAGCATTGAGGAGGGTGATGAACATGGCAAATTCTTCATTGAACCGAAAACTGGAGTGGTTTCATCAAAGAAATTTTCTGCGGCAAGGGACTATGATATCCTTTCAGTGAGTCAAAATCTTGTATACCATAAATATGTGGAGTGTTCTTTTATCTGTGTTCTCTTCACTTCTTACTCAGTATCTGGCAGGTGAGTGACTGCAGTATCTGAAGGAAGAAAGCTTCAGCAAATCCCAAGTATTTTTCTGTGTGCTTGTGGTTTGTTTGTTTTGTTTTTGAAGGATGATTTCAGATGTTTGTATTGGGAAACTGAATCAAGAAGTTGTTGTTCTTTCCCAGAACTTGACAGATAATGAAGATGATGAAGGAACATAAACAGTCAGTTTGACTCTCTTTCAAGAAGAAAGCAAAATAAAAAGTGAATTTATGTTAACAGTTCGTGCTTCTATCAGGTGCTGCATGCTTTTTCTCTATTTGCTGCCCAGATAATGAAGGGCAAGTGGCACTTTGAGAGACACTTAACCTTTCTGGATATATCTCACACAAGCAAACGTGCTTGGAGCTTATTACTACTTTTCCATTTATGTGACATAATGATTTATGTGATGCTGTAACCTAAAAGATGTGTCTGTTTCACAGATTAAAGCTGTAGATAATGGTCGTCCACAAAAATCATCAACAACGCGGCTTCACATAGAATGGATTCCAAAGCCCATCCCACCCACAGAGCCCATTTATTTTGAGGAAGCATTTTTTTCTTTTACGGTGATGGAAAGTGACCCAGTTGCTCACATGATTGGTGTAATAGCTGTTGAACCTCTTGGAACACCACTTTGGTTTGACATAACGGGTAAGGATGACTTAAGGGCTTTTATTATTGGAAACAAATGCATGGAGTCTGAGATACTAGAGGGCTCATTGCAGCTGGGTTTCTTAATTGCTTTTCTAAATAATGCAAGATTTTGGCATTCTTTAGCTGTAGATGCGTACTTTTTTCCCCTCAGTTTCTTTATAAATCAAAATGATTTAAATTTTCATCAGTGCCACAATCTATCAAAGACTAAAATCACCTTGCAAAACATCTGCTTTGTGACAGTTTAGGTAATGACTTATGAATATAGGTTCAATGAAATTAAAACATAGTCTGTAGAATAGGGAAAGAGATAAAATGGCAGTTTTCTACAAATCAGGATAGTATACCCAAAAAGAGATTATAC
>JAVJGJ010000001.1:63346980-63362000 GCA_035590215.1 Microhierax caerulescens
ATTTCATTGCCTATGTGCAGTACTACTTTCAAGTTAAACAGTAATTTAAAATAAATGTCCCAGTAATAAGTGTGAGAAACTAGATATTGAAGAGAACAGTAGGTAAAAAGTTACTGTTACTGTTGCATGCCAGTTGATATGTGCAAATGCATTTTTTTTATTTTACATAAGTTGCTTTGTAAAGCATAGGAATTGTTTACTGTAAATATCTTCCATTTCTTCCCTCAAAGTGTTGTTTATATATGAAAACATACTTTAATACTGTATTGAAACAAAGCTGCGATTATGATACTCTGAAAAATTTATTTAAGTGTCTTGTAAGTTGCTTAAGATATATGTTTTCTGTTATTTGTAGAAATATGACCTTTTTACTAAACAGGACGCTAATGTCCATGAACCTTTTCTTCTGCCTTTCTCATTTCAGTAGTGCTTGTTTTACAAATGCCAAAGCATGGCAAGAAAAAAAATGTGTGTGCATGTACTGTCTAGAATGAAATTACATCCTGATCTTTTCCTTTCTGCTAGCTTTTTGTACGAGTAAATGTAAGACGTGTAAGGTTTGTTTTACAGGACTGTGTTCTACTGGGAGGTTAAAGCTTTATGAGTGATGTTCAAAGCATATGGACGGAACATTCCTTAAATGCTTGTAATAGCTGCTTAGATTTGTAATGGGATATTCTAAGAATGCCACTGTGTTTAGAGCCTCCACTAAAAAATAAAAAACCCAAACAAAAAAACAACAAAAAAATCCCTCTTGCCTACTTGTGTGCATAACTCAGAAGTTCTTAATGAATTTTTTCCATACTGAGAACATGGCTTTAATACTGTAATTTTTTTAAGGAAGTAAAATGTTAAATCTTAAATATTAGTGCATGAGCTGAATATTGTATGCAGTGTAGTTCAGCTATATATTTTAAAATATAAAGAAAGTGAGTGTTTATCAAACAGCAGCTGGTAATCCTCAGCAGGTAGTACATTTTTTCTAATACTCTCACAGGGAATAACTTGCCTACGTATTAATTTAATAGGAAGTTAGGATAGAGAGAACTATTGGTCCAATTCAGAAAGATTAATTTTAAGGCAGTGATTTAAACAATACTTGCATAAGTAATCAAGATTCACAAGTGTGAAATCATTAAAACGCTGCTTTTCAAAGCAATCTAAGTATTTCAATCATAAAATCGAACTTGTATTCCTCCAGTGTTAACTTCTGAATATAACTTTCTTTCAACTTCAGTAGATATTTAGGTTGACTTAAACAGGAACTAAATGACAAATATAATTTGAAGAAAATACATAATTTATAATGTTGAAACTTGCAAAAAACCTTGTTATCCTTTTAAAGTTCCTTATTGGAAAATGACACATTTTTTGCATTTATTTTCAAGGCTTGGGTGGCTTTGGTAACTATGTTTTATGCAATGTTTCCACAAGTAACGTTAGAATTAGTGCTAACACTTGGTTACAGAAAACTTTCCAGAGAGGCTAACAAATGTTTGTTAAACGAAACTAAGAAACTTTAATATTCTCTGTGTTCTTGCTGCGTGACCTCTTTTAGCATATAGCTAAATAAGCAATCATCCTTTAAGTTCTTTATGCCTTTCTTAATTACTTCTCTTTTTCTTCACAGGGAATATTGGAAACTCCTTCTTTATAGATCCCATTTTGGGTATGATTAAAATTGCAAAGGAATTAGATCGTAGTAACCAGGAAGAATACAACCTGATGGTAAAAGCTACAGACAAAGGAGATCCTCCAATGAGTGAACTGACCTCTGTACATATATTTGTTACGGTTTCTGATAATGCCTCACCAAAATTCACAGCGAAGGAATATTCTACAGAAATCAGTGAAAGTGCCAGCATTGGCAGTTTTGTTGGAATGGTTACAGCATACAGTCAGTCTTCTGTAGTTTATGAAATAAAAGATGGTAATGTAGGCGATGCCTTTGCTATCAACCCGAACTCAGGTGTCATTGTTTCTCAGAAGACACTTGATTTTGAAACTTTTCCTATTTACACTCTAACTGTGCAAGGAACAAACATGGCTGGCTTGTCCACTAATGCAACCGTTTTGGTACATCTGCGCGATGAGAATGACAATACACCAGTTTTTTTGCAGGCTGAATATATAGGACTCATCAGTGAATCAGCTTCAATTAACAGTGTGGTTCTGACTGAAAAGAATGTCCCATTAGTAATTCGAGCTACAGATGCTGATAAAGAATATAATGCTTTGCTTGTTTATCAAATTGTTGAACCATCTGTCCGCAAGTATTTTGCCATTGATTCTAGCACTGGTGCCATTCGGACGGTAATGAGTCTGGACTACGAGGAGACAAATATTTTCCACTTTTCAGTGCAAGTACATGATAAGGGGATACCACGTTTATATGCAGAATATGCAGCTAATGTTACTATTTATGTAATTGACATCAATGATTGCCCTCCTGTGTTTTCAAGAGAGTTATATGAGACATCCATTTTGGTTCCAACCTATAAAGGCGTGAAAGTCATCAGCGTAAATGCCACTGATGCAGATTCAGGAATTTTTCCACAATTAATTTATTCCATTATTGAAGGCAACATTGGAGAAAAATTTTCAATAAACCCTAAGACTGGAGATATCACTGTACAAAATACAACTCAATTAAGAAGCAGATATGAATTAACAGTGAGAGCATCTGATGGTAGATTTGCAAGCACTGCATCTGTAAAAATTAATGTGAAAGAAAGCAAAGCAAGCCAGCTGAAGTTCACACAGAGTTCTTACTCTGCAACAGTGCAGGAGAATTCCACAGAGGCAAAAACAATAGCTGTTGTTACTGCTATAGGGAATCAAATAAATGAGCCTTTGTTTTACCATATTCTAAATCCAGACAGCAGATTTAAAATAAGCCCCACTTCAGGAGTCCTTTCAACAACAGGAATACCATTTGATCGTGAACAGCAAGAATCTTTTGATGTGGTCATAGAAGTGACAGAGGAATATAAACCATCAGTTGTTGCACACATTGTAGTTAAAGTCACAGTAGAAGATGTAAATGATAATGCTCCGTTTTTTGTCAATCTTCCGTATTATGCTGTTGTTAAAGTAGACTCTGAAGTAGGCCATGTTATTCAACGTGTCACTGCAGTAGATAAAGATACAGGCAGAAATGGAGAGGTGCATTACTATCTCAAAGAACATCATGAATATTTCCAAATTGATCCCAGTGGTGAAATCTCATTGAAGAAGAAGTTTGAACCAGACACACTAAATAAGGAGCATCTGGTCACAGTAGTAGCAAAAGATGGAGGGAACCCTGCTTTTTCTGCTGAAGTTATAGTCCCAATTACAGTTATGAGTAAAGCTATGCCAGTTTTTGAAAAGCCTTTCTACAGTGCAGAGATACCAGAAAACATTCACCTCCATAGTCCTGTGGTACATGTACAAGCAAACAGCCCAGAAGGACTTAAGGTGCTTTACAGCATCACAGATGGGGATCCTTTCAATCAGTTCACTATCAACTTCAACACTGGAGTTATAAATGTTGTTAGCCCTCTTGACTTTGAGTCTCATCCCGCCTACAAACTGAGCGTTCGAGCAACAGATTCCCTAACTGGGGCACACGCTGATGTGTTTGTAGACATAATTGTGGAAGACATCAACGATAATCCTCCTGTGTTTACAGAGCAGTCTTACAGTGCAACCCTTTCTGAGGCATCTGTCACTGGAACAACTGTTGTACAAGTGAGCGCTACAGACGCTGATTCTGGAACGAACCGGGGGATTTCCTATCACTTGGTTGAGGATAATAGTGAAAGTCATGACTACTTCCACATAGATAGCAGCACAGGACTCATTCTTACAGCAAGAACTTTGGACTATGAACAAATTAAACAACACAAATTACTAATAAGGGCTGTAGATGGTGGTATGCTGCCCTTGAGCAGTGATACTGTTGTAACTGTTGATATAACCGATCTCAATGATAACCCCCCTCTCTTTAACCAATTACTTTATGAAGCTAAAATTAGTGAACTGGCTCCCCGAGGGCATTTTGTGACATGTGTGCAAGCCTCAGATGCAGATACTTCAGATGTTGACAAGCTGGAATACTCCATTCTGACAGGCAATGACCTAAAGAATTTTGTAATTAATAGTAAAACTGGCATTATCACCACCTCAAACCTACGCAGACAGACACTGAAGTCACATTATAATCTTAACGTGTCTGTTTCTGATGGGGTCTTCAGAAGCTCAGCCCAAGTCCATGTAACTGTAACCAGCGCCAATATGCACAGTCCTGTTTTCAGCCAGAATGAATATGAGGTTGAACTAGCAGAAAATGCTCCGTTGCATACTTTGGTGACTGAAGTTAAAGCAACAGATGAAGATTCTGGTACATACGGACACATCACTTATCACATTGTGAATGACTTTGCCAAAGACAGATTTTACACAAATGAGAGAGGGCAGATATTTACCTCTGAAAAGCTTGACCGTGAAACACAGGCAGAAAAAGTAATTGCCATTAGTTTAATGGCCAAAGATTCAGGAGGAAAAGTTGCTTTCTGTACTGTTAATGTAATACTTACAGATGACAATGATAATGCTCCTCAGTTCCGAGCAACAGAATATGAAGTAAATATTGGGTCTGATGTTCCACGGGGTACTTCTGTCATTAAAATCTGGGCATCTGATGCTGATGAGGGTACAAATGCAGACATCACATATGCTATCGAAGCGGAATCTGAAAATGTTAAAGAGAATTTAGAAATTGATTCACTGTCGGGTATAATTACTACAAAAGAAAGCTTAATTGGTTTAGAAAATGAGTTTCTGACCTTCTTTGTTAGAGCAGTCGATGGTGGATCCCCCAAAAAAGAGTCAGTTGTTCCTGTCTATGCTAGAATACTCCCACCAGAAGTGCCTCTTCCAAAATTTTCAGAGCCGTTTTATTCCTACATGGTTTCTGAGGACATTCCAATTGGGACTGAGATAGATGTTATCAAAGCAGAGCATAATCAGACTTTAGTATATAGTCTGATTAAAGGGAGCACTCCTGAAAGCAATAAAGATGATTTTTTTGTGATTGACCGACAGACTGGACAGTTGAAGCTTGAGAAGAATCTTGATCATGAAACAACTAAATGGTACCAGTTCTCAGTTCAAGCACGGTATGCAAATGAAGATTATAGTGTTGTTTCCTCAGTAGAGGTAAGCATTCAGGTAAAAGATGCAAATGATAACAAACCAGTTTTGGAGTCCAATCCATATGAAGCATTCATCGTAGAAAACATGCCAGCTGGAACAAGAGTCATCCAGGTTAAAGGAACTGACTTAGATTCAGGACTCAATGGGCAGGTTACTTACAGCTTGGATCCTTCTCAAGAACTAGACATTATAGAGTCTTTTGCCATAAACATGGAAACTGGCTGGGTTACCACTCTCAAAGAACTTGATCATGAGAAACGAGACAAATACAAAATTACAGTGGTTGCATCTGATCGGGGTGAAAAAATTCAACTGTCTTCTATGGCTGTGGTTGAAGTTACTGTTACAGATGTGAATGACAATCCTCCGCGCTTTACTGCAGAGATATATAAAGGAACAGTCAGTGAGGATGACCCTCCTGGTGGGGTGATTGCGATCTTGAGTACCACTGATGCTGATACGGAAGAAGCCAATAGACAAGTCTTTTATTACATTACAGGTAAATTTTTTTGGGTAACGTCAGAATAATCGTTTGAGTGGTCCTGGAATGATATAACACCTAACTTCAGCTTTCAAATTATTGAAAAGTATTTGAAACCATAAAGCTGCAAAGAAAGAATGTGTGGGTCTTAATATGAAAAATAAAAACTTCAGTGGAAAAGGAAAGTTTTAGAAAACAGGTCTATGGCTTTGTTTCATGTGCACCTTGCTTAAAATGTTTTCCTATGTTTATTGTTTACTTATGTCTCAAATTTTATTTTAAAAGTATAATTTAATTAAATTAGTGAGATGGTTAAAGAACAAACAAAAGACGTTTCACAAAATAATAGACTATCAATTTCCAATGGAGTATTTTATTGGTTTTGTTATTTAGCATGTGTCTTGATATGATGCTATTTATAGTGCTACCTAAATTTCTTCATTTATTTTTATAGATTGTTGGCTGCAGTAAATGCGTTGTATGAGCGTCTACTGACTATATCTACCTGGAAAATGAAGCTATTGTGTTATAGAGCCACAGAGAGTGGCTGCTTATTTCCCTTTATTTTTTTTTCTTTTTTTTTTTCTTTTTCCCCCTCTTTAGGTATAAGTTAATGTTGATAGAGTAATTGTAGCAATCTTCTTGTCTTTAATTAAATGTTTGTTTTCATATTTCAGGAGGTGATCCCTTGGGACAGTTTGCTATTGAAAATATACAGAATGAATGGAAGGTCTATGTCAAAAAGCCTCTGGACAGAGAAGAAAAGGATAATTACCTTTTAAATATTACAGCTACTGATGGGACCTTCGCAACTAAAGCTGTGGTGGAGGTTAAAGTCCTTGATGCCAATGATAATAACCCTGTTTGTGAAAAGGTAGGCACAATCTTGTATCTTCCATGTGCAGCTGGTTCCATACATAAAAATATGAATTTGCTCTGAAACTGCTTATCAGGAGACTGACAAATAGGTATTCCTTTTATGTTGGTGACAGAAATTTGGACTATTAAGGTAGAATGCTTTCAAAGAAAAGTTATTTCATGGACAGGTTACTTAAATGAAAATCCAAAGACAATTCATTGATGTAATTTTAACACTTGATGGGTATTTTAAGAGTATAAGGAGAATTATAGTACATTTCTCCTGTGTGAATGCATACTTTTCCAAAAGGAACTGTTTTCAGCTGCAGCTGTGATAGTTTATATGCTCTGTTTTCTGAAGGACGTCAAATCTCAAAGAAGGCTGTATACCATCACTTAGTTGAAGTATTTGTGCATTTCCTGTGATAAAAGAGTTTAAAAGACTGGAATATTATCCCGCAGTTGTACTCAACAGCACCAAAACTCTGTAGTCCCTAAGCTTTTTTACAAGAAAACATTATCTACCTTACTAGATCTGATAGTCTGCAAAAATGGACATGAAAAATAAAGAATGGCAAAAAAAACAGAAAGATGGACCCAGCAAAATACGTAATTGCCTTACAAGGAAGCCCCAGGGTTTCATAGTCAGCTATTTTTTTTACCTTGGTACATTTGGACTTGTCATAGCCATCTTGTTAAACACAGATTTGATGTCACCAAGTGGAAATCTTTTCTTGTTCTGGGAGGGATCAAGTATACAGCGAGCATTGAATTCTTTTTCTTAGCCAATGTTTATGATGGTTACTTCTATATAAACGATTACAGTTATATACAGACTGGTTAAGTCAGTGGGTTTAGCTTTTTTTCCTTTGTTAATATTGGTGTTATAAGGCTCAGTACTAATTTAATGCACATCCCTGATGTGGGTGAGCTGTGTGAGTGCATAGTGCCTTTAAATTATGGGTGGCTTTTTCTTAACTAATTTAAACTGGAAGCTTTTATTTTATGCCATTACAGAAAAGGCAGGTATCAATTTCTTCTGGATTGAGTCAGACCTAAAAACGATG
The DNA here is from genome assembly GCA_035590215.1 of Microhierax caerulescens. Lineage (NCBI taxonomy): Eukaryota > Metazoa > Chordata > Aves > Falconiformes > Falconidae > Microhierax > Microhierax caerulescens. The sequence continues at coordinate 63,354,586 of JAVJGJ010000001.1, forward strand.
ATTTTACCAAAAAAGAAGACACTGAAATTACCAAAAATGTGTAACTCCTATTTTGGGAATGCATTTAATTATCAGTTAATCAGTTACAGGTGTTTAGAGTTCTCAGCTATGCAGTGATACTAAAGAGCCCTTATGGTTGCAGTATTAATTACCTTTCTGAATAATTGATAAATGTGAGGTAATTAAGTAGAAAATTTAAGTTCTTTTCATTTTCAGGTATTTCATCCCCTAATTCACTTCATATGTTACCAAACATTCAAACAGGATGTTATCTCATCTGTCATTCTTTCTTCCCCTCCCCTTTCCAAGCTCTGCTTACTTCATATGTTCAGTCTTGCAACGTAACTTTAAAATCTTCCAGGGTTTATACACTGATTCTGTTCCTGAGGATGCCCTTCCTGGCAAACTGATAATGCAGGTATCTGCTACAGATGCAGATATTCGTTCCAATGCCGAAATTACTTATACACTGCATGGCACAGGAGCAGAAAAATTCAGACTCACTCCAGACACAGGTAATAATAGTTTAGACAAAATTCCAGTCTTCACCTCATTTTTTAAAATGTTTTACTATTATATTAAGACATACATAAATGACAGTACTTTAAGCTTTCCATTAAGACTGAGTTTGTAACTGTTTAAAATGTGAGTTTCCACTACACAAATACTAATAATATATTGAATAGGAGTCAGGGAAAAGGCAAGTATTTTAATATATGAGGAGCCAAAAAGTAAATAGGGTGACTGCCCCAAGGCCAGAAACTTCCATGCCAAAGTGACTGGAGCAAAGGAATGCTATAAATTCTATACTTTCTATATTCATTGTAGGAGTAGCCATAATGGTTATGTATAACCATATATAACTGAAAATATCTTCATTCTGATTCTCTGTGTCATCATTTGGTTTGGCATGTTAAATGGGATGAGATAAGATGGAGCAACAAATTTCCTTTCCATATTAAACACCAAAAGTGCCTCCAGTTCTACTGGAAGCATTATACAAATGAGATTAACTTTCAGCTTGCCTGACTTTGGTTTTCATGGCATTTGTGTCTTCTGTATTATAATGCAGGTTAAAGCCAATGCCAGAATCCCTGTGCTCTGCAAGCTGCAATAGGCAAAATAGTAGGAAAGGAGCAGAAAACAACATAGAAAAATGTAAATAAGATACATACAAAGATATAGTGGAAATATGGATGAAAGTGATTGGAATACTTCAGTGGCAAAACAAATGAGAAGGATATGTACTTTTTACTTTGAGTGTCACCTGTGTTCTGTGTCAGCATGTCATTACATAAGTTCAGAATTGGTGAGGCTAAAATACTCATAAACAGAATACTTTTTTGAATTGGTTAAAAGAAGACAATGGCTACACATTGTGCCTGTCATTGTGTTTTCTGTCATGTTGGAAAGAAAGTATGTGTTAGACCTAGAGGTTTGTCTGTAGCAGCAAGTTATATTTGATAGTGTGAATAGCTCTGGTTTTTTATTGAATCTTAAAGAAGAGTCAGCTCAGTAGCTGCGGAAGGAATACAATTAAATAGCCCAGGAAAAGCGTAACATCAATTTTACCTTGTATATTTTTAAATACACAAAAATGCATGGAATTGTGCATGTATACACATTCTGTCTTTCTGCACTGTCAGGTATTTTAACTTCAGCTGACTTCTGTGTCAGAGGTATTTGAAAAAGAGGAAGGCAATTTTAATATTTAATCTTAAATCTGAAAAGGCAGGCCACTGACATGTTTTGCCCAAAGTGGAGCTCATTAAGTGCAGTACAGCTGATGACTTAGCCACTGATGAAATTACTATCAAAAAGAAAATTGTTTAGTTTTTCTGAGTACAAGGATGTTATAGGAAAACATGTTCGGGACACTTAAGTCTTGCAACTTGCATCAACTTACGTGTGTTATTCTGTTTATAGGTGAATTGAAAACATTAATGCCACTTGATCGTGAGCAGCAAGCAGTGTATTATCTTCTAGTGAAAGCCACAGATGGAGGAGGAAGATTCTGCCAAGCTAATATTATCCTGACTCTTGAGGATGTGAATGATAATGCCCCAGAGTTTACAGCTGATCCTTACTCCATTACAGTATTTGAAAACACAGAGCCTAAAACCCTTTTGACGAGAGTGCAGGCAACAGATGCAGATGCAGGTATGCAGTCTTTGACCAGTACTTTTGTCATGGTCTCAAAGTTACAGTAATGTTTATTTATTTCTATCATGAGAGGTGTTAAGTCTTTCAGTAGAACTGACAGATGTTCAATACTGCTCAGGATTAGATTCCTGAAAGATATATTTAGATCTATTAAATCATATAACACGTGAGTTCCATGTGTGAGTAGCTTGGAAGACATCCCTTTTGTGTCTCTGCAAAAAAAGGGTGGGAGAGAGACAAAAACTTAGGATATTTTTAGTGGGATAAGCTAATAGTGTTATGATGAGTTAGGTGCATCCTTTCACTCCTGGTGTAAGTAAAAGGATTACCAAGCCATGTCTGTTCATGTAAATGTTCTGTCATAGATTCTTGAATGTGTGCTTCTCAGACTAGCCATCGATGATCATACCATAAAGGGAACCCTGGTCAATTGTAGCTTTCTGTATATGCTACCCTGTTAAGGATTTTGCTGTCCCTTTTATCTTCACTGTTTAATTACAAGTATTTAAGTGAACATGAACTGAAAATAACATTAGAAAGCATTTTTTCTTAGGCTTTGTTGTAAGGAATACAACAGCATAAGGTCTTCTTAAAGATGTGTGGTTTCCATATATCATCAGTTTATTAATCAGATAGTATTAATTAGCAGAAAATCAATGCAATGAAAATCAGTGCAATGAAGTGTTAGCTTAATGTCTTTAATCATTACATCTTTTTGGAAATAATTCTTCCCTTCACAAGAGCCTGTAATTCTTGCTGAAATTTATTTTAACATGAATAATAATATTAGCATGCATGTTTTATTTCTATAGCTAAGAGATATGTTACTATTTTGGTGTATTTTAGTGGTTGCTTCATACTCTACAATTGTTTTCAAAATGCAGGGATGAACCATAAAATCCATTATTCGCTGGTGAACTCTGCAGAGGGTCAGTTCTCTATTGATGAATTCTCTGGAATCATTCGTTTGGAGAAGCCTTTGGATCGGGAATTACAATCTGTGTACACTCTGACTTTGAAAGCTACGGATGAAGGTTTACCTAGAAGACTGTCTTCAACAAGTAGTCTTATAGTTTCTGTTTTGGATATAAATGATAATCCACCTGTATTTGAGCATAGGGAGTATAGTGCAAGTGTATCAGAGGACATTTTGGTTGGAACTGAAGTTCTCCAGATCTATGCTGCAAGCAGGGACATCGAAGCCAATGCTGAAATCACATACTCAATAGTCAGTGGGAATGAACATGGAAAATTCAGCATCGATTCAACAACAGGTAACAGATTACAACTGTGAATATACTTTAGGCTAACCAAGCACAGTGCCACACGGTGTTCTACAGTAATTCAACCAAATAAGTTACGTATAATCTGTGTGCATTGCCCTGGCTGTAAAGCCGCTCCTACTGTCTGTTCACCATTTTGCCAGCACACTAACTAGAGCAGTGCAGAAGCAAAGGCTATACAATCAGATTGAGGGGCCAGAATTGGTAAAAGAAAGATCAGAAATTAAATTGATAGGGAAAACTAGCCATTGGTCCACACAGACAGTAATTCTAGAGAAGTTTGATATGGCGTTAAAGAAAGGTTTGAATATTCTGTCTAATCATATATGCAGCATGACAGTGGAGAATTTAGGCTTGTATGTTAGTCAGATTTAGTCTCAGGAAGCATTTAGGTTCTGTGGAGAATTTATCCCTGTTAATGACAATTATGTTTTAAAAATCAATATATGTCAATTCTAGTTTTTCTCTCTTCTATAGTTCTTTTTCTAGAGTTAATTTCTGGTAAAGTTTGAATTTTTTTTTTTTAAATAAGATTTCTGCCCAAAAGTTGCTGGCAGTTAATTATACCAGTGCAATTAAAATTAATAGTTCTTCCAGCTGCTTTTTCCAGTGTGCACACTGGTACTACGTTATAGAAGTACTTTGACAGTTTAACTTCTTCACATACTTGAAAGAAGCAAAAATTTTCTAGGAAAACACTCCTCCAGCAGTAAATCAGAGTGTATGTTTGGGACTGCACTATCTTAACTAGCCAGTTAAAAACTCACACTTCAACTCTGATATTTCTATCAATCAGAATTCATGGTCGGATACTTCTCTTAATATCTTTGCATACTCCATGCCTGACATTAATGCTGGTTGCAAGGGAAGTTAAAAGTAATTTCATATTTTTAGTTAGTTGTAATTGAAAAATAAGAAAAGGACATTTTCAAAACATACTTTTTATATTTCTTAAATTTTTTTTTTTTGTTACAAGATGTGAGCCAGGTAGTTTTAAAGTGTGGGTCTTTTGTAGCAATGGCAGGAACTTCTCACCTTTTTATTTTACTTGTAAAGCCTGATCATTTCACTGTGTAGCTCCAACTTTACAGGGACAAATCAAGCCCTGAATAAGCTGAGTATTGGTCAGACTAAAATCAAAAGTTGCCATGTATAATACTAGAGTAATAACAGAGTTTGTCAGTTTTTGGTTTGTGGTTTTTTTTGGTTGTTTTTTTTGTCTTTTCCTAGGAGCCATTTTTATCATTGATAGCTTGGATTATGAAAGTTCTCATGAATACTACTTGACAGTGGAAGCCACAGATGGAGGCACACCTTCATTAAGTGATGTTGTAACCGTGAATATTAATGTAACAGATATCAATGACAATACTCCAGTGTTTAGCCAAGACACTTACACTGCAGTAATCAGTGAAGATGCTATGCTTGAACAGTCGGTCATTACAGTATGTATTGTTTTTTCCTTTGAAGTACTCTGTCATGACAATCATGCTCTCAGTCTTGAAGGAATAAATATTGGTTTGAAGATGGACTTAAACTAATTGATTAACTTTGCCACTGAATTAATTGAAAATTTATTTTGAAGAAGTTTCAGAACTAGGGACTTGAGATGCTGTGGGAAAGTAGATGATATTTTGTGATATATTTGCGTTCTCCTCATGAGAACATGACTTAATTTTCAGAAGAAATTCAGGAAATTAAGTGATGTTGCTATATTCTATTTGGGTGACATTTCTTCTGAGAACTATGAAATGTGTTAGACCCAAACAGCTGTGCTCCTCTTCAGGATGAGTTTATCTGAAAGGTGATAGAGCTTATTTTGACCTTTTTTAAATGAGACTGTAATGTCCCTTAGGTTATGGCAGATGATGCCGATGGACCTTCAAACAACCGCATTCACTATGCAATTATAGATGGCAATCAGGGAAATCCTTTTACAATTGACCCTACCAGAGGTGAAATAAAGGTGACTAAACTTCTAGACAGAGAAAAGGTAAGGTTTTGATGCTTTGTGAGCAGTTGGGGTTTATTTAGCTATATGTAATCGATGACCACCATTTTTTTATTATATTTGTAATTGCCATTTCATGTTCCAGAATTAATATAGCTGTAATAAAGTGAAAGCATCAATTTATGTCAGTGCTTTTGGGGGGGCAGGGAGGAAGAGAAAGGATTAAATATATGAAGGCAAGCTCTACTGGGTGTTTGTGCTAAAGTATTTCTTCCTTAAAACAAAAGCTGAGTTTGTTACTTTTTGCTCCTTGGTGAATGTTTGAAATTTTTTATTATCATTATTATTTTTTCTTAGATTTCAGGATATACTTTGACAGTTCAAGCTTCAGATAATGGAAACCCACCTAGACTTAACACAACGACAGTAAATATTGATGTTTCTGATGTAAATGACAATCCTCCAGTATTCTCAAAAGGAAACTATAGTGTTATCATCCAGGTAAACACAGACAGTGAAGTAGTCAAATTAATAATATTGGAGTGTTAATTTATGACTTGAAAAGTTCTGCAAAATGTAATAAATGCTTCAATTTTATTTCTCCATATTTTTAATTATTTTAAGGCTGTCAGGAAGACTGCTTACCCTAGTAAGTGTTAAGGGTTACAAAATTCATATTGTGCAGTCTATTTAGGAACTTATGTTGCAAGTTGAGCGTGTTCTTTCTTCATGTACTTCATGTGTGTACACATGTATATTGCATTTATATTTATACATTGCATTTATGTTTATAACATTCTTAGTATCATACAGGTAGGTTAAAATACATAATTTTGCTATTTCTTTTTAATCTTAGAGATATTAGAAAAAGATCAAAATTTACAAAAAGTTTACAAATACTTATAAACAAAAGGAGGGCCAAAGATAATCTGCATCATTTTTTGGATGCAGGGGGGAACATTGCCACAAAAGATGAGCAAATGACCAAGCTACTCAATGCTTTCTTTCCCTCAGTCTTTAATAGTAAGACCAGTTACCCTCAAGGTACTCAGCCCCCTGAGCTGGAAGACAGGGATGAGGAGGAGTGGGCTGAAGTCCCTGCAGTCCAGAAGGAGACAGTTAGTGACCTGCTTCTCCACTTAGACATGCACAGGTCTATGGGGCTGGATGGGATCTACCTGAGGCAGAAGAGCTCGCCAAGCTACTCTCTATCATTTATCAGCAGTCCTGGCTAACTGGGGAGGTCTCAGAGGACTGGAGGTTAGCCAGTGTGATGCCCATCTAGAAGAATGGCAGGTAGGAGGATCTGGGAAACTACAGGCCTGTCAGCCTGACCTCGGTGCCAGGGAAGGTTCTGGAGCAGATCAGCCTGAGCATCATCACGTGGCTTGTGCAAGACAACGGGGGGATCAGTCCCAGCCAGCACGGGGTTATGAAAGGCAGGTCCTGCCTGACAGACCTGATCTCCTTCTATGACAAGATGACCTGCCTAGTGGATGAGGTAAAGGCTGTGGACATTGTCTACCCAGACCTTAGTAAAGCCTTTGACACTGTCTCCCACAGCATCCTCCTGGAAAAAGAGAAACTGGCTGCTCATGGTGTGGATGGGTAACTCTTCTCTGGGTTAAAAGCTGGATGGATGGCTGAGCCCAAAGATTTGCAGTGACTAGAGTAACATCCAGCTGGTAGCCAGTCACAAGTGATGTTCCCAAGGGCTCAGTACTGGGGCCAGTCCTGTTTAGTATCTTTGTCGATGATCTGGATGAGTGTGCCCTCAGTAAGTCTGCAGATGACACCAAGTTGTCGGGAGAGGGGTGTTGCTTGAGGGAAGGAAGGCTCTGCAGAGAGATCTGGACTGAGGGCTGAGGCCAGCTGTATTCAGCAAGAAGTGCCAGATCCTGCACTTGGGTCACACCAGCCCCACGCAGCACTACAGGCTGAGGCAGAGCGGCTGGAAAGCTGCCTGGGGGAAAAGGCCCTGGGGGTGCTGGCTGACAGCCGGCTGGACATGAGCCAGC
>JAVJGJ010000001.1:63362100-63385689 GCA_035590215.1 Microhierax caerulescens
GAACTGGGGCTGTTTAGCCTGGAGAGGAGGAGGCTTGTGGGGCACTGTATTGCTCTCTACAACTGCCTGAAAGGAGGGTGTAGGCAGGTGGGGGTTGGTCCCTTCTCCCAGATAACAAGCAACAGGACAAGAGGAAACAGCTTCAAGTTATGCCAGGGGAGGTTTAGATTGGACGTTAGGAGGAATTTCTTGACTGAAAGGGTTGTTGGAACGGGCTGCCCAGGGAGGTGGTAGAATCACCATCCCTGAGGATATTTAAAAAATGCATAGGTATGGTACCTAGGGACATGGTTTAGTGATGGACTTGGCAGTGCTGGCTTAATGGTTGGCCTTGATGATCCCAAAGGTCTTTTCCAACCTGAATGGTTCAATGACTCTAAGATACTCTAGGTACCTATTACTGTGAAGCAAATTTTGTGCACTGTGGCACATTAAGTCAAGACTTAATTCACATTGGCCTCCTCTGGGTTCAGAAGCAGTTGGAACAGGAGTAGTTTTTCACATTGCTATACACCAATCCTTTGACTAGTTTTGCACATTAGGATGCTGGTAGTGGGCCAGATTTTCAAATGACTGTCATGTACTTGTCTGATTCGGAAAACTCTCTGCTAAAGCAAAGATAGCAGAGGCAGCATCTCTACCTCTTGTCTTCCTGAATCCAGTAGAGAATAAATAGAACAAAGGAATTGCATTAAGACCTTCATAAGAGTAATGTGAGTGAGCTCAGTCCCTTGGGTTCTTTTGCTATTGCTGGTGTCCTTGTACAATAGAAAAGTTGGGACCAAAAAAGGCCTCATATTTTATAGTTCATTCATATCAACCTGTCCCAGTATGAGGGTGCCAGAGAAGAAGCTGGAGGAGTTGCCCAAGAATGCTGGTGTGCGTTTCCTGATGTATTGGAGATGAACATATTTGACATAGTTGAAAATGTGCTTAGCTATTATGAAAATCAAATTAGTTTAGATATTAAAATGTAAATATTTGTACTTTAAAATGATGGTCCGTGTCTGTTTTGCTGAAGAGTGCGTGTAGGGGGAGAAGCTTCAGCTGCAATATCTGATAATTATCTTACTCTCGCAAGAACAAAAAGTGTGCTTGTTAGGAGTTACTGCAATTGTGAAAGATTAGCATTTTGTTACTGTACTTCACAATAATGTTTTACTTTTTTTACATTTAAAATAGGTATAGATAAAAAACCTGGTCAATACAGTATAGCACAAGTATTCTGGGAGAGGTGTTAAATAAGTTTGTGTATAAGTGTGTATCATTAAAGCAAAGTAGGTGAAGTGTCTGTGAAACCTCAGGCATCTACATGATACAAACCTGAAGGGACTTTATGATGAAAATTTTAAAACCTAGTTTTTGTATTTTAACTGAATTGTGGCTGTAGCAGCCACAACTGTAGTCAGAACACTAATTAGGGACACAAGGGGTCAAATGCAGGAGTGTGTTTTCCTAGTCCTCCCAACAAAGGCATTGGATTATTATTAACAGGTGTTTTAGCTAAATTTGAAATCTTTGATGACTTGGTAGTTAATCTACAGTAATCTTAATTCAGACCAGAAGTGGGAAATGTAAAGTTTTAAGGCTGAGCTACTTTTAAAAATACAAGACAAAGTTTAAAAAAACCAATGTGCTCTTACTCCTTTTACTGTTTTCATTCTTATTCTCAGAGGGTAGTATCTTTCTTTAAACAGTATTATCATTCTGATTTCTCTTATACTGATTAACTGGTTTGACAGTAATTTGATTTTTTTTTTTTTTTTCTGTTATGAAAGAGAAATCAATGTCAGGCTATATCTTCAATTATAACTAAACCAATGTAATTGTATTGTGCGTTTATAGGAAAATAAGCCTATTGGATTTAGTGTGCTACAGCTAGTGGTGACAGACAAGGATTCTTCTCACAATGGCCCTCCTTTTCTCTTCACCATCCTGAGCGGAAATGAAGAGAACACTTTTCAGATTAACCAGCAGGGAGTACTGACAACAACTGCTGCACTGAATCGCAAAGTGAGGGATCACTATTTACTTCATATTAAGGTATGATATTCTGCCTCTAGCTGGTTTATGTTATAAGTATTTAGTTAACTTTTCCCACTCATGTCCAGTCCACCACTTTTTCCTGCCTACCCCTTGTCTTTCTATTACAAGATCCTGACATGCCAAGTTGTCATTTGAGGCATGTCCCTTGAGGTAACACCTTCAGAGACAAAGTCTGTTGGTTTAAATGGAAATCTACACAGGTATAACAGTTAAGCTTCATTAAATTCACAGTAAGGGTAAGGTATAAGTGGAGTGTTAACGGGGTGAGTGGTCTTGGTAAGCCCTTTCATGTGGGATGCTGGAAAAGCCAGAAGGAGAGATGTTCCTTGAGCCACCTACTACTGGCTGCAGACTTCTTGCACTGTCTCTTTGACTCCTGAAGCTGTAAGCTGTGAGCTATGCTACACTGATACAATGGAAACAGGGATGTTGGAAATTGCACATCATGGCAGTACTGAAACATTTTTCTATAGTGCCACATTCTTTTTCCAGTGACAGTTGAAAATGTCATTTCTTAAGTTTGGAAAACCAAGTCAGTGGACCTTTGCCGATAGCATTGAAACTTGCAGCACAGTACTTGGAGATCTCAGAATCTTGCAGTGGAAAACAGCATAAAACTCAGTAATTACTCTGAAATGCTGTAACATATGCCTGCATTTACCATTGTTGTGCAGAAAGGCCAGACCATGTCCAAAAATCCAGGTTTCATTAACACAGCTAAGTTCTCTAAAATACTTTTTGTAACTTAATATAAGAAAAGTTCAAACCAATTTTTTAATCTTATGCAATCCTTTTTAATTAAATTATAAATTAAGCAGTTGTGAATAGGCGACTTGAAATTGGTAAGCTAAAAATAGCTGACCTTAATTCTTAAACTTCATTTCCAGATTCATGTGTTAAGAAAAATTCTTACCTTTATTTTCACATGAGGAATTTCTTTCAATCTCTAAATATTCTCATACATAATATTACAAACAATTTCTGAATAAGCATGCACTTGCAGAGTTTTAGGACAGTACTGCCTTCATCAGTGTATACTGAATTCTGCCCACATTGGGATAATAATCATGACATATTTATACAAAGCCTATTTCTTTTCTTTGGGGAAGGAAAAAAAAAATCCCACAGGTACTGCCATTTGCTGGTTGAGTTACTAACAGGTGTTATCAGGAGCCATTAGTATAAGAACCAGCATAGACAAAGGTTCCATTTAAATGTAGTTTAGTTTAGGGTTTAAGCATTGAGATTAAAAAGGAGGCAGAGAGGTATATGATTGCTCTGTTAGCCATTTTTTTTCTCAATAGTGATGTGCTAATTAGTGGTGGAACTAGTTTAGCCTTCAAGGTACCTAAAGGATGGTTCTGTTGGCCTTTCTAGACTGCATGAGTCTGAAACTGCAGCAGAGCTGGGCTTTGTCACACTTGCCTAATAGGTTTTCCAGGTTCTATACCAATTGCCCAAAGTCACATTTTGTTTAGGGAAGAAGAACCAGGAATGTTTTTCCCATATGTGCAATCAGTGTAATACAAGATTCATATGACTTATTTTATATTTTCTCTAAGCAGTAACTAATTACTATTTATTTTGCTTCTAAAACTTATTCCTATGAATGCATGCACAGGCAGTTATGTCTGTTCTGTGCAGACTGCTACACTGTCTTAGTTGCATTTCATGATTTAACTGCAGCTTTGGCCCTTCCTAATGTGCCTGCCTTTTCTGAAGTATGAAGTGCCTGTCTTAACGCCTTCCTCTGGATGGAATCACACCATTCTTTCATTTCCAAGCCACTTCTAGGCTGCAGGTTGCTTATGAACAGCCTGTCAGTACTTCAGCTACCTTCTCTTTAGCACAGCACTTGAAAAGTACCTTTTTTCTAGAGAATGAATAAGAGGTATTTTAATGGCATGTGGTAGCTAAACAAGTGTCTTAAAACAAATGTACTCATTTTGAACAAAGGCTTCTCAGGGACTGTAAACCATTGAAGCAGACTACACTAATGTGCATGGTTTTTTGTATGCTGTACTACCCAATCTCAGTTATTTTAGACCTGTCTAATCCCTTGATTTACAAGTTCCCTGCCTGGATTCTGGAAATATGTCACTGTCTTTTAATTGCCATTTTTCATCTTACACTTTTTTTAAATAGACACAGTGCTATGATTTGCTATTATCTTCTCCTTAGTGAGTCACTATACATGAATATGAAGGCATCTAGGAATAAAACTAGCATTTCCATTTCACAAGACTTCAGTTCCAGGTTTACACGTAAGAACAGATATATGACTTCTGTGGGAAAATATTCTTTCCCTGTTCATTTAAAGACAGGTTTTTCAAAGGCTGTAGCGTCTTCTCAAGTTTACACTATCTTTAATTTCTGCACTTTCATCTTGCAGCTCACAAGTTAACAGCTGTGTATGATCTCTCTGTACTTGGTTTTTGTTTTTTAACTGACCTTCACTGGTGTGCTTTTCAGTATTGACAGCTTTCACCTTAGCTGGTTTCTGAATGGATTGCTGAAGCAGAGGTGGTCTTACATTACAGGCATACTTTAAATGAAAGGAAAAAAAAAAAAACCCACACCAAAAACTCAGAAACAACTCCTCCCATACACACCCCACACACTACCACTACCACTAAAAAACTACTTAACATGAGACTTTCTTTTTCTTTACTTTTGTGAGTTTAATAGAAATAAGAATTTGGGGTTTTTTTTCTTCCACCTAACGTGCACATGCCACTCACATTTGCTTTCCTTCTCTCCAAAGGAAATAATTATCCATTAACAAATGTCTCACAACATGAGTGTGTGAAATCTTCAGCTATGAGTCACACAATCCTTTGTGCCACACTCTGAAGTCTTTAGTTTAAAACCACAGCAGATTTTTAAATATCTGCAGAACTGAGAAATCATTTCTCCTGGGGCTCTTCTTTTCTTCTTGGTGTCCATTTGTTATAATTTTGATTGCCTGTTTGTTTTGAGCCCTTTCTTGTGCCCCTTGCACATTTCTCCTGTAGCTAAACTGCCTGCCTTGCCTTGTTTCCAGGCAGAAATCTAGGCAAAACAAAACTTGGCCAACTTTAGTGCCCTCTCTTTCTCATTATTTCTGTTTGGGTAACTAGAGGGCAGGTTTCTTGGCATGTCTGTCTTTGGGAGTTAACGTATGAAGACACGTAGTGCTATGAAATACGTGTTACCTTTTAAAAATGCTACAATTATGTGCACATCCGCAAATAACCTTGTGCCTGGAGTTTTTCCTCTTCTGCTTAAATTTGTATAGATCTTCAAAGTTTGTCATTGTGAAATTATTGTTAAATCCTGAACAATGCAGGATATCTTCTGCTCTCTGAGCCTTGTGTATCTCACTGTCCCTTGACATCCCTCCAATTCTTCTTTACCCATTTCTTCAGTCTCACTTTCAGTAACTGGGAAAGAGCTCTGGGAAAAAGGTAGATGGGAAATAAAAGCTGAGAAATGAAAAGAAAGAAAGTGAACCCAAGGGAATGCTCTTTTCTCAGTTTTCTACTCTCTTTTTTTTTTCTTTTTTTTTTTTTTAGTCCTCTCTTCATATGACAACAGTGTATGTTTTTGTCAGAAGGAGTTGGAGGACAGGGGATGTTTTGTTTAAAAGAATTTAAAAATGAATTAGACTGATTCTGTTCAAGATACTTAACTCTAATTGTTGGAAGCAAATAGCACTACTGGTTTGTGTTGGTTTTTTTCCCTCTCCGTGATCACAAATCATGGACAACATCATTAATTGTAACTTTCTACATGTATTGTTCTCCTTTTGAAGTACTGTTCAGCATACTGCATTTAGATTGTCTTCAAAACCACCTCCTAATAACTGTGGTGAAGCATATTGTAAATTTCTAATGCATGACTCACTTCAGGTTTGTAATGTGTTTCCATGCTTGAAATAAAAAAGCTTCAAGCACCATCTGCTGTCTGAAATCAGCTACTGTGCATCTCCTCTGTATTTGCTAGTGGTGTTAGTAGCTTCCTGGCATTTCCAGCTATTAGGAGCACTGTCAGCTTTTTAACCTTGGCAGAAGTGAAAACATGTTTGTGTGTGCCTGCTTATATAAGCTTTTTGAATTTTCAGTATTAATTTTTCTGTTGGGAACTGTGTTATGAAATTTACATAAAGCATTTTCCTGTAGGAACTTTTTTTTAAAAAAAAAAAAACACATCTCTACTGTACACAGTACAAATACCTGCAGTAGAACTTGAGATAAAGCAAAAATCTAACCCTGTTCTCACCTTCCTTTAGGTGGCAGATAATGGAAAACCACCGTTGTCAACTTTGACTTACATTGATATTAGAGTTATTGAGGAAAGCATTTATTCTCCAGCAATTCTGCCTCTAGAAATCTTTATCACAGCCTTTGGGGAAGAATATTCAGGTGGTGTCATTGGAAAAATTCATGCAACTGATCAAGATGTTTATGATACTTTGACATACAGTCTGGACCCCAAAATGGAATCTTTGTTCTCTGTTTCCAGTACTGGTGGCAAACTAATAGCACATAAAAGGTTAGATGTAGGACAGTACCTCCTAAACGTCACTGTTACAGATGGGAAATTTACAACTGCAGCTGATATTACTGTACACATCAGACAAATCACACAAGATTTACTAAATCACAGCATTGCAATACGCTTTGCAAACCTTGCCCCTGAAGAATTCATCGGTGATTACTGGCGCAATTTCCAGAGAGCATTAAGAAACATCTTGGGCGTGAGGAGAAATGACATCCAGATTGTTAGTTTACAGCCTTCTGATCCTCCTTCAAATCTTGATGTCCTTCTGAATATTGAAAAGTCTGGTAGCTCTCAGCACCCAATGAGAATTTTGCTCCACAAGATAAACTCTTCTGTGCCTGACCTAGAGGAGATTTTAGGTGTCCGGATAATTGATGTTTTTCATAAGCTTTGCGCAGGCCTAGATTGTCCTTTGAAATTTTGTGAAGAAAAAGTAACAGTGGATGAGAGTATCATGTCAACCCACAGCACAGCCAGGTTGAGTTTTGTCACTCCCCGTCATCACAGAACAGCAGTTTGTCTTTGTAAAGGTAAGAAAAGCAATAAGGAAAACTGTAGCCTTGAATAGATTTTTCTGGGTTTGAACAGTTATAATCAACATGGGAAAATTTATATTACAGGACAAGGTTAAAAATGTCCTGTAACACTCACTGCATCATTTGCCTAATTTTATTCAAGTAAAAAGTAATTATTGTCTTGTTACCTCATTTTAAGAGTTTACATGGTATAAGTTTATGGGAGGGGATTTTTTTTTTCCGTTACACCTTCATTTTCCATTTTATGAAAGACCTTTGGTCTTTTGTTGCCTGTTCTAAATTGCCAGCCATTTTCAGTTTTGTATGCATGCAGGTAAGTTCTTGAAAAGTACATGAATACTTCCTGGTTTCTGCTTAGAGGAATAGCCCACACAGCTTCCAAACTTGGCTGGGAATGACAGAACAAACTGGGAATAGGATATTCATTAAGATACATATAAGTATACAGATTTATAACAGAAGATTAATCTGAGAAAATCAACATCGCTTCTTAAAATCATGACTTAACATTGTTGGGTGAACTTGTACATCTTAAGTAAACATTTAAAGCCCATTCCCTTTCCGTGTCAAATACAGAACACTCTTCTGCTCTCCCCAACCCACTCTGTCCATGTTTAATATCTACATGTTGGGGTTTTATGGTGTATGGTAGTAATGGTAAACCTTAAATCACACCACCAGTTTCCACATTTTACCAACTTGAATTGCTTGAGTAATGAAGATAGCTATGAACACCAGTCGCTATATATGCCGTTTGTCTAGTCTTTGGGTTTTATGCCAGTCGTGTCCCGTAACTGTTACTACTTCACTTCCTTGTCTGATAGTTGGGGCATGTAGTGATAGGACAAGGAGTAATGGCTTTAAACAGAAAGAGGTTAGATTTAGGTTAGAGATATGGAAGAAATTCTTCACTATGAGGGTGGTGAGGAACAGGTTGCCCAGAGCAGCTGTGGATGCCCCATCCCTGGCAGTGTTCAGGGCCAGGCTGGATGGGGCTTTGAGCAGCCTGGTCTGGTGGAAGGTGTCCCTGCCTGTGGCGGGGGGTGGAACTAGGTGATCTTTAAGGTCCCTTCGAACCCAGACCTAATTTAGATTTGTTTGCTGTTTTATGAAATATTTCTAGAAAAAAATGGTCATAGATTGTTTGATTCTGTGATAGTTAAGAATATAATTTGGGTTACTTTCAGCTATTGTACTTTAGTGTCCCCTTTCACAAAATGCCATTGCCACCAATAGAAGAGAAATAATGTCTTTTGTTTTACAGAAGGGAAATGCCCCTTGGTAAGTAGTGTGTGTGAAGGAAACCCATGCCCTGAAGGTTCTGAGTGTTTAGGAGATCCAAAAGAAGGAAAATACGTCTGTGTTTGTCAAGATGGCAGATCTGGGCAGTGCCCTGGTAAGAACTTAACTCTTAAAAATCTCTGTGTAAAACCATATTATTTTTCAAATATCAAGATTATTCCAGTCCTGTGTTTACACATTTTATGCTTTTCTGTATTCCTAAGCATTGGCCGGCTCTGCAGTGACATTTACTGGGAGCAGCTATGTGAAATACCGTCTCACGGAAAATGAGAACAAAGAGGAAATGAAGCTGACAATGAGACTTAAAACTTACTCTGCCCATGCAGTTGTTATGTATGCTCGAGGAACAGACTACAGTATCTTGGAGGTAAATTAAAATCTCCTAGTGCATATCTTCTCTTTTTTCTTACCATCTTCTTATTATTTTTTGTGCCACATTAAAAGACTGAATCATTACATCTTGTAGAATTGTTATAATTGAGAATTGTCTTCAAAGTAGAGTGTGTTATGCATCCAGGTGACAAACTTGTACAGATTTTTTTTAACGTATAAAAGAGAAATAAAACAAAAAAGCCCCCTCTGAGTTAATCTATTTAAAATAATAACTTCAAATGCATGTGCTTATGATACTCCTTAAGGCTATATGGGAAAAGTCACTTAAAGCACAAGGTGAAAGTTCTTGAAGTATTGTATGATCATTTGATGATGATCTATGACTTCTTTACTAGAGGAAGAAATGTACAAAGTATACATTTTAATGAGAAGAACCATATAGAATTAATCACAGTCACTGTGACTGTTTGAAATACAATGTTATTAAACTGCCTTGATGGACACTACCATCATCCTGTCTCTCCAGCAGACAAACTTTATAGGCATCAGTATTTTATACTCTCTAAGTATGCTAACCATTTGTTGATGTTGTGGCTTTCCTCTATAGATTCACCACGGAAGGCTGCAGTATAAATTTGATTGTGGCAGCGGACCTGGGATCGTCTCCATTCAGAGCATTCAGATTAATGATGGCCAGTGGCATTCAGTATCTCTAGAAGTGGATGGAAATTATGCACGACTTGTTCTGGATAGGGTGCATACTGCGTCTGGTACTGCTCCTGGTACACTTAGGACACTAAACCTGGATAATCATGTGTTTTTTGGTGGCCATATTCGGCAGCAAGGTACAAGAAATGGTAGAAGCCCTCAGGTTAGCAATGGTTTCAGAGGCTGTATGGATTCTGTTGTACTTAATGGACAAGAGCTTCCCCTAAACAGTAAACCACGAAATTATGCACACATGGAAGAATCTGTAGATGTGACTTCTGGATGTTTACTGACTACCACAGAAGGTTGTTCAAGCAGCCCATGCCAGAATGGAGGCATCTGCAATGCACTGTCAAATGGAGGTAAGTTGTGTTATATTTTTATGCTGTTGGTTTTCAGAACTGCTTTTCCACTTCCCTGCCTTGAAGAACAAAAGTTTGTGGATAATTCTTGTTTCCCCAGAGAGTTGTAGAAGGCTGGTTGTTGAGCAGGTAGAAAGGCTGTGTCTGCCTGTGTTCTAGACTCAGTTCCTTGGGGTATGAAGTAGACAAAGTTCGTCAGACAACGTGGGGATTTAATCTTCAGTGTGAATGCCTGAGGTCCATCCTCTTAACTGTCCACTTTAGAGTCTTCCTTAAAAATTCTGAAATCATTATGACAAGCTCGAGTTTCGTGAGAGAAGTGGAACTTACCCTTCAGTTATATTCAAGAAAAAACTTACTGATAGATTTACCTTCATCTTCAATAAAAATATTTCTATTTCTTCCCATCCTCCCTCTCTTCAAATGGGTAGGTGGGCAGGGAGGATTTTATCTCTAATCCAGTGAAGTCATGTGTGTCTTTCAAGAAGACTGTATTTGATTTCAGGTTACTACTGCAAGTGTACACCTTTGTTTATGGGAACTCACTGCGATGTAAGTGTCAACCCGTGTGCTTCCAATCCCTGCCTCTATGGTGGTACTTGCATCCCAGTCAGTGATGATTTTATCTGTCAGTGCCGGGGACAATACACAGGCCAAAGGTATGTTTATATTTTATTGTACCAATGAACCCCTTAGAGCTATAAATGTAACACTTTTTCTGTTTTCTGTTTTAATCTGTGTCCTGCTTAAAGCTCAGACTTTGAAACCCACTGGAGTTAGCTGAAGTTAATGCCAACCCCCCGTGTTACAGCCCTGAATCCCACACTATATACTCACTTGCAGTAAGGTGATGGTTTGTTCATGCTTGCCTGCTCCACACTCTTTTCTTTCCTTTTTTTTTTTTTTTTTTTTCCTTTACAGGTGCCAACTAGGTCCATATTGCAAAGACAATCCTTGTAAAAACAGTGGCAAGTGTATTGATAGTTTGGATGGACCTGTTTGTGAGTGTGAAGCAGGCTTTCGTGGGGAAAGGTAGGTAGTGTTCCACATATATTGAATTTTTAACAGTATTATTTAACATTTAACAGTTCAAACTGGTTGCAGTCTGGAATGGTGATAAAATAGCGAATCACCTGTTACTGTACAGTACTGTATATTAAATATTTCCAGAATTGTTGAGAACAAGGACACTACAACAAAGTCCACTTTTGTAAACTAACCGTAATTTCTCTGCTCCGTTTCTGGTAGGTGCCTGACTGATGTCGATGAATGCATAGAAAACCCATGTCTTAATGGTGCCCTTTGTGAGAATACTTATGGTTCATATCACTGCAATTGTAGCCGTGGATTTGGAGGAAGACACTGCACAGACATCGTTCTTAACAAATATGTTTCAACATCTTGGAACATTAGCTTAGCTGAAGTGATTGGGATTATTGTTTTTATCGCAGGAATATTCATGTTAGTAGTGATTTTTGTTGTTTGCCGCAAAGTGATTAGTAGAAAGAAGAAGCATCATCCAGAACCTGAAGACAAGCAACTGGGAGCCACAACAGCTTTCTTGCAAAGACCTTATTTTGATGCAAAATTGAATAAGAACATCTATTCTGACATCCCGCCACAGGTTCCTGTTCGTCCCATTTCATACACTCCAAGCATTCCAAGTGACTCCAGGAACAATCTTGACAGGAATTCTTTTGAGGGGTCTGCTATCCCTGAGCACCCAGAGTTTAGTACTTTTAACCCAGATTCTGTACATGGTCACCGGAAAGCTGTAGCTGTTTGTAGTGTAGCACCAAATCTGCCACCTCCACCTCCCTCCAACTCTCCTTCGGACAGCGATTCAATACAGAAACCCAGCTGGGATTTTGACTATGATAGTAAGAAATGTTCTTATTTTATTATTTTTCTGGTAAAGGTGTGTGCTAGTACAATTTTGCATGCAAAGTCTCTGTTTATGCCTGTTAGGGTACAAAAGACATTATGACTTCACTGGGTTTTGAGTCTGATTGGCCTTCGTGCTCTGTTAAGTTTTGAATGAATGTATAGATCTCAACCTTTAATTTTATTGACTCTTTAATCTAGAATCTATTAATCATCTCACTTCAAACTTTTTCTTTCAGCTAAAGTAGTAGATCTTGATCCCTGCCTTTCAAAAAAGCCTCTGGATGAAAAAAGCTCCCATCCTTACAGTGCTAGAGAAAGCATGTCTGAGGTCCAGTCTCTCAGCTCCTTCCAGTCTGAATCATGTGATGATAATGGTATGTAAAATAAAATCATTCTGTACTGCTGCTTGCATCCATTTGTTCTGTCTCTGCATCTATATCTCTTAATATCAATAGGACTTGCATATATGGATATATGTTAAAGAGCTTATTTAATATATATCTATATTTGCTTATGTTAAAACCCAGATATGTTAATTTTTTAGAAGTATTTTGCCTATCATATACCTTATGTTAATTAATTTACCTTAAAATTATATATAATCATTCTTCTGTTAGAACATTAACAGTGAAAATGCAACACAAGCTGTTCAGAGCCTTGTGTTTGAAAGGTTTTAAAAGCGTGTTCAAATGTGAGAAACTCTTCTAGGGAATTTACAAAAATGGCCTCTGCACGAATATAACTTTGACATTGACATTCAGCTCTCAGTAAAAAGCTTGCTGGTGTTACAGTTTCATTTGTTTCCTTCTCTTTTTCTTGCTGCGACCTCAGCTCCCATATGGATCAGATCAGTTCTGAGTGAGAGCAGAGTTTAAGGGACTGCTTGTAAGTTTGATTACTTTAGTAATGAAGGAAGCTGCACAAAAAGGAATTTTGTTTTAGTAAGAGAGTATATTTGGCTTTCACCATGATTAAAATGAATGCATAGAAAAATTTCATTCATTGAAAAAAAGCCAATATAAAAAAAACTATTTTGATCACAACTCTGGTCCATCAAAATATAATCAGCATATGTATTTGTGAGTTTTACTATTATTAATTGGAAGTCTTTTACTTTTCCATTGTGATGACAGATGCTTTTACAGTAGATATGAATGCATCTATGTGTTCAGAAACATTTCAGACTGATTGGACAAAGCTATAGTCATCTTGTTACTTAATTCACTAAGTGAAGGCATTTTGACTATTCTAATCTCTGCTTTTGTCTCTGGTAAAAAGAATTTGAAATTCCTTTAGCTTAGGAATAAAGAACATTCTGCTTCTCAACGAAGCAGAGTGATTTGTTCTTAAAAGCATGAAAAGAAACATCTGTGTTAATGATTGGTGAAAGTAAAATTGTATGCTTACAGTACTCATCATTTTATCAGTAGATCTGATATCAATTTTTTTACTGTGGTATTAAGTGTTGTGCAGTACATTTTGTTCTCCCCTCCTCTCCATCCCATGTATTTCATATATTCTTACTCACATTTCTTGTCATGTATTGATTATTCATTAATACATCGTTTTAAGAGAAATAGCTGTAGCATCATAGATATTGTTCCTTCCTTTCTTTCTGGTAGATTCTGAATTTATTAGTTTGAAATTTAACCACTAAGCCATGCAAAAAAATTGCATGTGCTTATTACTTCATCCTACCCTGTAAGAGTAAATACTTCTTCTGCCTTCCAAAAATATCTTGGGAAAGAGAAGACAAAAAAATTGTTCATTTTAGTTGTTTTTAAATAAGAACATCACAACCTGAATTTTGGTATTCCTGCTGCAGTACCACTGGTTGCACACAGTTTAAGTAGGTCAGCCACAGAAGTTTTCAGTAGGTACTTTTCATATTCTGGCATTTTAGTTCATTTCAGTGAAAATTTCTTCCATTGACAGGGAAAAAAATGCAGTTGGCAGTCTAGAAGGGGAAGCCTAATGCAATATTTCTTAATTTACCCAACACAAGCCTTTAGAAAAGGCTAGTTTATTGGAAACTAGATGAAATATTATGTAAATGGTGTGTTTAGGCAACATTTCAGAAATTCAAACACAACCAAAGCAGCTTTGTACTCCTGCAGATTTTGCTTCAGGAGTAGTTACAAGTACTTCTCCATGTTTATCAAGGATAAAATTCAGGTTTAGAGATGTATTATATGAAACTGCTTACCAGACAGAGTAAATATATATGTACACTAATAATCTTGTTCTTGTAAAAACAGTAATAAATTGCAATTTTACAATGTTTTTTGTATATCTGTGTGCTGTTTAAAGTGATACTAACTATAGGTTTGTTTTCATTTGCTCCTTTTATACCTTTTACAAGCTTCCATAGTGACTGTAATACACCTTGTCAATGCTGTTGTTGACTCGGTGGAAAAAGAAGGTATATACATATTTTCATATTTATTTACTGCTTTGGCAGAATAATGCACATTTGTCTTCTAGTAATGTAGCCCTAGCAGATGGGAGTTGTAAAATTTTACTTGGACTTTCTGATAAGTTTTAACAAAGAATATATTTCTGTTGTGTATCTGTTCATATTTTCATGTGTATGCTTTAGATACCCTGTGGACAGGTCTCAAAGTATGATTTCTTGTAAAAAAAAAAAAAGTATTGGCATAAAAAGATCAGGGTCAGCAGCCCCTGCTTCCTTTTCTTCTCCCACCCACATCTGTTGGCACCTTGTCCAGCTGAGCAGAATGGGAGTGGTCTGATAGTAGAACTCACGCCCCTGGCCCTCACATCAGCCCGTCTCTTTAGCAGGAAAAAGTGGTTCTAGTATGCGGTTGAGACATATAGGTATACACATCTCTATCAATTTAAGTAGTTAGTTACTACCCAGCCTTACATCAGTATCTAAAAGGTATGTTTGGGTGTAGATATGTACATACACATGTATTTGTGTGTGTAGCATGTATTTGGAAGTTAGAGAGAGGCAAAGTAGACATTTTCAGTGGAATTGTATTTCATTTTGCTAACATTTAAGAACTGACCAGTCTGGAAAACACAGTAGTAATAAAGGTGCCAGTGAGTCTATACAAATACTACCTGTTGTTTTATTTGACTTAAAAATCCTTAAAGTTCCAGTAATACAGTAATATGGAAGTAATTCACTCCATGACTGTGAGTCTGCAGACGTTACTTCTGAAATAACCTCCACAGTGTATGTTTCCTATTCCTTAATACAGACTAGGAAACCCTACTTTTTTATTAAACCCCACTGAAAGCCATTTTAAGAACATAAAATTAGTTATGGTAGGCGAAGTTTCTCTTTAGTTTATTTGAAGTACACCCTGTCTAATGTATGCAGACACACAAAAAGTAGACAAATGCAAAGACTTCTATTATTGTTTAATATTATTGTTATAATATTCTTGTTATTATTGTTATAATATTCTATATTCTATCTATAATACATGAAAGTATTTCAATAATATGTACCTATAACCATAGTCTGAGTACTAAAAAACTCTAATGCACAGTATTTATGAAAGGGAGAATTATAAGACTAGAAGCAGCAAAATCTATCAAGGGAGATAATTATTCAGATTTTCTCTTGAGATCTTAATAGGCAGAAACCAAAAATTAGGGATGTAGTTCTTAAGGTTGAAAGTATTGCTTGGTGGTTTAGTATCACTGTAAAATAAATACAAATATGTTATGCATTGTAGAATATTTATAGATTAAAGATGTCCTACTCAGCTACTTTTTAACACTTGGAAGTTTCTACTCTTAATAAGCATTCCTTCTTTCAAAGCATCTTAGGTAAAGTTCTTAGTTCTGCTTTAGGAGGGTGCCAGTTTGAGCAACAGAGACCCTTGCCTCAGGACTTAAGCAAGGTCAGGTTCTGGGACAGATGGTCTTTTTCTTTAGTCACCTCCAAGTGGTTCTGTCCAGCAGGTACCCTGGAAGCATGAATTGTAGCTAGTCTCATCCTAGGACATCTGTAGGCCAGCATTCTCTGCACTGCTCCTCAGGGAAGGTTGTAGCTCCGTGCAAATCAACAACGCTGAGGGCACAAGCAATTACAGCTCCAGCCTGGCAGATTGCCACCTAGAAAGACAGGCACATCAGGCTCTAGTTTGTGGTTCTGTATTTTGCCTCAGAAGGAGGACAGGACCAAGATCTCCCTATTCCTTGCTCTAAATCATGAGGCCACAGTCTGCCTATTGGCTTTAGTTTTGCACCCAGTTTCCCTATAAAAATGAAGAATGTCATCTTCAAACTAGACTAGTGATCAGAACCTTCTGGAGATGAGGCCAGAGATGTTTTAAGAGTCTCAGGATGATACCACCTTTAGTGTGGACAGTATTTTTCTTGCCTGGGCTAGGCAAGCTTAAAAATTTTAAAAAAAAAAATGTAGGGGACACCCGTCCAAGAGTCAGCTTCTGTCCCTCCAGTCTTCCAAGAACAGGTGAAAGTATCAGTTCTTAGGAGAAGATTCTGCTGTTAGGATAGGCATCACCCATCCTTACAGACCTGACAAGGGATTATGGATTAATGAAGAGAGAAAGGTTTAACATCTGTCAGATAACATAGGACAGTTCTTTGCTGAGCATGAGTTGTTGGCGTAGCTGTACAAAGGATGGCAGGTCTCCCAGCGCATGGAAGCTGGATACTAAAGGGCAAGTTCACATCTTTGCATGAAATACTTTAAAGTATAAGTCCTAGTAGATGCAGCCCTGTATCAAAAAACAAGGGGGGGTGCAAGGAAAGAAAAAAAGAAACCCTTTGTTGCAAAAGTCCTAAATCTACTGATACTAGGATTTCAGCGAACTACAGACTGCAGATTTTGCCACTACACAGCCATGTCCCAGGGGGGCTGTACTTTAACTCAGTAGCTATTCTACAGTTCAAATCTAACAAAGGAGGAGCCCAGGAGAAAGAAAGAAAAAAAAAAAAAAAGCCAACTTTAGTACTGCTAAGTAAACTGGACAAAAGCAGCACAAACATCATAGTGACAGTCATTGTTTGTCTTCACATTGGTTCTACTATTTGATTCCTAACTACAGATATTTTCTCCTTTTTCTTCTCATTCTGCCACCTAAAGAATCTTTTGCTGTTCCTGACCTCAGCAATTCAAGAGGTGACTTCTGCATGCAGTTCATTGACGTTCACCAAAATATTTCAGTTAATACTTCGTTTTAACACAGACTTACTGTCAGTTGCTTGCTGTGCATTTGTCTGCAGTGTTTACTCCTTACTAGCTTTGCAACTTATTGCTATTCTGTACTATTTTCCTTTTTGGTATTCAGATGAAAAAAACAATTATTTTTCAATGAGATTAGGCTTACATCTAGTTTTCAGCAGATGAATACAAACTTATTCAAGGGGAGTTTGCAAGAGAGGATCAAGTTCAGTCATTTATGCATGATTAAGCTTTATTTTCTTGGTTTGTTCTTGTATTTGAATGCGGAATGTCTTTACTAATAGTAAAAGATTATCAGAAGTGTGGCAGTTATATAAAGCTAACAGCATTTTGTGAAATTAACTTTACAATTCAGTTAAGGGGTAAAGTTGCTTTAAATGGTCTGGATACTTTACCAATTAGAAATAATGTCTTTTATGTAAGAAAAGCATGGTTTATAAATGCTAATATATTCTTAAGAAAAACAGGCAGCTGTTACCACCCTAAATAATTACTCAACAATTGATTAAGAATTTAGCTGTATCAGGAAGCTGTTGGTTCTTTGCTACCCGGTGAACAATTCTATACCATTATGCATTGTGACAGCACATTCAGTAGGTGACCTACAGCTCTTCCTATGTTAGGTGAGATGTCTGAGAAAATGTAGTTCAAGCGTGATTGGTGCATTGCCTAATG
The DNA here is from genome assembly GCA_035590215.1 of Microhierax caerulescens. Taxonomy (NCBI): domain Eukaryota; kingdom Metazoa; phylum Chordata; class Aves; order Falconiformes; family Falconidae; genus Microhierax; species Microhierax caerulescens. The sequence continues at coordinate 63,379,680 of JAVJGJ010000001.1, forward strand.
CATGGCATAATGTAAAGTTGTGTTGTGTTGAATGCCTTTTGTGGAACTGGGGCAAACTGCTCTCTAATTAACAAGTAGTGTCCTAATCACAGTGATTGCATTGTCTTAATACATGTATTGACTTCTCAGTTCAGACTGACATGAAGAAAAGATACTAATACTACTTTCTTTCAAAAACAATAACTTTTCAGGTTATCACTGGGATACATCAGACTGGATGCCAAGCGTTCAGTTGCCAGGTATCCAAGAGTATCCAAATTACGAAGTGGTTGAGGAGTCAGCTCCCCTCTACACCGATCCAAACGCCATCGATACAGACTATTACCCTGGCGGTTATGACATAGAAAGTGATTTTCCACCTCCACCTGAAGACTTTCCTGCACCTGATGAGCTTCCACCATTACCACCAGAATACAGCGACCAGTTTGAGTCAATACAGCCACCCAGAGACATGCCAGCCATAGGTAGCTTGGGTTCTTCTACAAGAAGCAGGCAGAGATTTAATCTTAATCAGTACCTTCCCCATCACTATCCTGCAGACATGTCAGAACCTCAGACCACAGCCAGTGGCGTCAACGGCAGTTACAGAGAACCTTATGCTCCTTACACATTAGGGTACAATAGAGACTTTGAAGCACCCGCTGTAGACAACACGTCCATGTCTGTGTATGCTTCCACAGCTTCATGCTCTGATGTGTCAGCGTGCTGTGAAATGGAGTCTGAAGTCATGATGAGTGACTATGAGAGTGGAGACGATGGTCACTTTGAAGATGTGAAAATTCCTCCACTTGATTCCCAGCAACATACAGAAGTCTGACACACTCAACAAAAGTGCCTGGACTCTAACAAACTTTATCAATCCTAGAACAACTTTCAAGATCTCTTTTATTTTTTTTTTTTCTTTTTCCCAGCCACAGTGAATGCTTTTGTTTCAGTGAGCTAAACTGGCATGGCGGCCTTGGATCATGCAGTTCATTTCACTACATCCGCCTGTTTCCATTTCCTGACCTACTGTAATCGGACAGTTCCAAGAATTCCATTGGCTGTGCCATTTCTGAATATCCTTTTTGTACTTACATTGTCTATGTTAAAAATAAATCACATACCACTTCTCCATGTTAGCATGATGCATATATTTATATAGTTCTAATGCAATTCATTTTGTCCTACTTTTTTGTAAATTTTATGTACAGTTTTGATTTTAATAGTTTTAACTAGATTTTGTAGATATTTTGTGGATTTGTTTTCCACTGAAACTAGCAGTGTTAGTGTGCCATTAAAAAACTAGCACCCTGACATATTATAATCAAGGCGTCACCGTATGTATTCTCCCAAAACCTAAGGTATGACATTTCATTATTAAAAAAAAAAATAAACATATTCACACAATTCCAACTGTACATAGGTTAGGTCTGATATTGTTCTGGGTCAGCTACATGGAAATGTCTTAAAAGGGTTGCTGTATTTTAGAACTGTAAACACTTTTTCCCTTCTTGGAAGGTGTGTTGGGGACCCTCTACATACCAGTTTAGAACCAAAACCCACCACGACACAGTTTTTATAGTGTCTGTATATTTGTGATCCAATGGTCTTGTAAAGGTTTTTACTGAAAATTACCATTAGCCAGTCTTTCTTACTGACAATAAATTATTAATAAAATACTTTAGCTTTGCTCTGTGTATCTCTGTTATATAATATACAATTGACAAAGCATTCCGTGCAGCGTTTTTAAGTCTGTATATGTTTTGTACTGTATTGAGTTACTTGCTCCAAGCAGCACATTTTCCTCTCCTCAGCCGTGGAACTGCAGCTGTGTTGGAGATGCTCACCAGATGGCAGTGTGTGTCTACGTACCGGTGTTCTGAAAAGTAATCGGGCCAGTATGAATAAAGATTGATGGGTATCAAACTTCAGTAGCCTTCTCGGTAGTTTGCATTTTTTCCTTTAAACGTACAGTATCAGCTATGTAAATTACTGAGGGTTGGGGGTTTTCCTGAAGTCTCAAAACCCCCACAAGTTCTTTAAAGCAGTTTCTTCCTTTTTTTAATCACCTGAATAATTATTTTCATGGATAGTTGTCTCTTGACTGCACACTTGCATGCCAAAATTTCTGTGCCAATTTCTGAGTTTTAGTAAATACAGATATCCTAGCACATTAGTGAATTTCTAATATAGCCTGGAATTCTTTTAGCTCAGCCTCCTGGGTTTTGGTTGGTTTTTTTCCCCCCCTGCTGTCTCATAGAATTCTGTAGCCTGGAAAGGTAAAATCCTAGATTCTGTCAGGCTTGAGAGCTAAGCCTAGCCTCCACCATCAGGGGAAGGCTACTGGATTTCTATTTAGAGTGCTATCTATGCACAAAATGGAGCAACTCCGAGCCTGGCAGCTGTGTAATGGAAATGGATGGATTACAGGACAGAGCGAAGAGCCAGACAGACATTCCTCAGTGTTAACTTGCCCATGTGCAGGTAAGAATTGCATGATGTGAGATGTATGTAAGAAGACTAAAATCCATGGGTTTAAAACCACGTTCTGGCTGTAAGCTACAATGTTCACCCTGACAATGAAGAGCTTTTTGTACATTTGACTCAATTTTCTTATTTAATGATAGCTTTAAAAAGATCTTGCAGAGCTGTGAGTAAAGGTTATCATGCACTCTGTAGTAGTGCTGCTACTACAGTCACTGCTTAAGGACTGTCTTAAACTGTGAAGGTTAAGCTTAGTGGCAGTTCTGCTCAAGGTTCTTTAATATTTGCTTCTCAATAGGAATAAACCTCAGAAGGCAGCAAGAGGAAGACACTGCACAGAACTGTGTAATTTCTTAGTTGATAAAATGAAAAGCTGCCCTACAGATACATTTTCTTAAGTTACTTGCTTGTAGCAGAAAAGTCTGAAAACAGATTTTTAAAATTAAGTATGAAGGACAGGAGTTCCAGCACTTCAATACACTTTTGTTCGTAGTACTGTGAGCTGAAGACTAATGTAGAGTATCATGCTGAAAAAGAACAATGTCTCATTACCCTGCAAAAAAACCTGCAAGTCAGCTTAAGAAAACCTTATGTTAAAAATATCAGAATATCCTTCTTTTCCCCCCTTCTCAAGAACTGCGCTGCTAGGCAACACGCAACACCCCAGTTATACTTCACAGCAGGAGACAAGAGGGCATCCTAGCAGTCACTTCAAGAACAGGCAGTTTCAGCTTCACAACAGCTTTGCGACTGGTGAGTAAAGCAAGACCATGTTCCCTTTGTAGAAGTCCCAGGAGCTGTTATCGCCTCATTCGAAGCGCCATTAAACCTGTTTTCCCATGCAGAGCTACAACAATACACAAAGCTAAGCTAATTATGGTTTTAACCCAATTAAAAAACACTGGTAAGAGCAGGGCATTGCTCTTGGACTTAATAGTTGTCCAAGAGATCAGAAAGCATTGACCAGATTTATTTTGAGACAAACATTTTAAAATGGGGAATTTCAGTGTAGTCACACATTCAAGTCCTCATAGTTACTGTTAATATATTTTACCCAACTCCTTACACAGATTTAAGTGGCTAAAGATAAACACAAACTTCTCTCAGCTTTTAACTAATTGACATACCCATATTAAAAGGTGTTAAAGCAATCCCTGAATCGCAGAACAGCAGAGGTTGGAAGGCATCTCTTTACTGTCACCAAGGACGGAGATTAAAAACTGGGCACCGAGCATTCATGCATCTTGACAGTAAGAGTTTTATGTTCAGAGTAGTTTCATGTATTACAATATGTGCCCATTGCTTCCTTGTCCTGCCATACAGAACCACTGGGAAGAGCCTGTGTCTTCTTTATGTCTTCACATCAGGTATTTGTAAACCTGTATTAGCAAGTTCCCCACTGAGCCATCTCTTTTCCAGACTGAGTGGCCTCAGTTCTCTCAGCTACTCACATGAAAGAGGCTTCAGTCCCTTAATCATCTTACTGTCCCTTTGCTGGACTCCAGTTAAGTCCCTGTCTGTCTTGTACAGGAAAAAGTGGAAGTGATTTTTTTTCTATTTTAAAATACTTGAGTTAGTAGAATTTAAAGTTTTATTGAGCAGATTGGTGTTAAAGTCGTTGCTGTTCTGTCAGATTTACATTTTGAGTATATGAAATGTCATTTTGCCTTGGAAAACAAACTGTAATTCTACCTGATTAATAATATTTGAGGTAGAAACAACAACAGACAATCCTATAAAACTTCATTCAGTCAGTATTTAACACACACACCTGATCTGAGGACTTCAGGACAGAGACATATAAGAAGGAACATGACCAGAGAGTACCAGGTTGTGGCCCCTCCTCCAAGGTTACTCGGATGTTACTAAACTGCTGTTCCCTGCTCTACCCATTGCCTCCATGAAACAAGTACTGTCCCAAGCCACCAAGTCTGAGAGCTCCTGCACTGCCCAAATCCACTCAAGCCAAAGGAGGTATTAAATCAGCGTCTAACCGCAAGACACAAAACATGAGATCCACCCAGAGCGAATGCACCACCTCCACCTTGAATGTGTCTGTAAAGCCCCTGAAGGCAGTTGCCGGGACTAGTCCGTGCTCAGGGCACTGTCGGGGGTCATGGCTGGTGCCTGTCCACAGGCAGAGCAGGGCTGAACAGAGGCAGCTCAGAGGCAGCTCTCCGAAGTGCCTGCGGTGGTTCCTGACTTTGTGTTCACAAGCTCTGGCCAGATCACAGCTCTGCACGCTGAACAGTAGCTGCTAACTGCCACGCCGGGGTACCAGAAGCCTCCACAGGAGGAGCCGGGGTACCAGAAGCCTCCACAGGAGGAGCCCGTGCCCGTCACAGCAAAGCTCTGCACACACCCCACGCACAAAAGCCAGGCAGCCGAGAGGCGGGTGCCTCAGTTGCTTTTCATAACTCTTTCCAATTTGTAGCATTAAACAGCTTTCAAGAACGAGCCTTCGTAAAAACATTAGAAAGACAAAGCCCCCGTCAAACCAAGGACACCGAAGCAGACGTTACATGTTGCCAGTATTACTCATTCTTCTGCAGCTGGAGTGGGGGAGAAGAATCAGAGAAGCACAGCACAATATCCAGCACAGCTGCAAAGCAGGAAATTTTTCTCTTTGCTCTGATCTTAGAGTTTAAAGTCAAAGGCAAAGCTTACCAGAATTATTTTCTCCTCATGTAAGGTAAATACACTTCTGAACTTGCTGATAATCAAAAGCTTATTGGTCACCAATGCCCAACATCTGTTGCTAGATCTGACCCACAGAAACCTTCCAATCGTAACAAAATTTTATTTCTATATAATGTTTGTATAGAGATACATATTTGATATATATGTTTGTTATAAACATATGTATAAAGTTATATTTAATATATCATGTATATTAAACTTGTGTTTAAAGATGTGCCCTTACATTTCTCTGTGGGTAACTACTTCAAGCTGTACCTTAAAAATTGCTACCAAGATACAATTTCCAGGTATGTTTTTTGGTTGTGGTTTTGTTTTTTGTTTTGTTTTTTTTTTGTTTTGTTTTGTTTTTTTTTTTTAAATGTTTAGATCTGTATACTTACCACTAAGAGACTGTCTGCAACTCAGGGGATATAATGCCGGTGTGAGACATTACTGCAATGAAAATTCAGGTCTGGAAGAGGTGAGCAGGTGACTGGAGTCAGAAAGCAGGTGACCTCTTCCAGAGCCATGTTCCTGTGGACATGCAGCGTGCCGTGATGAGGAGAGCCAAAACCCACACTCATCATAAGGTGCCAAATACCATTTATGGTGTTTTCCTACGCTTATTTCACTTCGCTAGGGAATTGAGTGTAATTCGTAATGAGTAACTAAGGGAGACTTTCAGATGTCAAAGGCAACAGTCTTGTTATTCAGGCCACAGAGAGTCTGTCTCTTGACACTTGAGTCCATGCTGAGAGCAGATTCTGTGCACGATATGTAAAAGGGCAAAGGAAGCTTGATGGCCTGCTGAAATTTGGGGGGGGGGGGGGGGGGGGGGGGGGGGGGGGGGGGGGGGGGGGGGGGG
>JAVJGJ010000001.1:63399998-63415585 GCA_035590215.1 Microhierax caerulescens
TGCCCTGCCCTGCCCTGCCCTGCCCCGCCCCGCCCTGCCCTGCCCTGCCCTGCCCTGCCCTGCCCTGCCCTGCCCCTCTCCCCCTCTTTTCCAGATTTGGCAGTTATGTGTATGTGGAAGGGGGCAAACCTGTTCTCATGATTGACAACCTTCACGTTGCTATCTGCCCCTGTAGGATAACCTGCCCGTGTAGGGAAACTTTGTGTCCTCTGCTCTGACCTTACGAATTCTCGGTGAAGAGGACCCCTCTCCATATAACCGATGGGCTTGAAGGCATTATGGGACAGTTGTGCCCAGTGACGTGCCATACAGAAGCCATGGGAATCAGCCCAGCTGAAGCCACAAGGACCTGAAGGCTTGAAGGCTTTTATCTTCTTCCTGCCGCATAACCAGAGGATTCCAGCGTGCGCGGTACGCGTCAGCTGTGATAACGGTAGGCGTTACAGTGCAACGCAGCGCTAGCAAAGCGACGGTACAGTATGAGGAAATTAAAGAAATACCCACCACACTGGACGTGTTTCGGAGTCCTGAGATGTACCCATCCAGCTCTGGGTAGCCAGGAAGGTGTCGGTAGCTAATTTCCCTCCACACTGAGTACCAGAGAACAGTCATCCTCTCCCACTCCTCCCTAAACCCTAACCCCAAAGGTCTGCCACCTGCTCTGCATTTAAACACAAACGTTCATGACTACTGGAGGGAGAGAGGCTGAATGACCCAGTGTCCAGGAATCGCACTGTGCAGGCCCAGGGTCTCACGCAGGCCTATCGCAGCATGCCTAGTGCCACGTTACCTTCAGTGTTTTCATTTGTAACGCAGATAAGGAGCGGGGGAAATCCATAGTTCCCATGACATACCTTGTTCTGGAAGCAGGATGACAGGGGCGTGCAGAACCTCAGCAGTATGGGTGCAGTAACCCCAGTCATACTGCTGGCCTCGCTGCTTTTCTAGCTGAGAGCACTTTCATGGGAGCTAATGAATGAATTCACAAGAAGTATTTTTTCCTTTCAATACCTTGAAAGAACACTAGAAAACACCTTTAGTCTTCAGAACAAAATCTTTCTCTCCAAGCTGGCTCCACACCATAAAAAACCCAAACCAAAAACCCCCCAAAAACCCAAACCCTCTAGGCAGCTGAAAGGCTGTGGGAGAAAAGCATATATATTTCATAGATCTCTTTGCTCCTGCTTTCATCTCCCAATTTTCTTTTCAAGAGGCACCAGCATCTTCACAGATGCAGGAAACAGGCAGAGACACCTTGTAAGTAGGACAGCACGACAGTGCTGCTCTGGTTGCTAGCCAAGAACATTGGAGCTCTGTTCATACCATGCCCATCTTTTGTCAGAGTGTTATCTCCACTCCAAAACATTGAGACCATCTGCCTACACATGACACTGACAGCTATTATGTGGCACTTGCAGCTGTGTCCCAGATACCAATTACTGTACTGCTGGGTGGCTAAAAGAAATTCATTCTTCCCATCAATCACGCAAATCCTTCCTCCCCTACTCTCCTCTCATTCATTTAGGTGAATGATAATTGTTTGGATACATGGTCAGAGAGATGAGCTCTGCCTGAAGAGCGTAAGTGCTTGCAACTTTTCAAAAATACATGAACACCTTTTCATCAGCTGAGATGATTGAACACTTTTAATAAAATGACAATGTTTAAAATGATCATGACAAAATGGGAATGTCCAGAAAGTCTATTAATAGCAGGAGATTAAATACGTAGCTTCCTCTGTACTATCATTGCCAGGACCCCGTTCATGATACTGTATATTTAACCTTCTCAATCTGTGCAGTTTGAGTAGATGATCGTTTTAGGTCCCTTTCAACTGAACTATTCTATTCCAATCTATTCTACCTGCCCAAGTAGATAAAAGCAAACAAGATCTGATTAGTGAAGCTCAAATCACAACTAGCAATTAAAACCAGTAGCCTTACCAAGACCGAGACATTCATATGAGCAGCAAGATGAGGACCTTCAGCCAGCACCAGCTGGACCTGAAACTGTGTGGTGCACTGTTCTTTCCTCGGTTTTTGGAGGACATGTCATGGAGTGTTGGTTCACAGAATTCAGTTGAATATCTGGCCTAAATTCCTGTGTATTTTCTTTTCTCTCAAAAACGTCTCTGAGAATTTCAGGAGAAAATGACAGCAGGATATGGACCTCAGCCTTTGGACCAGTAATCTCACAGGCAACCCTGTGCACTTATGTGGCCCAAAACTAGAAACAAATAGGCACTATCTGCCTCAGGGAGCGGGCTTTGTTGTCTCAACAATATCTCTGTACTAAAAATGGATTGCTTGTTATTGCAGTGCTTTTGGTAAGCTCCAAAATCTGTAGGTCCAGGACATGATAAACCATGGTTTGAATTATGGACTGAAAGCCCTGCGGCAACACAAAGAAGGTTGCTCTCAACTGGCTATGGCTAAACAAAGTGTTTTAGGAAGTGCTGCACTGTAAGTCACACCATTTAGCTTCTCTTAAAGGAGTGCTTGTTATTCCTAGCACACTACAAAGCTGGGCCATTGCTGTCCAGAGCAGAGAAATACTCCAGAAATTAGTCTTCTCAAAAGGGACAGAATTTTGGAAGCCCATTTGCTTAAAATGCCATCTTCAGCCTTTAGCTCTTGCCCCTCTGCACCCTGCACTTTCCAGTGAGGTGACCATGATCCCTGATGAGGGATTGTCTTCATGGCTATTGCCCCTGTATTACTGCCCTGCTAAGCTGGAGAAACAGACGCCCTGCTTGCAGCCTTTCCAAGGAAGCTGGGAGGCAATTGCTTGATCTGCTGCAGTTAAGGGTGTCTCACCGTTTCCATTACAACCCTCCCAAAAAAGATGCTGCAGGCTCCAAAGTGCCATCAAAGTCAGAAAAGGAAAGCAAAGGTTTTAGCACGTTTTCAAAAGACTGTCTTTTACCATTCCCAGAAGCAAGTGTCCAAAGAAAACACATTTTCTCTTTGGACCACTTTACTACATTTCTATTACACGAAACTGGTATTAATTTCTCTGCATCTTTATAGACCTCCGTGAAAAAGAAGAGCTTTCTCCTCTGCTTAGACAAAACACATGTAATAATAATAATAATAACAACAACAATAATAACAATAACAACAACAATAATAATAATAGGATTTAAATACTTCTGTTTATCCTTGAAAAACCTTTTTCCTTGCATATCAATATCTGGCTGAAAAATGAATGTTTGGGGATGCTGAGCTTTTAAATTTACACTCCCTTTTTCTTGCAGCTAAGCAAATGTCTCCCTTTCAGGAGACAAAATCAAGAGATCTATCCAAAGGCAAAGTAGGCTGGAAGGGGCTGACACTTTGTCAGCAATTTTCCCCTCTACTGCTGCTGCTGTTCATACCTCTGTCAGCTTTGCCAGTGTGGCTGCTTGTGGAACTGTACTAAAGAAGCTCTGAAAAGCGGTTCAGGTGAAAAACATAAAAAACTTTGGATATGTTCTGAGCACAGAGTAACAAGAACTCTAAACAGCCAGTGGCCTAATGGATAGAGCATTTGGTTGTCTTTTGGCCAGGGTTTTATTGGGTTTTGAACAGAAATACCATTTCCAGACTAAGAAAGCTCCCTTTCGTAGGTTTTAATGAAACTGACAGAGGTTTCAACCCCTGAAAATAATTCTTTTCCAAAGAAAAACAGTCCTCACTTTGCAGCATACAGTGGTGCATTAACTATAGCAGGAATGGATTATCTTATTTATTGGATTTCATAGCAGGTCAGTGATACTGGTCTAACAACTAAGTGCTTAAGTCTAAGGTTTAAAGTTATGTGCCTGAACATTTTTTGGCTTTGTGCAGGCTCCACAGGTACCTCATATGTCTCACAAGTTTCTGAATTTTCTGCTCCTGCTTATCTCAAAATGCATCCAGCTTTGTACTCAACGCTTAGATCATTGCTAGGTCTGCAGGAGATCAACCCCAAGCAACCCACTCCTTGCTTGCTTGAAAGGAACTTACTATGCCATACCAATTCAGCTTGCCCTCAAAACACAGAAGCAGCAAATGCTGTTTTCAAATGGGGATAGATAACGTTTCCTAGTGACTAGGAATGTGGCACTGGTGACACTAACTTGAAATGCATGTATCATCCTGGAAAGTGGAGCTTGGGCTTCCCACCCCACATGTCACCAGACTCCGGCTTCAAACATGTGCAGAAGGTGAATGAATCTGAAAATATCGACCACTACAGCAGGAAAGGCTGAACCCCAGTCCCTGCACAGCCTGCACCGATTCCTACCCAGCCTGATAAGCTGTTCTGGTGATGACCTATCTGTGTTTGCGTTCTCTCAGGCGAAGGGAGAAAACGAACTATTCCTGAGCAAATGTGCCAGGCTGCCTCCTCCAGCCCTAATTCCTACCCTCCCATTGTCAGAATGTCCTGGCCTTGCAGACCTGGCAGGCTGCATGGGTTTGCAACCTTTACATGCACTGTACTTGTACAACAAAGCAACTGCAGGCTTTGGAAATCCAGGACGTGGGCTGGAGAGCACAAGAGCACAGCCATGGCAATGCAGTGCTGCAGTGTTCGGTAAGCTGCCTGGGTCTAGTCCCTCCTACCTACCCACAGGCTATGTACAAAGCACCACGCTCTGCTACCCTGCGTACAGATGGCAAATGACTGTAGTTGTGATTACCAGAGGTACCTAGCACTTCTTTCTCAAAAATAGTTTTTACTTCCCAAGAATAGGTGCTTGAGGTTAATCTCTCTTACTGTTTTCCATAGTCTGTCCCATGTTTTAGAAAAGGCCGTATCTCACTAGTAATCCCTTCCAGCCTTAGAGCAGGAGCTGCTGTGTGAGATTGCAATCTTGCAGGAGGGAAGCAAGGGAAGAGAAGACCGAAGTTCACAGAAGTAGCTGTCATAACATTAAGACCAGGTGATATGAAATTGAGCTTTGTGGCTCCCAATAATTTCATCCATTCCTTTCTATTTCACAATCTGGAGATCAGACTTCAAATGTCATTTTCCGCTGCAGCTTTCCCTCATTTTCCCCCTCTCAGCTACAAAATAACAAACCATATAAGCCTTAGATAAAGTTCTTTTCTTCTTGTGTTTCTATTATTGTTTATTCCAGACCTAACTCTTACATGAGTAGTAAAAAGTTGGCAATTTAGTTTCCTTCATTGTCTTGGGGATACCTGGGCGCTTTGGGAAGTGGCCATGTAGCAGTGCGGAGGTGTGTTACTATAGGACCACAGGACAGAATGACCTCTGGCTCTCAGCTAGACCTTCATTGCATGTTTGGCCCGTGTCCTGCCCAGAAACAAAGACAAGGGTGATTTCATTGTCCTGGGCATAGTCCCTAAGCCATTCCTTGAAGAGGTGACAGATAGACTAATAAGACAAACAACTTCGGCACTGGGTTTAGCAGAATGGCTCGATTTTGCACTGAAAGGTGTTTTGAGTGACCACTTTTTGGCTGAAAGCTGTCCTTTACTGTCTCCTGAGCTGGGAATCTCAGGTGTATCATCTCCAAGCTGCACAATGGACAGGAGCTGACTTTCTGCTAGGGGACGCATTCCCTCCCTGCTGCAGCTTGTTTTGCAATATGTCAATGAACCCAAACTCAGACAGAAACACAGGTTGTTTAACAGCATATATGAACTCTATGAAACGTGATGTGATCTCAGGTGTGAGAAGATATAATCCGCACCAAATCTTAACCCATAACTCCCTAGGGCAGCTTAGCAATGCTGCCATCTCTGTCCCCACAGTAGAGGAAAAACTGCCCAGGAATAGCATTTTTTCCACTGTAAACTGTCTGAAAATACAAGCACCATGTAAATATATCGTTGGTGGCTCTCTACAACTAACAAAATTACTATGATAACAGATAATTAACTGTTCAAAGTTCAGCTTTGTGAACATCTGAACAATAGAGGGAGCAATGGACGATCTGTCATTTCTGGGGGACAAAGTTGGCAGCATACAGGCTAAAGAACATTGATTACATCTATCAAAACTATTTTGTAGGATGATTCAAGGCAATCATACTAGTAATTTGCAAGACTTCCAAGTCCAGCCAAGCTTCATCCCATACATAAACAGTACACCTTATGACTGTCCTGGATGTGTAGCAGCACAAAGAACTCTTGAAGGTAATATTATGCATTCATATCATGCTTTCCACAGGTCCTAGCATAACTCTTTGCTAATGCACATCAGTTTTCAGATCTATCAGGTTTTCCAGAACTCTGTAAAATATTGATAAATAGGCATTACTCTTTCCCAGTCACCACAGTCATGCCAAAATGTATCATAAAGATGATACTGTACATGATCTTTGGAATATTGTGAATAACTTCAAGCAAAGTTGGCTGAACAATGAGTTGCTCTTCATACAACCCCCTGCTTTCTCCTGTTCAATACATGCAAAGAGGAAAGGAGAGGTGTTAGGTGAAACTTTGTATCGTAGCTGTAAAGCTTAAGTGACACAGAGTGCCTTCTTATATTTTTTATTATTATTATTATTATTGTTGTTGTTGTTGTTGTTGTTGTTGTTGTTATTATTATTATTATTATTATTTAAATATGGTGTGTAAGCTAGTCATTTTGAAGTCTGAGGAGAATGGGACCATTTTTTATTCTTTCAAATACTTAATGTCTGAGATCTCCACCACTGGCAGTATCACAGCCCTAGGGAGCTGGTTTCCTCATCTGCAAGTGAAAAGTGATTTGATCCCTCATCCCACATGAGTGTTACAATTCCTGTCAAAAATGGCTTTTCCCTGGATTTCTAGAAAGGGATGACCTAGCAAGAAACTGCTAATTAATTTTTGCCATTTACCAGTGTTCTCCCCATTGTCTTCATGATCTGTACACGTTGTGTCAATGACATTTGCCATTTAAGAGGAAAGACATGCCTGAACACCTGCTGGGAGTCTTTATGACCCTGATCAGCTTCAGCCCCCATCCACGCTTAGGGGTTTGGCACAGGGGACTTTGACAGAACTGCTTGGAATGTGATACTACAGTTTGGAGAGTTCCAAGACTGCTGTTACGGCTTCCTTTGGTGGACTTCCCATACAATGGGCAAGCACTTCATAGTGAGCAGCACTAACCAAGGTAGTATCTCCATTGTTTCCCCAGGACCTGTGCAGAGCTGGTAAGCTCATGTCTGTCACATTTCACCCCCCTGCTCCCCAGCCACCACCACCACCACCACCACCCCCACAGCTGGATGCCAGTGGAAAAAAACATAAAATATAATAGTTGTTTTGTGCAGTAAGCTGTTTTCCAAAGCAGTTAAAGAATGATCAAATCCTGGCCTTAGTTTACTATACCAAAATACAAAGACTAAGGAGCTACACAGATCAAGAAATTGCTTTTCATTCCCTTGTTGTTATGCAATCAATCTGTGCCCCAAAGTGATTTCCAGATTTTTTAACTGGTTAAAGAATAAAGAAATAATTCTTTTTGAGCTTTCCAGAATCATAGGTAACATTAAATATTGAACTGCAGAGACCATTTCTCAGCTAAAAGCAAACATAGCTGTGCAGCGTTCCAAACAGTGTAAGTATATATCAAAGCTGGATTTAGTATTAATTTGGTGCAGAGCTTTGCACTGTGTGCCATGTTAAACACTGCTAGTTTCAATTTATTCCTCACCTTGGGGTAAGTTCTGAGTTATTGTCATTTGATAAAAGAATGCAATTTTATAAGACTTATTTTGTCCTGCCACAGAAAATACTTGAGTTCCATGTAAGCAGAATAAATATCTGAGATCGTAAAACAAAAGGCCTACTGGACTTGCTGAAATAACTACAAATACTTCTAGAAATCAAAATGCCAAACAAAAGTTGAGAGATAAATTATTTTTTTATCAAAAACACACATTCTTTTATATATATTAAATAACCTCAGAGAACTGAGTAGAGAAGGTAAGATACATATCTAGCTATAAATGTATTTTAGGTTTATAAAGATGATAATGAGAGATTTTAATGGATATTGTTGCTTTTTGCCTTTATAAGTAAATTTCTTCTTTGGCAAGATAACTGTCCTTGTGAGTAAAGAAATGAGTAGTAGAGATGAACTACTTAGACTTCTGTATTGCCTTCGATACTGTCCCACATGGCACTCTCATAAGCAAACTAAGGAAATATGCTCTACATGTAAATACTGCTAGGCCAGTGCAGAAGTAATTGAAAAATTATTTTGAGATTGTATACCATCTTTGAGACCAGACAGGCATCAGAAAGCTCTACCCTGGGCTTTATATATTAATTATTGTTAATGGGACAGAGAGAGAGAGCATTAATCAAGTTTTGAGAAGACATTCAACTGAGAGGAGCTGCAGATCATGTGGAGGATGCGTTCAGAGTTCTGAAGGACTGTGAGGGATTCTTCCAAAATCATCTCAGCAAAACAAGAGAGTCAGATAAAGAAGACAGGTACACAAAACCAGGGAAGACATGACAGTTCAGCAGAAAAGTATCCAAAATGTGAACTACCTGCAAACCAAGTATTTTGAATAAGTTACAGAAAAAAAAGAAAAAAAATCATACTGAGAGTAAAAACATGTCCTTATAAGACACAGAACGTAACTCTGCTTTCCTCAGTGTCCCATTTAAAGCACGTCTCTTACAGAAGCATTGTACAACTTGTGAGCTTCTGACCAGGGTTCCCTACCTTTACTTGATCCCCATTTTTGACTGGCATTCTGTAAGGTGGGAATCAGGTCCTTGGCAAGATCCCCAGAACTTGTAGGTTTGTTTCAAACAAGCAAGTGGGCAATTTCCCACATCCTGCTATGCACAGTTATAAGGATTCCGAAACTGCTTGAAGTATGAGATCTGCAATGAAAGGTGGAAATGGCTGAGCTTTTAGAGGCTGAAAGCAAAAAAAAAGAGACCTACGAGTTTTCCAGAGCATTAATGACAATATAAAGGCTTGAGGATTAATTATTGTCCAAGCTTTCTAAGGAAAGGAAAAGAGAAACTGTCCCTACTCCTTTACTCTTTTGTAGGCATCAACTTAAGGCCACTGTTGGAAAACTCTGAAATTCTTGCTTCAATCTATCTGACTTCCTGCATAGAAAGAAAGGTGTTTGTGTTCTCTGCACTGGCAATAATAGAGTAGGTGAATGATAAATGCTGTGGCATTGTGTGCTGCGCCTGATAATGTTATCTCCAAAGATTTTAATAACCCACATCATTACAGAGAAGTTACCCTCTGTCTAGGTAAGCACAACAGCTGTTTGCCCTGCTAACACTGGACTGCCATAATTTGCACATTAATTGAGAATTTTTTTAAGGTTTTCTGGACTATTTTGATGATGCTGGAATAACAATTTTTTTTGTTCAAGCTACTCATTTTTAATTTACATCTGGTTTTGTTGTTAAGGGTGACAGCCACTCAGATTTCCCACACTACAACAGAAATGCTGTCTTCGCTTGGCAAAGGACATATAGAAAGGCATGTGAGTTGTTTTCATAGGGCAGGACTGGTTTGTACTGGTGCTATAAACCATGGAGAATGTGCTCCTGTAAATCTGTTCTCACAGAAGCACAGTGGAGCAAAGCAGTCTATACTCGCCCTGCATTTTTGAATTGTTCTTTCTAGTCCACAGAAGTCAAGGAAGGTATAGGTTAGAGCAACCATGGGACTCAACAGGAAAAGTTTACCAGCCTGGATGTCCCCAAGGACTATCTCAGCAGACAGCTTGAGGGGTACCTCTTCCTTTTCAAGGGGTGAGAGGAAGAGGGAAAGATTTTCTTCCTGCTCAATGGATCAGCATCAATTACAGGAGAAAAGATATGGGATAGCTACCCTCTTTACTCCTCTTAGGTCCTACTAAATTCTTTAGCCTTGCCTTAACTGTCTCCTGACACATCCTGTTTTGAGTCCCTGGTTCTCACAGGTATTTTCTCACCCTTCCAGCCTATATCAGGGTTTGCCCTCCAACTCCAATGTCAGGCTTATCTAATTTAATAACCTCTCTGCTACTGTCCAAATATTTCATGTCCTCCCATGTATTCATAGGCTCCAAGTCAGAAAGTCAGCAGTCTAACCTCAGCTCCATGGCCTATCTTATTGTACAGAGTTTTTCACCACATTACTTCACACCCATCTTCCCTCCCATAACCTCCCCTTGGCTCAGAACAAGGTGCTTCTTGTTTCTCATGTGAACTTTCCCACTGCCTTTGTCCAGGATTGGTCACAAGTGCTTGGGGAAGGGAGGACACTGGTTTTATTCTCCCACACAAATTTTTCCTCAAATGAAATCAGGCGCTTTTTTTCAGCTTTTATGTATCCATAGACAATATGGAAGTTCTGGACAAAACCTGAAATATCAAAATACTTATCTTGAGTACTGAACTGTTTTAATTCGCACTGCAGCAGTGCATCCTGGGAGTTACAGCTGAAGAGCATGATGCATTCTTACTCTGTGTGACTGAACAATAAAATTTATTATCCTTTTTCTGTGGTACAGCAAACCTTTACGGAAGGGCAAACTTTTCTAAACAATGTGTTGTTCACCCATAAATTCTTACAGCTGTAGCCTTGTTATGAAAGGAGTGGTCAGTTAAGGTCACTTAATGAATTACCACCAAAGAGTTCAAGTGAAATGGGTTTAATATGAGTACGTGGAAATGTGACTACATAACATTCAATGGCAAGTTTCACTCTGTTACTTATTACATGGACTAAATGCACAGAGATAAACCAAGCTGAAATCAAGTCAGAATAGAGATAGAAACAGTTTATAAAGATCAAAGGTGTTAAAAGGTAAAGGACACCCTGCCATTGAGACATGAAGTTTAGAGTAGACCCCCTTGCTTTCTAAACTCTCAGAGTTTAGGTGCAGCTGGATCTATTCCTAGTCTCAGACTTGGACAATGGATTAGATGTAAAGGGCAGAAAAACAGAGAAAGAGAGGGTTTGTTCACAGTTCAACACTGTTTATAATATTTTAGCATCAAATCAATAAAATTTGGTTTAAATCACAAAATTACATAATTAACCAAACTACTTCAAGCCTGTAACCTAATTACAGCAAACGTATACTTACTAAAAGTTTGCCCTCGAGTTCAGTGAAATACATCTTATGCCTTTGCATTCCTTAATGGGTGAAGGGTTGAGCCTTGAGGAGCAGGACCATCCCAGGCCCCGTTGTTGACTTTCCACAATGGTCCTTCTAGTATTGCAGAATTAGTGGTTTGCAAGCCCTGAGCAGTGTCCTGCTCAGAGGAAGATGTTGATTGCAAACTGCCGCGGTCCAGAGTAGCTCAAAAGGGTCTCACTTTGGGACTGCTGTTTATAAGGCTGTGAGATTATTTGATTGATCAGTAAATTTCCATCCCGAATACAACTTGAGTTTGTAATTTTCTTACAAATTCCAGGAACAAGGTATCATTCCACTTGGTTACCACTCAGGCTATGATCTGGCAGGAACATTCTGGGGTTTTCAGGGAGTAACTGATTGTTTCCATTCTTCTTCCCTGCTTTGACCAGTCAATGGGAGTCCAGCACAGGCGGTGCCACTCTGCAGTAGCTGAGCAGGAGTTACTGGTACAGTCAAGGCGTGCTTAACTGCCCGACTTGTTCCTCAAGGCACCAAGGTCTAGCTGGCAGCTCCCAAGGTCATAGAACAGCCCAGAGAAGGGGAGAAGTGCACCACCACAAGCCTCTTTAGGACGTCCCTTGGAAGGCTACCAGAACAAGAAGACATGGGTAAGAACATGGAATTTCACATCTCTGACATGTATGATTGCATATCTTCCTACCATGGAACCCAAAAGATGATTAGGACCTCAGTTAGTTAAGTAAAAGAGTTTGATTACTGAAGACTATAACACAGTTTGGAATAAGTATTCCTCTAAAGCATCACATCTCTCTCCACCCAGTCTGTCCTTTCACACACCAAATTTCTGAGAGAACATTCAGCAGCAAAAAAGTGTGGGTTTAATTTTAATATCCACGGGAGATCAATTAATGTATTTCACATGCAAATATGACAGCAATGACCCTGATTCAGAATGCTTGTTATTTCTGGAGTTGGCATATGGTTCTCTCTAACAGCAGGCATAATGATTGCAATAAATTGGCTCCTAATGCCTTGTAATGAACTCTGATTTGTGTTAATTTGGGCAGTACTTAGCAATTTTATGTTAATTTTTTTAATCAGTTTTGTAAGACATTGTATATGAATTCAGCTTCATGTTTGGGTTTTTAGCAATGCTAAGAACAGTCTGGCATATAAATTCAGCTTTTGTTGCAAAACCATGTATCATTAGTAAAAATGCAGAAGCTCAAGAAAGGCAGACCTCAATGATACTTTCTCTTATGTGCTAATGAACACACAATACTTTTCTTTAAATTCCTAATTCTGCTTTTCAAAGAATACTTCATGACTCATAATAAAAAGCTTTCTTTTCATGCAGCAGCACTTCAAAAGACATCTAGGATAAGGACTGTAATTTTGGCCCCAGTGCAACATCTGGCCTGCAAAAGCTGTAAACAAAGCACCTAAAGAGTAACAGAAAGACCCTCACTGACTTTACTAGGATTAAATAGAAGCACCTGATGTATTAACAGCACAGATCCCAATTTTGTAAATGGCTACCTGCAAGGAAAATCCTGGAGTCCATGTGGAGCTTTTGCATGAAGTTTTCAGCAGTATCCGTGTGAAAGGCCTCTCCCTACCTTAGAAAGAACTTTGAGTGAAATGTATGAACTTCTTCCCACCTTCACTGGCCAGGTGAAGTAGGGTCCCAGCACCCCAGTATCTCATTGATATATTCAGTCACTTTTGGATAAGGGTGATGACAGATACTGTGGTACCAATTAGAAATGGAGTTCAAACTACCTGGGCCAGTATTATTATTGTTTGGCGTTTGTACAACATCTTGTACACAAGCAGGATCTTAGTACAAAACCAGTGCTCCTTCTAGACAAATCATGAATTACGTCAATGTCATGACTGCAAAATACCTGCCTCTTGGGCAACTTGTGCAAAGAATGAGAGAGAATAAACTAGTAACTTTTACTGCTTTCTATACTTTGTTTCATTTTATTTACTACTGAATTTATGTACTGGATTCTTCTGGATTCTCTGTACAAGCACAGTGCCTATAGACATACTTAATTTAACAGTTAATGGGACTTTTCACATGCTTAAAATTAAGCATGACTTTATGTACACTGCCAAGCAGGAGTAAAATTACATGCTTCAGTGTTTTCCTGGATTGGTGCATTAGTCAGAGATCTAAGGAGTAAGCTTTTCTTGATTAAAATCTAATTCTCAATGTTATCCACACTTTATGTAATGAAATTGAAAATGATGGACTTATAATGGAAAGTAAAATACATCTGTAAATTAAAAAAGTCTCTTGCATCACCATTGTCCTGGTTTCGGCTGGGATAGAGTTAATTTTCTTCCTAGCAGCTGGTATAGTGTTGTGTTTTGGATTTAAGATGAGAGTAATGTTGATTACACACTGATGTTTTCAGTTGTTGCTAAGTAGTGTTTATATTAAGTCAAAGACGTGTCAGCTTCTCAAGCTCTGCCAGAAAGAAGGCTCAAGGGGCATAAGAAGTTGGGAGGGGACACAGCCAGGACAGCTGACCCAAACCGATGTTCAGTACCATATGATGTCATGCTCAGTGTATAAACTAGGGGAGAGTTGGCTGGAGGACACTGCTTAGGAACTGGCTGGGCATCAGTTGGCAAGTTGTGAGCAATCACATAGTGCATCCCTTGTTTTGTATATTCTAATTATTTTATCATTATTACTGTTATTAACATTATTACTTTCTTCCTTTTTTTTCCCAAGCCTTTATCTCAACCCATGAGTTTTCTCACTTTTACTCTTCTGATTCCCTTTGCATCCTGCTGGGGTGAGCAAGCAGCTGTTGTAGTTGCCAGCTGGGGTTAAAACATGACAACCATGATAAACCTAAGCCATTACAATGCGTCATTCAGAATTCTAATTGTTTGGTCTACTCTCTTCTAACTGTTTCTCCCTCGTTCCATATAATCAGCTTTCCCAGGATTCCCATGAAGATAATTCATGAGGAGCAGGGGCTATCTTTAACATTAGAGGAAGCAGTTTGATAATTGGATCAGTTACTGAAGTGCTTGAGTGTGGATTTAGAAGCCTGATTCTAGGCTGTTCTTTATAAATACTACAGGTAGATATAGTTATAAAGATGGTTATCTGAGCATTGCAATGTGAGTACAAATTATACTTTCTCATCACTGTTAAATAGGACTTTACTGCAAGATTATATAGACCCATCCGTCAATTTTTGTCCAGATAATAGGAAAGAACTGATTAGAAAGGTCATATTATGCTATCAGTCATTTAATAGCTATTTTCTTCCAATTAATCCCAGAAATCTTTGAGGACACATTCTCTTAAACCTGAACTACTCTTCTATGTTGTTCTCGTTTGCTAAAATGAATGAGAAAGGTGTACTTTTGGCAGTTGCTCATCTCTCTGGCATATAAATTCAATGCACAATAAACTAATGGTGATGGATTTGCATTCCCTCAGTATTTTTGCCTCTTGTTTCTGCCTACTGCTCTTTCTTTCAACCTGCTGATGCAATTTCAAATGGCCACCAGGCACCTTGGGTCAAAACAGGTTTAGGTGTTGTATGAGCTGTGTGGGGAAGGGAGTAGAGTTTTACTGTAGGACTTGCAAGGAAGCATTATGGAGACACTACTGAGTGATGAAAGAGTTGCCTTCCAAGACAGACTTAAATGAATAAATACTCATATTCTTCTGTCATGACACCTCACCTTTTCCTGCAGACTGATTCTAAAATTCTCCTGTTCCTCCCACTCTGCAATTCGCACTTACCTTTTCATTCATGATCAATAAGAACAGATGGGGAAGGGTTCTTCGATTCTCACGTTGCCTCTTTGAGCACACACCACTATCCTCTGAACCCTGAAGACTTGAATTATTAATGTGAACGTGCAGTTTCTTCCTGAAGTATAATGGAAGACTCCATAACACCACAGATTTTCTTGTGCATGAACAGCTCATGCAGATGATGTGCATTGTTTTTCTGCAACTACAATGCATAAGCTTCCCTGCTGCTTCTGTGCACACACAGGTTTTTCTCCTTGTAAATACCCCTGAGGACTGGCTGTATACACACTTTCTCATCACTGTTAAGGTGCCAAGGCACAGGGTCTTCAACAACATCCCCTTTCCAAACAATTTTTTTTAATTCTCTTTTTCTTGGTGTCCTTCTGTATGCTGCATTCAGGTTTTCTCCCTTTTCTGCTCATATTAAAGGCAAATTTTTCAGTGGAGCACTATATGAAGATGTCAGACAATCAGTAACATGTTCATGTTACATTGCTGAAGGAAAACCAACAGCACTAAATCTTTCTGTGCACTCACTTTTCCCAAGATAGGATATAAAGAGTGAGACTCTGATGTCATTGGTATCACAAAACAGTGCCTTATCTAGGGTGGTACAATACTTTTCATTCTCCCTTCCACAACTGGTGGTAAAGTGTAGGCAAAATATCTTTGCTTCACTTATATCAGAATCATAGAAACAGAATCATTTAGGTTGGAAAAGACCTTTCAGAT
>JAVJGJ010000001.1:63419102-63429971 GCA_035590215.1 Microhierax caerulescens
CTTTTTCGTCCCCCAGTTTAACACTCAACCTGACGTCCCATGCTATGGAATATCCCTTTGGCTAGTTCAGGTCAGCTGTCCTGGCTGTGTCCCCTCCCAGTTTCCCGTGCCCCTCCAGCGCTCTCACTTCCTTACCCGCAACCATTTTTCTCTCTCTGGTTGAATGTCTCTCAGCCACTCCTCTACCTCTGCAAGGCTTTTCCACCTTGGCCTGCAGCCTTTTTCTTTTTAATCCTTCCAGCTGCTATGCAGCCTAAATGTAACTCCAGCTGTCAGGACAGGCTAATTCTTTACTGACCAAATGTATAGACTTCAAGTGCCACATAACAGGAAGACTTGGCAGCCCAATTTCATAGTTAATTAGGCCTTCAGCCTCCCCTGATTTCAGAGAGAATTAAGTGTCCAGACAGCCATGGGATTTAGTACAGTTCTCAAAATTCTATCCCTGAGTCACCATTTCCATAATCCTAACCAGTATTTTGAATATTTGAGTAGTTGACACCAGGTTTACTGCCCTGGGGAAAGTCATTTGCTGTCAAAAGAGGGAAGACCCTGCTAACATGGCTAGTGACATCAAAGCTAGTAAACCAGATTCTTCAAACCTGCTCTGCACCCAGAATACAAAGTATGACCAATACACAGAGGCCCTTAAGTGTATGAAAGGAAGAGGAGCTGTTAGGTGCTCATCTCCTACTGAAAACCTGGCCCTTTGCAGGCTGGTTTCATATTCTGAAACACCACCAGATATGCAGCACATCACCCTCTGCTCTCCACAGCATCCACTCCAGAAGATTTGTCTTTCTAAGTTT
The DNA here is from genome assembly GCA_035590215.1 of Microhierax caerulescens. Lineage (NCBI taxonomy): Eukaryota > Metazoa > Chordata > Aves > Falconiformes > Falconidae > Microhierax > Microhierax caerulescens. Next base: position 63,419,912 of record JAVJGJ010000001.1, read on the forward strand.
GCTGATGTCAGCTGAGAATCACACCTGAGAATAAAAGGAAAAGGGTTCTACAGTATGGGTTACTCCTCCATACTGACTAAAATTTTGAGCCTGGCTGGGTACGGTGAGTAAGGAGCCATTATTCTGTTTATGCAAATATTGTCAATTTAACAGAACAGCAGAAGAGGCACAAAAGAAGCCCTATGTGTTTTTATACACTTCACAAAAGAAGCACAGGCTGAAGAATTTATCTCACCTTGTGGAATCAATGACCATTTTTATCAACCTAAACTAAGCCAATAGGTCACATTTTCCCCCTGAACCTATGGCCCTGATTGTGAACAAAACATCAGATCCTTCTGTTCTTCAACCTTCCTTTGGTGAGCTGCATGAAAGAGCAGAAATTTATTGGGGAAGGTTGTATTTGCATTGACCTCTGGTGGCACTGCTTTCTGAATATGAATAATCAGAAGTCCTAAGTGAAAGAGAACAATGCTCTCATCGTAGTAGTGCGAGAGTCATGTAGTATGATTACAACCACTTGTTCCCAGTGCCACTGAACCCATGGCAAGGAGGTCTGTGTCTGTCCTGTCTCTTAGTGTATGGTCTGAATTAAGAAGTGAGGCTTAAAACTTTGTTGCCCAAGCATGACTAAGTGTGTATACATATGCTGTGCAGCTGCCTTTGAAGCACGCTAACATCCACCAGTAATACTTCTGTAAGACTCGAACTCCTAGCTCACAAAGATGTCAGGGGATGCCATGAACCTTCTTTTCGTTTCTTTTTTTCCTGGGTCAGTACGCTCTGCTGAGTCAAGTGTATAAAAAGTCAGTTTGAGCAAAACTCACTGAAACACATGCAAATATAGGCACCCCTGGTAGGAGCTCTCTCTCTGACTCAAGGAGACCAGGGTGAGCTAGTTACCAGTAAAGCAAGGTCTAAAGTGTGATTTCTTTGACCACCTTCTCCCATAAGAAGGAAGGAATGACTTGCTTAGCTCCACTGACTGAAGGAACCAAAACGAACTACTTTGGACACAGACACCAAATTTCTACATACTCATACACAGTCAAAAGGGTATGCCTTTTGTATAATGTGCTTGTGACATTCTTTAGTATGTACCTTATAAAAAGGCAATTATCCTCACAAAAAGCCTCATCAGCATTTCTACATTTAATTTGAAAGAAAATGAGTACTGTAACATTTTAAACTCACAACCAGGATCATAAATCTATGTTAAAGTATCTAACAAATGAACCTGACTTGAAAAAGTACTCAGTAATTCCTACCCACCCTGGTGGAAGGGGAAGCTCTCTGCTTCCTGTCCACTATCCCATCATTGTTGCTTTGATTCGGAGCCCTATGAAACAAATTTCCAGAGAAAGAAAGAACAGAAAGAGTTGCCATGGCAGGACCTAAGAAAGCTGGGGGATCTCAGATGATTTGGTCTCTCCATCCTCTTCAATCCTTGGCTTAATTCAGAGCAGTCTTAGACATACAGGCAACATCTCCTGCCTTTCCCGTACCTTAGTCCTGCTTGAGAATACTACTGGAATCGTCATACGCAAACCAGGCTACAGTTGAGTGTACACACTTTATTCAGCTCAGGTTTCCTCACTGTCAGAGAGAATTAGAAGACACCCTGTGGACATGGCTTGGCCTTTGCTCATAAGCAAGCTACTGGGGTGGAAGATTTTTAGAAGCATTGATTTCTCTTTTCTTCCTCATTTCTAAGTCACAAATAGCCTGTCAGAAGAATTTAACAGCATGCAAAAAGCTGATTTGTATAACCTGATCCCCAAGGAAAATGTTTTCAAACAGATAAACAAGTCATGCAGGGTGGAGGGAGCCTGCATATCTAAACAATGTAATAGACATTATCTGCTGTGACCTATTTTCACCTGTCCTTGCAGCATGCCCCAGTGTAAGTATGACAAGTAGATGCTGATAGTAGAAGAAACCAAGTAATACAACGAACTGGAACTAGTTTTGATTCTTCCACCTGTCTTTTTCATCCTCTCTCAGTCCAATGCAATGGAGATTTCTTTTTTTAAAAAGAAAATAAAGTACCTTATAGATAAGGATGACTTAAATATCGCCACTACTCTTTGAGTCATCAATCTCTTCTTTTTCCGTTTTTTTTTTCCCCATGGTAAATGTAATTTTAATAATGACAGTGTTCTATACATAACATTGCTTCTTATTCTGTCACAGCTGGTGGAAGCAAAACATGTTAATTTATCACCTCATGGGCGCAGTGGTAGTTCTTACACTCGGTCAGTCTACGGCCAATGTTCAAGACTTGGGAGTGAATTACTATAGTGGTAGACAGGGCAAAGAATACAGTCAAAGTTTAACTACTGTTCTGACTTTAATCCCACCTTTGTCAGATTTGTTGAATTTGGAGTCTATCCTGAATGAATTTCCATTCCACTTCCTTTAAAGAAAGTCTACTTACCTTTGCATGTGAGCAATAGAATAGAATAAATAACCCATATACCTATTTTGTGTTCTTATAATCTGTGTATCTCAACCACAGTTGAATAGATTCCACTAACATGTTCACAACGGATTGTCTAGACCTGCATTATACATCCGAAAATGTACTGTAGTGGATGATGAGGGGAAAAATATGATGGCAAGCTACATAGTACTTCCCTAGCTATACCTTCCCAGCTATCAGCAACACACAACTGAGCAAGTAGCGGCATCTTAGTGTTAAATAACCCTGATGGATTTTCTTCCATCAATTTGTTCAGATGCTTTCTTTAATTTCCAAACATGGCATCCACAACATATCAAAACACTAGGTTCTTTTTTTCAGGGTGCTTCTGTTAGTAGCATTTCCAATCCTAAAGGATTCAAGGCCACTGTGAAGAAGTGGTTAAGTTCACCTTAATACCAAGTTTCTAAGTTTCCCTGTATGAGGAAGAATGGGAGTGATCACAGGAATTTGCTTTGTAGTTTGTCTAGAAAATCAATACTAACATGAATGTGAGAAAAACTATGACATGATTTGATTTAATCTAAGTTAGCCAAGACTGGAAAAACAGACAGGGATTTGCCAGGTTTTAGACAGGATGGTGACAACAGGAGAGAAACCACAGGTAGAATCCCACTAATAAAATCAATGCCTTTTTCAGAAGTTAAACCTTTGCTTCAATATCCAAATGTCATATTTAATTCATAGTTTCTCCTTTGTAAAAGAGGGCATGAACATTTATTTCCAGCTATCTGCAAGTTCACCCTTCCTCTGCTCATTGCACATATTTTACTCTCTTTTATTTGTTTCTGTAAGATACTCACTTGAAACATACTGTATTTCATAATTCCCAAGCCAGTTATTTCCCACTACAAGTTAGCCTAAATCAGGGAAGCATCATTCAAATAGTTCTCCACATGACAAAACCACAGATTATTAGTTTGCTTGAAAAAATGTGCTCCTTTCTTACATAAGAATATGGATGGACATGTTCACCATTAAAAAGCAATCACTTGCTGTATCTGATATAATCCAAAATACTGCAATTAACTTTTTTTAACAGTACAACAACATTTCAGATATGAACACAGGTTCACGCCTGAAGTGGGCTTACATCTGAAGTCAGTATGTCCATAGCCAACTCTTCCTTTAGCTTCCTTACTCTTAACCATGCTTGTTCAGGCTACAGTCTCATAAATCAAGTTCACGCTTACTAGCTTGTTTGTAAGTTGACATTCAAGAAGGAAGTCCTTAATACTGTTAGAAAACATCTATTTGCTATAGATAACCAGAGAAGAATGAAAGCATGAAAGCAGTGGAAGAAACATTTTCATTGTTGGCACTAATTCAGGGAAATCCTTAAATTGCAAAGGGAAGAAAAAATCATTAAAAGTGTAAGTAGCTTATTTTGCTTTTTCTTTGTGTCAATACTGCTACCTAATGTACTGCTCTGAGTACAGTCTGTTATTTAAGACATTTTCCCTGAATGTACCATAATTAGCTATTGAAATCTTTAATTACAATTAGTTTTTAAAAGACATTAAGAAAATACCTACCAATATCAAATTAACATTGTTTATAAGAAGTGGAAACAATTTACTTTTATTTCACCTGTGGTTCCTTAATTACTGCAGGACACAGTGAGGCTGGTGAATGCAGGTGGCTGCAGACCTTGCAGTGAGCAAGCTGGCAGTCACCCTATAATGGATGGCTGACAGGTAGGTCAGCACGCCAGAAGTGACCTGTCAAGCAGCAGATGGCTCCTGAAGACCAGCAGGGAAAAGAAAACTATGCCACTGTCCATTTAACCTTTCTTTTAGACTCTTTTAACTCTTCCCAGTCCACCAGGACACCTTGCAATACTCCTGACTTGCTCAGTTGCTGGTGTAAATCACCCTAGTCCTGATGGCACCACTATGAAAAGCAGAGGGAGTCAAACTGTACCAAAGCTTGCTGGCCCAGAGAGATCTACATGAAAGACTATAAACATGGAAAACTGGTTCCCTTTTCTTTCCTTGTGTAAATACACCAAAGAGATTTTCCATCCCACTCAGAGTCTGGGATCTGGTTTCTTCAGGGCATCACGCTTTTTTTTTTTTGTTCAAAATTCACCATCCACTGTGTTTGTGCTCTGGCATAACTTGCACTGTCAGGTGCTGAGCAACAAATGATGAGAGCTGAGCCATCCTTATTTAGTAATTTTTAATGCCACTGAAAGCTGAGGAAAGTGTCTTGAGTTAATTCTGTTCTCCAAATGGTGGTAGTCATGTTCTGTCTTGTGCAAGACTGCACCAGGTGGCCCAGGGCCTGGAGATGCAGATGCAGAAGGACAGATGAAGGACAAGCCATTTCTCTGCCTCCACCTACCTAGAAAGAATGGTGACAAGAATGGTGACACACGCCATGAACTAATTCAAAGTGCTATAAAAAAAAAAAAAAATTGTCCTGCTGCCTTTAAGAGATGGCAATGTGATGCTCAGCTGTGTGGTGTTCACACACTGGGGAAACAGGCCTCTCTAGTACAGCAATTTCCTTGCCTTGCTGGTGGTACTCTACCCACATCTGGGAAATTTTGGACATCAGTTTATTCCTTAGGACATAACTGACCCCTATTTAATTAGACCAGGGGCTAGTCCTGGTGGAGTACAGTCCTGTGCTTGCCTTTGTGTGCCTTCACATCCTTCTGAACTCATGGTTCTGTATGAAGCTTAATATGCACCTTTATTTTATAATGGTAGGGCTCACCTGTCTTAAAGATACAATTTTTGATTAATCCTATATAATTTTCAGATAAAATTGGCCTTGGTATACTCCAAATAAATTAGGATGTCCGCCCTCTCCATAATAACAGGTTTTTCTTCACAATCACGGATGCTAACTGAATGTGCTTCAAGAATGCTACTCTGCTTTTAGTAATGTCAAAAAATTATTCTCCTGGCAATGCTATCTATATACTTTATTGCTTTTAATAATGTCTCATTAATCCCATTGTTTGTGCTTTTACCATTCTTGCTGCTAATGTTCCACAGATCAGTAGGACTGCTGCTCTTTGTCCTTTCATTTTGTAGTCAAAAGCCTCCAGACAGCAACATCTCACACATGCTTGCTGATTTTACTACAGTCCTTCCTGAGTTTCTATGCCTGCACTTCAGAAGTGCTTGTCAGTGGAGAAAGACCTGACATATTGTTTATGCATACAAAAGTCTTATTGCATAACAAATAATTTAAAGTGACTGAAATTAACTTCATTTAGCAAAATATAAAACCACAATGAAATCAAGAGAACTAACAGAAACCATTCAGCCTGATTTTTCTTCCCCTTGAAGATGAGATTTCATCAAAACTTCAAAATGGTTATGGCTTTTTATAATATTAATGAAGTCTTCTAATTGTTCATTAAAACCATTATAGAAAACATTTTTATTCAACTTGACTTTGGATTTTTAGAAGGAAGAAACATCCACGGAATGCTGGTGTTGTTTATATTTTGGTTAAGGTGCTGTGGCTGGATAACAGGAGGTGAGCAAGACGCAGCCTTTTTTCTCTTTTCTCTTTTCTCAGCCAGTCTGTGCTGCACAGTTATTTTGAAGAGTGGAAACTAATCAGCCCCAAGATGTACATAGAGAACAGAGATTTCTTCAGTTTTAGAAGACAAAAGGAGGACAGACTCCTGAGAAAACTCAGTACATGCAACAAAGTCCCCGGGACAACTCAGAACACTTACTGGGGTGGTTGTTCCTTACCAGTCTGGGCAAGAGTGGGGCTAGCACAAAGCTTTTAGAAGCACAGACATACATCCCAAAAGCCTTTCTTCCCTACTATCCTTTCTACCAGTGGTCAAAAGTAGGTCCAAGGAGGACTTAGTACATTAGTGCTGTGAGGTTTTCACTCGGGTTACAGACTGGAAATCCTCCCTTTTTATGTGCCTGCTATCCCTGGCCTTTTACTTTCTAGCTAATGAAGGGATGGCTTGATACTGGCCACAAAGAAGCTGATGGAAACCTTTGGTGCACTGCAAGTAGGATTTCAAATATTTGGCATTTGGAGTGAAATAGGGTTGTTTGGACCTTGCTTTCACTTTCAATCACTGGTAGCTGTGATGTGCTACCACTTACGTGATTCAGTTGTAGGATGATAATCCATCAATGGATACCATTTTGCAATGAAATCCAGAGCCTTCTATCTTTAGCACTTGCCTGGACAAGACCCTCAGAAGCTTGATCTATCTGTGTGAACTACAGGTGTCCAGAGGTACCTTCCCACCCAAATCTTGCTATGATTCTGTCAGAGCTTCTTCCATCGCCTACAAAAAAAGGTTATTTAAGGTAGAAAGAGGTCTGTTCCTCATGCATCACACCAACATTTTGCTTTACCACAGATAAGCACAGTTTTCACTAATGTAAGTCACAGCTCAGGAGTTTTAATCTATTCTCCCAGCTGGCAGTAGGGTCAGGAAAACTGCAAAGGTATTTCTAAAGAAAAGTGAGGCACGACTCCAATACTTTTATGCAAGGAAACAATTCAATGGAAAATCTGCTGAAAAGGTCGAAGCCCTGTTAAGCCTGCAGATAAAGTATGACATTTACATAAAATGTGATAATTAATGAGCAAATATATCATCCTGAAATAAATTTGGCAGGGTGGTCACACTAAGTTCACAGCACTATTTGCCCAAAGTAGCTGACTGACTTACTTTTTCTATTCTCACTTTAAATACATAATAATGTAAAATAAACACATTTTCCCTGACGGTCCCATGTCACTGCATAAATGGAAGATATTACAGGCTCTGGATTTCACAGGCAGGATAGAAATGCAGTTCTGCCTGAACAGGAAGATCCATCATCAGCTGGTAGAAATTAATACAGATCAATTAAAATCAGTGTAAATATCTGAATTAATAAAAAATTGAGATCTGGACTTGCAGGTTTCTTGGGCTACTCCCAGTTATCAAGCTAGGAAACTGGGAGTTAGTTGGCATTGAAAAATAGGGCTATTCAGTTATTACTTATGAAACATGTAAGTTTCTAAAGAATTAATGTCAACAGTGCAAACAGCTGTGAAAATTGAGGCTGCAGCCCCAGTACAAACAGGCTCTTGCAGAAATACCCATGCAGGGTGTTTCCCAAACTATCTTCTCAGTCTGCCCATTCCCAGGACCCGCAGCATGGGGTTACTCCATTCTGCTGGCATAACTGCATGTAGCAATGTCATCAACAACACTGGGACCTGATGGGATCTTTTAAAAGATCAGGCCTTGATCCTGAATGTCAGTTTCACACTTCATACTCCATTTTCCTTTCTTCCCTGCCCTGTCATGCATTCTGTCTTATTCACCAAAACAGGGCACCTCACTTTTCTGCTTCTGTGATGAGCTAAATGTCAATTGAATTTGGGATTTCATAGTCATAGAATGGTTTCGGTTGGAAGAAACCTTAAAGATCATCTAGTTCCAATCCCCCTACCATAGGCAAGATCACCTTCCACTAGACCAGGCTGCTCAAAGCCCCATCCAGCCTGGCCTTGAACATTTCCAGGGATGGGGCAGCCACAGCTTTTCTGGGCAACCTGTTCCAGTGTCTCATCACTCTCACAGTAAATAATTTCTTCCTAATATCTAACTTAAATCTAACCTCTTTCAGTTTGAAACCATTACCCCTTGTCCTATTGCTACTTGCCCTTGTAAAAAGTCCTTCTCCAGCTTTCTTCTAGGCTCCCTGGAGGCTGCCATAAGGTCTCCCCGGAGCCTTCTCTTCTGCAGGCTGAACATCCCGAACTCTCTCAGCCTGTACTCAATTGCGAGAGCTGCTCCAGCCCTCTGATAATCTTCATGGTCCTCTTCTGGACTTGCTTCTACAGGTCCATGACCTTGTTATGTTGCGGGTCTCAGAGCTCAACACAGGACTCCAGGTGGGGTCTCACCAGAGCACAGGGCAGGGCATAATCACTTCCCTCTACGTGCTGGCCACGCTTCTTTTGATGCAGCCCAGGATATGGTTGGCCTTCTGGGCTGCAAGTGCACATTGCCAGGTCATGCTGGGCTTCTCATCAGCCAATACCCCTAAGTTCTTTTCCTCAGGGCCACTCTCAACCCATTCTTCACCCAGCCTGTACTTGTGTTTGGAATTGCCCAGGTCCATGTGCAGGACCTTGCACTTGGCCTTGCTGAACTTCATGAGGTTTGCACGGGTGCATCTCTCAAGTCTGTCAGGGTCCCATTGGATAGTATCCCTCCCCTCCGCCATGTCAACCACACCACTCAGCTTGGCATTGCTGGCAAACTTGCTGAGGGTGCACTCAGTCTGATTGTCCACATTGCCAACAAAGATGTTGAACAGCACTGGTCCCAGTATGGACCCCTGAAAAATTCCACTCATCATTGCTCTCTACTTGGACATTTTGCTGTTGACCACAACTCTTTGAGTACAATCATACAGCCAATTCCTTATCCACTGAGTATCCACCTGTCAAATCCATGTGTCTCCAGTTTAGAGACAAGAATGCTGTGCAGGACAGTGTCAAAAGCTCTGCACAAGTCCAGGAAGATGAGGTCAGCCACTCTTCCCTGGATCTGTAAATGCTGTAATCCTGTCATAGAAGGCCACCACATTTCTCAGGCAGGACCTGACCTTAGTGAAGCCATGTTGGCAGTCATCAATCATCTCCTTATTTTCCACTTGCATTAGTATAGTTTTGAGAAGCATTTTCTCCCTGATCTTGATATTCTGTGGCTGATGGCATTGAAGGTGTTGGTGGTGGTTTGACTTTAAGACAGCTGGAACAAATAGGTTGTTAAGGGTTAATTCAGGTTACAAGCACTTTGTAAGTCCTGCTAAAGCTTCCTTAAGCACTGGCAAATCTTTTGTTCTGAAAGTAATATACTGATCAGGTCAGGTACTCAGGAAGAATGTTGGGAGATGACTATCAGTTTACTCAATTTCTTGGGCCTAACAGGATAGGAGTCTCAAGAAAAAAGGCCTCAATAGGAAGTCCTTTATATGGGCTTTGAGATTCTAAGAAGGCAGAGTCAACTGAGTGCTGGGAGCAGAGAGACAACATGCAAAATTGCTGTTCCCATTTCAAAGAAACAATTGTGAGGGTTTCTAGGAATGGCTGGATGGTGACAGCTCTGGATTCCAAATTTTGGCTTGATAGCCCAACCTTTATAGGCTGCTACAAAAAGAACTACAAACAGTGCTAGAATGGACTCCAGAATGCCAAAAAGATTTTGATGAAGTAAAGAGAAAGCTGACAGACTCTCTCATTGGGACTCTGAAATTTGCAGAAACTGCTCCAATTGTATGTGCATGAAAACCAGCAAGCAGCATTGAGAGTGCTTACACAGAAGTTAGGAAGCTTGAAGAGACCAGTGGGATAGTTTTCCAAACAATTGGATGAAGTAAGCAAAAGGGTGACCTGCTTGTTTGAGAGCAGTAGCTGCAACTGTAACTCTGATAAAAAGAGTCTCAAAAACTGACACCGGGCGGCCAACCCCTTAGTGCACATGTACCCTGTGCTGTCATCTCTCCTTGAGAACAAAGGACATCGCTGGATTTCTCCAAGTCGATTAGCTCAGTATCAAGCAGTGCTGCTGGAGAA
>JAVJGJ010000001.1:63430335-63463564 GCA_035590215.1 Microhierax caerulescens
TGGGGTATTTCATGCACATGGAGCAATCTGGAAAGACAGAGGACTACCGACTTCACAGGGAGCTCCAGTGAGATATGCCAGGCATCGAGGTGAGACTGACCGGCCTATAGTTCCCTGTTTTTCCTTTTTTCCCCTTTTTAAAAATGGGGGTTATGTTCCCCCTTTTCCAGTCCTGAATTTGCACTCAGAAGTAAAGATCTTACCCTCTGGGAAGCACTCTCGGGGGAAGAAAAAGGCCTGGAGGCTCTTGATGAGCAGACACTGAAATCTCTCCTTCCTGCCTCCTCAGCCATTTCCCCACCAAGTAAAGCTACACAAGCTCTTTTCTGATTGTCACACCCGTGCCAGCTCTGAGCTCTGCTTCCCTGAGGAGAGACGTGGTCAGGCTCCTCCTGTGAGTCCTCCCTGGCTGAACCACAGCAGAGCTGTGGCTGAGGAGGATCATAATGGATCAAGCCCGGGCTTTCACCCTTACTCCTCACTTGTGCTGCACGAAGCTGGAAGGGAACTCTCCCCTCATCCATCTGTAAAGGCTTTGGGATTTGGGAGCACTTGCCTGCGGGTGGCACTGCCTAGCAAAGTACTGTTTTTTCCCCCCCTTTTTGTCAAGCAGTTTTAATTTCAGCTGGGCCACCACGGAAGACAAGGAAGGAATCAGGGTGTGAGGCACAAGCAAGGGCCTAGAGGCCCAGAGCAGGAAGGTACGGGGAAGGCTCTGTCCTCTGTGGTTTTCTCTGGGCCAGGCAGAAATAATCACACATTCCACATCACCAGTAAAGGTGCAGCTGCACCATCCCCTACTCTCAGTAAAGGTGGTGAACCGCACTGTGATTTTTTAGATTGGATCTCTGGGATGGAATGAGGTCAAAGAGCTACATATGTATGCTGGAGGAAACCTGTGTTACTCAGCGCACCTGCAGATCAAGATGGGGACTGCCATTCCCTCTCAGGAGTGTCCGGTATATGCAGGTGGTCTGCTCCACCGACTCTGTGTAGGACGTGAAAGGCAAGGTGGCGTATATTTTTGTTCCCTGCTGCTGCGTGCCTGCTGGAAACAACAGGAGCTCTGCTTGAGTAAGCACTTCGAGACTAAGACACTCATTTGTCACCATCACTGCAATGCAAGGTCTTGCCCAGTCAGCACAGTACACAACTGCATCTTCCTCTTCCTCAAGGCTGCCGAAGACTTTACGGAATGGTTATGTTCCCCCTCAACAAAATGTGCAGCAAGATACCCATATAAAAGGCGCTAAATAATTGCACCAAACATCCAAACTTAGCAGCAATATTTCTGATTTTAAGGATGTCTGATAACTAATCTAAACCCAGATATCACCACATTCTTTGGCAACAGAACTTAAACAGCCCTTCCTATATGGTGTTACAACACCCAGCCTCCCCCCACCCAGGCTCATCAGTCTCTGCAATCATTAGCAGAGACAGGCAGTCTCTTTAAAACCAGTTTCTAGCAGCTGCATAAAAGTAATCAGTTCACTCTGCATTTTTGCCAATGCCTCTTTTAAGGGAAAGAAGCTGGAGGGAAACAATAGCCTGAAAAAAGGGCCATAAGGTAAAATAGAAGGATTATACCTTCTCTCCCAGTCTCACACTAGCACTCACTCTTTCAAATTCAAATGGCCATTTCTCTATCTCTTAATTCATGTTATAATTCTAAATCTGATATAATTTGCCTCTAATTAGTGAATCTGTTATTGTCTCATCATTTAAAAAAATGCTTTTCTCTCCTTAAACAATCCTTACCAAATACAGTACCTGAAGGTTAAAGATAATTTTATTTTTTCTAAAACAAAATGTAAATCTTCGTCAATGTAGTCTAGCCCAGATGTTGAAGAATTTACTTCTTACAAAGATCTCCCAAACTAAGTTCACAGTGATATGGCTGAGTGGTGTGCGACTGTGAAACTGGAACCTTAATTTTAAAAACTTGAGTCCTAATGGCCATGAAAATACACAAAAATTAATCGTTCAGTTTTCAGAAGCACTCTGCTTCAGAGTGCTTGAAGAAACTTTCTATTGCCAAACAAGTACTTTGGGCATGAAGATATTCAGCAGTATTGACACTGATACCAAACATATATGGAAGCACAATCACAAATTTAAGAGACAAATTTTCAAGTGGTCCACCCCATTATGTGCCTAAGACTTTCTTCAAAAGACAATGGAAGTACAGTTCCCTTTTGATAATGAAGCAGAGATGTTCCGATGACTTGGGCGTTTTTGAAAACTTCACCACTGAAAGTTCAATTTACATTCTTGTATTTAAAAATCTTGGCTAAGGCCACTCATATGACTAAATACAGAGCAGAGGGAATAGTTTTTTGGGAAATGTTGGCCTTAATCCCATAAACCAATCTATTACATTATCATTTCTATAATGGATGACATCACCTCTTTGACTCATCTTACTTCATGTGGCTGTAATGCTTGAAAAGGATTGCACTGTTAAGCTATAGAAGGTTCCCTCATATATCAAACTTGATAGGTGGGCTGTCATCTCCCCCATCCTTCAGTCTTTTGTTCTCTCCACTTGGAGCCAATCAACTGAAAGACAATACCCTCCAACAGCTCAAACTGCTGTTAACTCTCCACACAATGACATGTTATACCCTTAATTTCAGCTGTGTCCATATGACAAGGATTTAGGGTTTTGGCATAGCTGTCTTCTATGACTTTTTATATAAAACATGATGCCTTGCATTCTTTGTGGGCCACTGAGAGGTAATGTTGTAAGTGATGTTAAAAAAAGGAGCATCCTGGCAATACCAACTCCTCCGTTTAAGAGAGACTGAGAAAATTTAATACTTAAAATGGGAGGTAGGTAATTCACTGCTCTGGTGTTGGCTCAAGTTAACATTTGATTTTCAGTGTTCACATAATACAAGTGAATCAGTTTCTAAACAGCACATGGCTTGGTAATACAGAAAATCCTGGAGCTGGAAGGTATGTTTTCATGAGACAGCTTCGAAATTCTTGGGAGAATGTATGTTAGTTGACGTGTTGCTTCGTGAATCCTTAGAACATCTGGATCCAATTTCATCTCAGTCTCCAGATGTCCTACCACTCTGTTCTATACTGCTTCCTTTGTTCATGCTAAAGTATATTTGTATAATACCTCAAAACATTTCTCTCCCTTATATAAGAATTACTTACTTTAAGAAAGAAAGAGAGGGAAAAATGTAAATATCTGTAGTTAAAACCAAGAAAGAATTCGAAAAACAAAGCATGTCAGTTAAATCCTTACAAACAGTTAACAAAGCACGGCCTGGGGGAAGGCAGAGACACCATAAATAGGTCAAGCTGGGGCACAACAAGATAAGCTCAAGCAGAACCAAATGGCTAATGAAAGCAAACAGAAAATTACTGGAACTATGTGTGAACTATCCTAATTAGCATACTAAAAGATCCACCCCGGACCAAAGAGAGCCCCCTACCAACAAAGCCCCCTCCCCACAGAACGTGCGCGGTGAAAAAAAAGAGCACTGTACCTTTAAACGGAGACAAGGCTTGTGAGAATCGACGAGAAATAAGTGTGATAAACGTAACTGGAAACTGTTCAAAGTGTATAAAAAGTTTTACCGTGTGTGGGTTTACCATCGAGCACCCATCTCTGCGCAATAAACAGCATCTCGACTCTGTGTGGATCGGCTCTTACTGGGTCAACAGCCCAGATTGGGGAGAACGGTTTTGGCAGCCCAGGTGGGACTGTTGTTAAGGTCTTGCCTGGATCGTCTCGCTGTCCCAAGCGAGGAGAACACGGACTGAGCAGGGCTCCGGCGCACCGACTGCCGGCGGGGGCTCCTCTGACCGCCTCCGTGGCCCGGCGGTAAGGACTCCAGGTGCGAAGCCGTTAGAGGTATTTGTATGGGGCGGTGGGATCATGGAACTGGTAAACAGCCGCTACCATTCCTCCGTATAAGTCATGCTTGGAGTATTTGCACCAGTACCACTAAGGATTGTAAGTTTCAACACGTAGGTGTGACACGGAAAGGAGTAAAATACCGTGTCTTCACTGACAGAGGGTCAGAGTCAAGTGTATGAAACCTTGGGTTAAGTGGAATTAAGTGTAATATTAAGTGTGACATGGGTACAGCTACTTCCAGAGGTCTCCCTGTGTACTCTTCTGGGATGCATCCTCAAACACTGGAATAAGTTTGGAGGGGATCCCTTAACTAAACAAAAATTACAATGTTATTATAACCGCTAATGGCTAAATTATAAATCAGGTGGTGGTGAACGGTGGCTGGAAAATGGGCCTTTACGATTTAAAATTATATTACAAATGATGTTTTGTAGCCATCTGGGGCAGTGGAATGAAGTGCTTTATACTGATACATTTATGACTTTATATAGAGAACCAGATATGCAGAAAAAAGTGTAACCTGGAGAAATATGTTTTGACGCCGTATATGCTGGAAAAAAGAGTGTATGTGGAGGTAATTGCAGTAAGAATGGGGCTGCATGTTGGGGGGAATGAGGACCAGAGGATGTGCAATTGCTGGTGTCCACAGCCCCGCCTATATATGCTACAAATGCAGGAAAAATTATCAGATACTTTGTGGGGAGGGAGAGAGAAAGCAAAACAAACCAACCAAACACAAAAAACCCAGATAGGTGATAAAAACTTTAGAAACTTTAGTCCTGTTTCTAGAAGGACTTCTCTGAGACAAGTGGTTGGGGTGAAGGGCATACACACTTTCTTTGTAAACATGCTGTTTACAAAGCAGTCTGTCAGCTCTTATCTGGAAAATTCTAATGGAATGTACCAGCTTTTTGAAAACAGGGTCCTAAAGAATGTCTGCCAGCTTTTTATGAGAGGTTGTGAGGTAGCCAAAGAATGGATGGACTTAAATCCAGATGAGGAAGCTACTCGGAAAATATTTAGCATGTTATTAATTGGAAAATTGTCACAAGATTTAAGAAAAAGTTGCAGAAAGTTGATGGGGTAGGAGGAGTGTCTATCTTGCAGTTGGTAGATATGGTGCATAAAGTTTATAACAATTGAGAGAATAAAAATGAATAAAAATCACCTTTACTGGCAGCAGCTGTAACTGGGATGGCTACAGGTAACAGACAGGAAGAGAATAGGAATGGGGCTGGGAAGAAATCTCAAGGTTGAAAACCCGTGGGACTGAATCTGTTATATGCAAAAAAAAAACCAAACAAGAGGCATTGGAAGAGTGCGTAGCCTACCGCCAGGGAAAGAGTGAGTCAGGGGGCTAAAGGAGAATATCAGAGTTTCCCCACCTGATGCCCCGGTTCCAGTGAAGTTGGAGAATTGAGTTATTAATTTTCTGATAGATAATAGAGAAGCTAATTCGGTAATTACTAGTTGTAAAGGACCTGTAAGTAAAATGACAATCCCAATTGTTAAGGCAATGGGAAAACAAACAATATGACCTTTCTTAAAATATATGGAATGCACAAGTTGAAATATTAAATTAACTCATTCATTTCTATGTATGCCAGAATGCCCCCTCCATCTACTAAGATGAGATTTATTATGCAAACTGAATGCTCAGCTGACTTTCCCTGAGAATTCCATGCAGCTCCACATCCCACCTGATGCAGCATGGGAAGCCTGAGTTTCCTTGCTGTCAGAAAAAAACTTTTAAGGAGCCTGAAGACAACAACCCGGATGTGGTACTGAATGCAGCAATTCCCTTGATTTGAGAATCTAAGAAACTGGGAAGAGCAAAGAGTTTATCTCCTATCGAAACTGAATTGAAACCTGAGGCAAAACCAGGAAAAGACAATACTCTATCAAAATGAAAGCTAGAAAAGGGTTAGAAACAATAATTGGCACCTTATTAGAACATGGACTTTTGTGAGAATGCCAATCTGAGTATAATACTCCTGTATTTCCCATAAAGAAAAAAAAGTCATGAGTACACTCAGCCACTCAAAGCAACCCTTCACATTCTACACTCTTTCTCTCAGAAAGGTCTTCCAAACCATCTGCTACATTGAACTAAAAAAAAGCAACCTTTCCCATTCTGGCCATAATGACTTCCCTTGATATTCTCTGATTAGTTTTTCCTTATAGGTCATGTTTACTGATCAAATGACCTTCCTGATTTCTCTCCACTATATTCTCCCCAAAATGATGCCTTAGACAGGGTGAGCTCTTAATTTATTGTTGTAAATCATAGTAACTGTTATAACCATTTATATAACTCTCTGGATCCGCTGTCATGGTACTTGCACTATCATTTTGAACACAGCTCAGCATTATTCTGGCCCTTCCTTCGGCTGCATCTACTCAACATAGAGAAATTTTGTCAAATCCACCTATAAGTTACAGTTTAATCTAAGAAATAATTTGAAAAAGAAAAAAAAAGACTAAAAGTGCAAGCACAATTTGTCTTAATATAACTATTCATATTCTTGGTTACTTCTATCAACCAAGAAAATAATAGGAAGCATGGAGTCTCCAAAGGAAAACAATATCCAGATGTCATTACTACACAAATTCCTATGAAGGAAAACACTAGCTAATAATGATTCAGGCAATTATAAACTAATGAGAATTGCTTGTCATCATTACTATTTGTACTATGCTCATATCTGAAGGCCAAAGGTGTTATAGATATGTGTGTGTATGCATGTTTGAATGGTTAAATAGTCAGGAAGAACTGCATCTATTTTCATGATCCTAAAAAAAAGTTGTTAAAAACCTGGTGCTGCCCACAGTGTACATACATATCATACCATCAGGGCCATAGGAAAGCTTGATCCAGTCTTCCTCCATCACAGCCAAAGCCTCAGTTTAGCTCTTTGGTTCTGTTTTCATAGGGTCATCCTTTGTATCATAAAAAGTAATCTTTATTCTGTACTTTAGTACACTTATTTTTCATGTAGGTAAGGAAGTACAGAAAGAGGTGTGACAGTGAAAATTAAAATTAAGTTCTATTTATGCAATAATAACCCTTCCTTACTACACTTTTCTTTTTTTTTTTTTTAACCTATGGCAAAGCTTCCTGACGCAAACCACTTTTGAAGTCATCTCCCTTTGAAAGAAAATCCCTTCTTGTCAGAGGAGACTGGGGAGAACAGCTAGCATGCTAACCTCACAGTGGGAAGATTGGTGGATGTATTAAAGAAATGCAAGGCTAATCAATGTCTCATAAAGCTTGTGATCTCAATGAACTGCATCCTCTCTTCCTCACTTAGATTTCATTCCCAAGGGTACCAATGCCAGTACAGTTTTGACGGAAAGGACCCCATGTTGGGGACCCACTTATACCTGAGATTATGAGAACACAAATTGAAAACCATCGCTTAGAACTAGCTAAACCAATCCAACTGAGAAGAATGCAAGTACTTGGCACATCACTTTCATATAGGAAAGCATTTGCATTGCAAGCTACCAAAACAAAGCAAATAAACAGTTAAGTCATTCATGACCCTCATCTATATTCTAATAATTTATTTCCTCTTTTACGTGTAATTTTCTCCCTCATATGTGTCTGGAATAGTCAAGATGCAGCTTTTATTCTAGCTCTGTGTATTGGGTATAACTTCATGTGTTTTCATGATTAATAAGAGACCTGTGCCTTTCATAAACTACATGATGTGTAGCTCTGTACCTGGCCTAAGTTAGTGAGTTATAATGACTGATGGTAAATGGAGAGACTTTTTTTTCCAGTTTGACAATTTTATGTGAGCTCTGTTGTTAGTGGTTGTTTTAAATTTAGTCTTAATAGCAATTAAAAACCTGAAATCTGCATAACAGTTCATATAGCCTGGGTTTTTTTTCCACCTTTCTTCCTCTGAAAGCTCATGCTAACACAGCCATTTCAAAGAAGTAAATCTTTAAAAGAAAAAAAGAGAAAAAAGTAAAAATACGATTCCATTCAGTTTCATTTCCACCTGCTGTTTCTCACCAGAGATATCTCCACAGTGGTCCCACTTTGTTTGTAGCAGGGACATGATACCAAACTGCAATTACTTCTCCTCCACTTTATGTCAAGTTCTTTGTCTGGCATACAACACCCAAACAGAAGCACTGGCTTCTATTGCCTCCAAGGTTAGCAATACAGTGTATAAAATAGCCAAGTATCTAAGAGAACCTTAACTTTGCTTTTCCTCCGTTAGTGTCCTCATAGTTATATAACTAGATCTTCACAGCATTAATGTAAGTCACTTCCATGTGGGACAGATGATTGTAGACCTACCTCTTTTACATGCACAGGAACCAGTCCTGAGCCCATTTTATTATGTTCTTTGAGCACCCTCGTGTTCAAACTCTCTCATGGATATAACTGGTAATGGCACACTATCTTCCTTAATGTACAGATGCATTAGTGCCTGAAAGGAACAAGAACCGAGCTGCATCCCTCATGCTGCTAGCTAGAGCACAGCAAAGTACTACACATTTCTTATTTCCACTTCTACTTCTTTAGTATCATTGTAATGGAACAAGGGAAAATATTTCAAAGAATAGATAAAATAGGATGCTGGAAGGCAGGAGAATGAAAGCTGCACTGAATATCTGATCAGCCAGCAGAGCTACAATGGCACCTGCCCTGTGCTGCTGTCCATGCTGTCACTGCTACTCTCTTGATTGGAACTTTGTACAGTTGTGCAATGGAAACCTCCATGAAAACTTCAGAGAAAGCCTTCAGAGAAACCCTGCATCAGGAAGAATAAGAGGCTTGCGAATGAATTTTCTCAAAATAAGGCCATGTGGCTCCTAATAACTGTGTGATAGCATCTTCTATTTCAGCTGGAAGAAGCTGCTGAAGGCTGAGCAATTCCCCTTACCTTCCTTTACTTTTCTTTCTCTTTCCCACTAGAAAAGGGGGGGATACAGGTGGAAAACTGAAGTGAATAAAGTGTAATGTCATTGCTTCTTTCAAACTTAACAGGCATAGGGTAACCTTGCAGCAGAGAAGTGACAAATTTGAGCAAGTCATGAATGCAAACTTGGACCCCTTTCAACCCATCTACATGCAAATACGGTCAACTTCCCCTTGAATTTAGGGGCCCAAATTTTCCAGTTCTGCTCCTGAGCATTGCTGCATATCTGCAGTTCTTCATCTCAGAGATCCTAAAGTTTCAGATGATGGGTGAACAGATCAGTGAGTGCACAGTATAAAAGCTATACAAGGCTTTATGGAAATGCTTGCTCAAGTAATCTGGAAAGCAGCTCAGCAGAAAAGGACTTGGGGTCCGGGTGAATGCCAGGTTGAACATGAGACAGAAGGAAGGCGAATGGTATCCTTGGCTGCATTAGACTAAGTATTACTGCAGGCACAGAGGGATGATCCTTCCCCTCTGCTCAGCTCTGGTGATGCCACACCTGGAGCACTTTGTCCAGTTCTGGGCTCCTCAGTACAAGAGAAACATGGACATATTGGATGGAGTTCAATGAAGGGCCATAAAAATGATCAAGAGACTGGAGCAAACAACACAATTTTCAAAAAGGGTAGGAAGGAAGACTGTGGGGATTACAGGCCTGTCAGTCTCACTTCAGTGCCTGGTAAAATCACAGAGAAGGTTATTCTGGGAGTTATTGAAAAAAAAACAACTTGAGAGACAATGCTGTCATTGGTCATAACCAGCATGGGTTCACAAGGGGAAGGTCCTTAGACCTTAGATTTAACCAGTCTAATTTCCTTTTACAAGGTCACCCATCTAGTTGAGCAAGGGAAGCCAGTAGATCTAGTAGGTTTGGATTTCTCAGAGTATCCTTCTAGATAAAATATCTTAGTAATGTATACAAATACCTGAAGGGATGGTGTAAAGATGGAGCCAGGCTCTTTTCAGTGGTGCCCAGTGCAGGATCACAAGCAATAGGTGCAAGTGGAACACAGGAGTCTCCTTCTGAACATCAGGAAACACTTGGTCACTGTGAGGGTGACTAAGCACTGACATAGATTGCCTAGAGAGGTTGTGGAGTCTCCATCCTGACAGATATTAAAACTCTGTCTAGGCATGGTCCTCAACAACTAACTCAAGGTGGCCCTGCTTGAGCAGGGAAGTTAGGCCAGATATCTCCAGGGTTCCCTTTCAGCCTCTACCATTCTGTGATTCTGTGTAGTAGCAAACCATAATATGGTACTGTGGTTTGTTAAATGCTATGAGAATCTTTGAAATTGAAAGAACTCTATTTATTAGAATACTGGACTAAATTACAATTAGAAGAAACAAAGAAAACATCCCACTTAAAGATTACTTGCAAGGTAATCTGATTTCAGCATAAAAACACATGATAGGCAGATCTCTCAAGTCATGAGAAATCACAGGCAGACAAACCAAGTAACCTTCTTGTATCAATGACACAGGACCAAGACACATGACAATCATTGAACCGAAAAACAAATATAAAGTTTTTTTGAGCTCTGAGTCAGGTTTACGACCCAATAATGTAAAATATGGTAACTCTCAATTTGCATTCGGTAATTATTTAGAAATACATACAAGTTGGAGACCTGACCAAGCGGTTAGTTTTGTGGGGAAACATGCATAGAATAAGATGATACAGGAGCCAACCCTCACAAGACTGATTTTTGAGGAACATCTCTAAATAGATTTACACTGCAACAGGAAACAGTGCTTACTTGGTATGACACGTTTACCTGTCTCCAGCCAAGCCATTTGTCACTCCAGAAGCCCCCCTGTAGCAGGCTTTAACTAACCTTCCATCATGTCGCAGCAGGTGACTGGAAGAAGTTATTAGAAATGTCCATACCCAATACGCTTTCCTACAGGAAAGGTCAACCTAAGCTTCCTGCTTAGAGATTGCTTCAGGCATGAAAACATGCAAACACATAATTAATGAAGTTTATTTCTTATTAACATAATACTGGCTGATCTCATTATCTATATAAATGCTCCATTTATATTTGAGTTTCCTTAATCACTTGGCCTCAGTGGTGTTTTCTGCCAAATAATAAGGCTGATTTCTACTCTTTGCTAGAGCAGTGCAACCTGGCAGAACCAGCTTGCCTTCCCAGGATACGCACAGCAGAGTTTCAAAATATCATGATCTGAAAGGTTACAGGCTAAACAGGTTTCAACTAATGGGGTGTCCAGTGTCTGAGAAAAGAGAAAGTTGAAGGTTTAGGAGCTTATTACAAAGTCATCACTGCTTCTTCAATAACTCATTTTGATATTTTGTAATTTGCAAAAATGGGCCTCTGTTATCCCACAGGCTCTTAACTACTTTGTAATGAGTGTGTATGAACAGATGGAAAATGTTTTCAATTTCTGAGAGAACTGCTAATGGATGTCACCAGCTATTAGAAAAGCTCAGGTAGTTCCATTTTTGGAGAATAGGTATTGTCATAAGCCTCTTCATTTTTAATGGAATGTTTGCTCATTTATACCTTGATGATAAGTTTAAGACTGCTTGTACTAGTGAAAACATATTAGAACTTGAACTGGAAATTATTCACTGTTAAATAGTCCAGAACCTTAGATCCAAACATTTCATTTCAGTATGAGGGAAAATTAATCACTGGAAAAAATTTAATTCCAGCAAGGTTAGACATCTTTTTCCTCTTTCTAATAGATATAATTAAAAAAAAAATAAAAAAGAGGAAGAAGAAGAAAGAAAAAGGCTGGCTTCTTACCTGAAAATCTAGAACTACTTTTAACTTCAGGCAGAAAGGAACTGTTGTCATATCTAAAATTTAATAACCTTGCTTGATCCATTTGTTTAGACTTTTATCCACCAACCCAGATGAGATTTCATACTGTTTTTGAGCTCTCTCAGACACTAGGATCTTCCCATGAGAAGGAATTGAGCTATGAAAAGACGAAATTAAACTCAATAAGTAATTTTTCCCTGGTATTCTTTGCTGGAGGATGGAATTAGTACAGTGACTAGCACTGAGAAACAGCTAAAGGGACCAAAATGTTTTCCTGGCTGTGAATTGAAGACTGCAGGGGGGGCATGGAGGAAGACAGTGGGATAGGATGGTACTAGTAGGATGCAATTCTCTGTTTACCACAAAATACAAGAGATCAAAAACAGACATTTCTTCTCTCTGTTCTGGTGTTGGCTCACATTGCTAAACCGCATTGAGACCCTGCTTTGATCCCACAGGTATGAACTGCGTGAGACTGGATTAATAGATAAAGATACCACATTCCACTCTACACAGGTTGATATTTGGAGATTAAAATGAGCCAAAGAGCCTCCAGTCAAAATCTTCTACTTTTTCTCCAGAAATGTGATGCATAAGGAAGTCACAGGAGAAATGAATATGACAGTAAAAGTGAGGATCCCTTTTCATGGTAATGTAACACAATAATGAGACAGGACATGGGGAATGAGATAGGATGGGAAAGGTTCCCTGCTGTTATAGCAACACCAGCATCAGACCTCCTTCAGCACTCATGCCAGAGCTGGAGAATCTTTCACCCAGCTATTGCTCTTTCTTTTAGTTCTCAGTATTTCCAATTAAGTCTTGAATTTACCCAAGAAAGTGGGCAAAATAGTAGCAGCTATCACAAGTAGGACACCGCCTACAGCAGTCTTTTCTCTACCTTTGCAATATGAAGGACAGCAGGGTTCAGAAGAAGAAATTACTTTTCTCAGTTGCCCTGTGAAGCTTCTGACCCCCTTTGCTGGCTTTCCGGAGTGACAGGTGGGTATGCAGTTCGTTCAGTCCCTGGATTGATGGGGAAGGTGGCTGAAGGAGCCTGAAGGGAAGTGTTAAACCCTGCAGAGGGTGGAAGAAATGCTGAAGACAGCAGAGTCAGACTGGAATATCCTCTTCGTAAGGATCTGCACTGCACACATCTCTTATGAACAGCTTGAACATTTATACATCTGTTTTGCTGTTGCATTCAACAACTCCAGACATAGAAGACAGTCTATTGTGCAAGTTGCTGTACAAATTATATTTCTTGTCACAAAAGAATTTACACTTAGAACCATAACCCCCAACAGATGAACCGCTCTCCACAGACTGGCTAGGTGAAGCATGGAGCACAGTTAGCAATTCTCCGTACTTAAGTAAAAAAAAAAACCCAAACTTAAAATGAAAAATACATTTCAGTTTCTGCATTGAATGCTGTGAAGTAAATTGATATTTTAACTTCAAACTCAGTGAAAATTTTGATACATGTGCCAATGCTGGTATGTTAACTTCCTTTGGTAAAAGAGAAGTGTTTTAATGACCTCACTTTGTCCAGCCCTGCCAACATTTCAGCATATTCCCAGTTAATTACTTCCACAATGAGAAATGATATTGCAAATCATCAGGCATTGCATTACACTGCAGCTCCTAATTCTGTTGTGTATATTCCTTTGCAGTCAGGCTAAGTTTGGTTTAGGTTTATTTTATTTCAATTAATCTCACACAGAAGAAATAGAAAGCTCATGAACAGCTGGGATGTGGCAAGTCACTTATCCTGACTCATAAAAGTCATGGATAAGCCAAAATAAAATGATTCCAAAGGCACAGAATAGCAGTTAGTTTGCTTCTCAACAGCTCTGTGCTGAAGGTAACAGATGTCTTTGAAACCAGTCTGCTGCTGGAATTTCACAGGGGGGAAAAAAAGTGGAAAAAAACCCACAAAAAGCCTAGCTGTCAGGCTCAAATAGCCTTGAAGTGGAGCTACAAGGGAGGCAAACAGATAAACATGCTCTAAACCAAGAACTGAGAATACTATTTCAGTGTGCATTGATAAAAGTATTTTGCAAAAGTGCTGTTTTCTCAACAGCCACCTGGGCCAACAAGACTGTGGCTTTGTCCATCCACATGTTTGCCATATATACTGAAAATGGCACCTTTTGAAGGCAGGCTGCTTACCTGCCTAGCACCATAACTCAAGTTCACTTTCAGGCCAGCTGTGTACCAAAACCCATAGAAATTATGGCCCAGGACTTAGGTAAGCTGGCGTTTTCACACGGGTCTTCACTCCAGCATGTGCAACAAAATGAATGCAGTCATAGCCACGCTGAGCCCCTGGCCCACACCAGACATATGCTACTGCAAGACTTACTGAGTGCAAGCGCTGCTTTCCACCTGCCAGGATTAACCATGACAAATGAGTTTATGAAAACACTAAATCCTGGCGTAAAGGATGGCCTGCCATACTTAGTTCCTACTTGTGCATTAAAATGGAGCTAGTCATAAATATTTACCTCCTATACAGCCAGGATAAAATGGAGCAGAACAACAATACGATTCCAGGCAAAAGGAAAGATTGCTTAATATAGAGCTTCTGCAGAAAAGATCCTTTTTGACAAAAAAGCTCTGCAGCTTTAAAGGATCCTGCTCACAGAACATAACAGGTTTTCAGACAATATAGAAGAATGCTAAAAAAACTTCTCCAAGCCAGAGGTGAATACTGTGTAGGGAGTACAGAGGAATTGCATGAAAAGTTCTGTTGCAAACCTTCTGTGATGACAAAGACTGAGCTTGACTGATGTAGATGACTCGAGTTGCAGTTTCAAAAGTCCCTAAGGACAGTTGATCGGGTTTTTTTTCACTGGTTTTGTCCTGCAGATTTGGATTACTTTGGTACACAAAAGCAGGGCTCAGTATGGTCAAACAACAGTCAAAATTTTTTTTGGGGTGATTCTGGCAGCACTGTGAGGGAAGAAGTGTGCAGTCTTATTGTGTTGGAAGAGGAGCACATACCCAAACCCACAGACAAACGTTATGTTTGAATCATACCCAGCACCTCAGCCTGTGACTTTTTGGAAGTGACCTTTCCCTCTGCTGGCCTCAATGGCTACTTTACTCTTCTTTCTCTCTGCTTTTTAAAAAAAGCCATCTCGTCCTTCTGTGACATTCTTGATGTCCCCTTCCACAAAGTTCCCTTCTTAAATTTAAGCTTTCTTTTCAGAGACTTATGCCCATATGTCTCTGTCTGTCTTTTCATAGATTTCAATGTGTACCCAACATGAAGTAGCCAGAGGTGACCATGAAAGTGGTGCAAAAGTGTGTGTAAGCACCCAACTTTGAATCATTTGTCCTATGAAATCTTTCTGTCAATGCCAATGCTGCCTGCTATTTAGAAATTCTTACATATCTCGTTTTATATAAAGCTTTCATTAGAGCCCTTTTATAACACATGATTGTGTGAGGATCTCAACCTTTGTCTTGGAAGAGAGATTCCTTTTTGATTCTTCATGGCTGCAGAAAAAAATGGAAAAAATAAAGAAAGGAATGTTAGTTAAAAGACATACATTTTGTTATCAGGATTTTGTTTCACCCTTACAGTTTGGGAAGAGAAGCAACAAAACCAGTGTCCGCTCTGCATTTGGAAGACACAATTAACATGCCATATCCCTGAAATGAGGACAAATTAGGAGCCTTGAAGGTGAGATATTTATTAGTTCACCTAGGAGTTGGCTTACCAAGTGTACAGTAATTTTTTAGAGAAAATGCAGTTCTAGCTATTGTTTTTCCAAGCCTGAGAGTCAAAGAAAGGTTCTTAAAGTAAAGATAACTTATCACTTGCTTCTGAAATTTATTGTGTTTCATGTGAGCTTTCAGGTTTAACTGCAATGCTTCAGTTTGGTGACTAGTATCTGAAAAAAAATCTCACTGGGAAATGTGTGTGTCAGCAACCATGACACCTCTAGCAAAGCTGGAAGAATTGGAGTTTGAACCAGTAAACTATTAACTGCCTTTATTACAGCTGGCTAAGAATCAGTAGCAGCTCTCAAAATATGTAATGAAAATAGATTTCAAAATTTTTGGCAGAGTAGAAACTGCGAAGGAATGATTGGATGTTAACAGTCCGTTTTGTTCTGTACCAGTTTTTATCAAACCAAGTAAAAAAAAATTGTTCATAATTTTTGACATATTTCATAACATGCTCTCACTTACTTACAGAGTGTAACGCACACATACTGCGTTTACGTGTCGATGGTTTGATAGCGGGGAGGGCTGCAGGGGAGGCTTCTGTGAGAAGATACCAGGAGCTGCCCCCATGTCCAATAGAGTCAATGCCAGCCTGCTCCAAGATGGACCTGCTGCTGGCCAACGCTGAGCCCATCAGAATGTTGGTAGAGCCTCTGTAAGAATGTATTTAAGAAGGGGGAAAAGCTACCGCACAACAGTGGCTGGGAGGGAAAAGTGAGAATATGTGAGAGCAGCCGCTCTGCAGACACCCAGGTCAGTGCAGAAGGAGGGGCAGGAGGTGCTCCAGGCACCAGAGCAGAGGTTCCCCTGCAGCCCGTGGTGAGGCAGGCTGTCCCCCTGCAGCCCATGGAGGTCCATGTTGGAGCAGATATCAACCCTGCAACCCATGTAGGACCCCCATGGCAGAGCACATGGATGTGCCCTGAAGGAAGCTGCAGTCGTGGAGACCCCATGCTGGAACGGGCTCCTGGCAGGACCCATGGCCCTGTGGGGACAGCAGCCCATGCTGGAGCAGGTTTTCTGGCAGGACCTGTGACCCTGTTGGGGGACCCATGTTGGAGCAGTCTGTTCCTGGTGGACTGCACCCCATGGGAAGGCTGCCAGGTGCCCAACAAACCACTCTATCACTGCCCTCCTCAGCATGAGAGGGTTGGGAAAATGAAAACCTCATGGGTTGAGATAAAAGCAGTTTAATAAAGAAGAGCAAAGGCCACATGCAGAAGGACAGGAAAACAAAGAGATTTTATTCTCTACTTCCCAGCAGCCCGCAATGTCCCCCCGCTGCCTGTGAAGCAGGGCCCCAGTGGTGGTTGCTCCAGAAGACAAATGCCTTAATAATGAACGTCCTCCCCTGCTTCCTCCTTTCTCTTAGCTTTTGTTACTGAGTCATATGGTCTGGAATATTCCTTTGGTCAGTTTGGGTCAGCTGTCTTGGCTATGTCCCCTTCCAGCCTCTTGCCCACAGCCAGCCTACTGGGCATTGGTGAGTGGGGGACAACTGGAGAGCCAGCCTTGATGCTGCGAGCACTGCTCGGCAGTAGCCAAATCGCTGGTGTGTTACCAACGCTCATCTAGCTGCAAATACAAAGCACAGCATTATGACAGCACTATGAGGAAAGTTAACTCCATCCCAGCGAGACCCAATATATTTGATCATATGTAATAATATGTAACATGTATTTCATAATACATACAAATTGAAATGTGACAGTAAAGGAATTAGAGAATTTAGAAAGAAGTGAAAAACACAGAAGAAAGTATTTCAACAAAAACCACCCTGATTCAGGTTCATTACTTTTTTAAAAAGATTCATAAGAATTTTTGGTTTTAGTAAAACTGTATTTTACAGAGGGGCAAAAAATTACCATTTCTTTCTTCAGACTAGCTTTTCTATTTTTCCAACATAAAATTTACCATTGGAATTTAGTCTGACCTTGTATCTAAGTTCAACTCTGATTTTTTGCAGACTAAGCAACCTGATTTTTCTCTTCTTTCCCAAACACTTTTAAACAATAGGAAAGGCATAACACAACTGTTAGCCCAACACCTTCTCTTTGTATTAACAGAACAAGTTCATACAGTCCCTTGTTTGATCTGCTTGTCAAATTTCCCCTGAGAGAATGAACAGCGTCAGGCTCCCTAGGTGCCTGATGGATATTATTTGTGTAACAAAGCAGCATGTGAAGCATGAGTTTTGCCACTTCCAGACATTACCAAAGCAGATTGCATAGCAAAGCTTTACCAAGCAGGACTACAGGTCTATTAATCTTCCTATGATGAGTGCAGTGCACTGGTCTGGACTTTACAAGTATCTGGTAGCCCAGTTGGCATAGGAATGGTACAAACGTGGGACATGTAAGCATTAAGCATGGCTGTTTGACTGCATGGGATGTGTGGTGAAATTCAACACAGCTGGAGTGTGTTGGATTATTTCTGCACTGCCTGTCTCAGTAATCATATGCAATAGGTCCAAGGCATCCTTGATGTATTAAATCCATGTTTTGGCAATCCAGACTCCAAGAACATTGTCTACGTTGAGTCCAAACTGGCCAGATCAAATCAACCAGCTCCAAGAGGAAGAAACGGGATGACTTCCAAGAAAACGTGCAGGAGTACTCGCTATGCCTGGGTCTAGAAAGATCTGCTAAAACATATTTTCATCAACAAAGAGATGGAAGTCCTAAGCAGGTACTTTTGCTTCAAATTATGTAGCCATCCCTTAATCCCCTCCAGATCAGAGCTGTATTTACCCACTGGTCTAAAGCACTAGCAACATTTTGGACAGAAAGGACAAATGCATGAAGAGACAAGAGAATGCATCCTCTGCACTATGAGACAGTATCACAAGCTACTTGGGCATCCAGATACAAAGATGAGAAAAGCTCTACGTAGCACAGCAGTTTCCACTTTTAACATAAAAATGAAAAGCAAAAGGAAAATGAGGGGTTTCCTCACTATCTCAACTCAGTGCTTGCTAGCTGCCATGAAATAGTACAGAAGAGAGAGTTTTTCCTCATTGTTTCTTGACTGTCCCTTACAACAATGTACGTTTTGTGGGTTGAAAAAGTATCTGCAGAGATATTTCAATTGCATTGATTCATATTGCTGAAACACTTTGGATCCCTGGTCATGGATAAGATGCCTAGTGGACAACAACTGGACAGCACATCAGAAAAAATAACCTCTTCCCATTGGTTTACAGTAGAAGGCAGATAAAAGGCAAATACAAATTGATGGGTGAGTACAAGGAAACAATGAGACAATAGTAGTTTAAGCAGGGAGCTCAGCACACCAGCTACTTGATTGTTTCAGATTTTGGGTTTTGTTCAGATTGTTTCAGGTGATTTCAGATTTTTACACGGATGTCACAGTTTGGGAAGGCAGTGAAGATGACGTTTTCATAGTATCTATGTCAGCGTCTCCCAGGTATTAAGGAATCACAATGGGACAAAGTACCAAAGGAATAGTTTGAAAATTGTTTGAAAAGCTTTAAAAGGGTGGCTGTCATTGCTGCACTTTTGTTTGACTAAAGGAATCCCAGACATCCTCTGTTTTTCAGCTATAGGACATGAACTAGCTTCATCCAAGTTACCACACACATCTTATCTCTGAAAACAATACACCATAAAAAGTACATGAGTGAATAATACTTCCTCCTCATAGACCTGATGTAGAAGAAAAGGGAATATCTACAAATAGTCTCAGATTCTGCAAATACCAAGAAACACAAAACAAAATGGCAAGCTGCAGCTCATTTTATCCATTTCAACTTCAGGCATGGGGCTGACCTAAATGCTATGATTTATAGGATGATATTACTTCCTTTTTAGATAAAGCGCTAAGGAGTGCAAGCCTCTGCTTTACTATCCCACTGGCTGCTCCAGGAGCCCTAAAATTCTCACCTTTTAATTTATAACTTCTGATTATATTTTACTAAGCCAGAAGAACAGTCTCTAGTCAGGGAATACCCTCCTGCTGCCTAAGATTTGTGAGTACAGTACAGTTACTTCAAAAATGTTTTCTTTTCCTCAGCAGCAAATGAATATTTTTTGCATTTGCTTTGGATTCTCAAGTTCAATCCTAACCCTTGATAATCTTACACAGTAAACACCACCCTAATTTTTTTTCACTGCTGCCAAAGTTCCCAAAAAAGCAGTTCTTCAGTGTTTTGAACTTCCTTCTAGGGTAAGTTTGCCATTACTAGCCAAGAATTCCTGTTTGTCTGAAGCTGGGAGACAGACTGAATAAGTTCTTTAAACATCCATTTTCAGAGAAGAATCAATCTAATTTGGTTCCATCCACCTTCTAGATTTTATAATATGTGGATTCTCCCACTAGGTAAGGATAAGAACTGCAAAATCAAACTGATTCACAGAGAGATGAACAAGTATTTTAAAAACAAGAATAACTTCTTTTGATTTTCTGGATTAGACCATAATGAATACAAGTGTCTTTGTGAAACTCTAAACCCCTACTTCTGAAATAAATAACTTGCAAATATTTGCCTTCAAGCAGTGTGCAGATAAGTGCTTAAGCTGAAGTAGGGTTGAGATTTTCTGTTTATTTCTTTTTTTGCTCTATTGAACCCTGTTCATAGCTTTGACACAGGCTGAATGCAAGAGCTTTGTGGAGGGTACTGCAAATTCTTCATAATCAGCTCATCAAGCACCAACCCTTTCCTCTTTATGAGCTTTTGAATACCTTGCTGCTTACAGCAAAACCAAGGAAATCTGTGGCAGGAAAGACAAGGTTAGTAGTGGGAAAAACACTGTAAACAAGTAACAAGGCAAATTTCAAGTTTTACTTTCTGTGCAGAACTCCTTGCTTAGCTGTAAAGGTGACATTATCTGTTCAGCTTTTCAAAGCCATTCAATAAAGCAAAGACAATTAAATTGCATTCAGAACAGGGTTGTAAACAACTGGGATGAGAAATAAGAAATGTGAATGGGAGCTGACAATGGAACCACCACCCCAGTACTTCTGAGCCCACCATTATGGTCTCAAAAAAGCTTGTGCTACCTAGAGATCATAGTTTTCTTGCTATATGACTCGTCTTCGTCTGAGAAGAAATGAATAACCAGTGACATTAATAGACAAACTGTCTCTGCGCTGCAATTCCTGTAGGCTTTGACAGAAAAATTTCAATGGGATCGACTGCCACTCCTGCCTGTTTTTCACAGTATTGGAGAGGGCAGGTAAGGCTGACCCTTACAGGCCAGAGCACCATTCGTCTAAATAAAATGTATTTGTTTGTTAAGCTGGATGAGATATTTTGCTACTGTTATTAATTCTTCTTGTAACTCCTCTCTTCTTGTGTCTCTTGCTGAGCTCTCTTTGGGGTTTACACACAGTGTCCTGATCTTCCGGCACACTGATGCTGTGCTGCCTCTCCATTGCATTCGGACTAGGAGGAAAGAACTCTATTTTTCTGTAACTTTCAGGAGACAGCCTCTGTTGGATGAGGCCTTACAGCCCTAATATGGCTTATCAGTCAACTTCCTCTAGAAGCCAAGCACGGGAACGCCCTGTGCAAAAGCAGCGAGAGAGGAATTCAGGCCTTGGGAAACGAACACTGAGTTTCATGTAGCAAAGACTAAAGTATGACCATTATTTATGCCTGAAAAGTCTTACAAGCTGAATAACTTGACACCTGTCAGCTTTTCACTACATTAACACTCCAGGTTGGGCGAGAAGGATGGCTGACATGTTTTACTGGTTGCTGCTTCTCTTACTACATCAACCGTGTATTGCAGGGTTATTCCCTCACCACCACATGTGCATTCAGGGTGGTTTTGTGTGTGGGAAGCTGCAAGATGGACAGCAACTCTGAGGAAGAGCAAAGGCAGCCCAAGGATTTTGGGATGCTCCATGGGGTAGCTCTGCAATAGAGGTGAAAAGGGCAGGGAGGTGATAAGGGCATTGTTTTTCTTGCTGCAACACATGTTCTTCATGAAACACAAGATTTTCAAAATTGTCAGCTGTTTCTGGCACGATTTCTAGTGTCTGTCTTTTTCTGAGGAAAGTGGGATGCTAAGTCTCCGCTTTCCCTGACTTTCCTTTTATCAGTCTCCCTTCCTAAGCCTCCCAAATTTTTCTTTGATATAACTACCTCTCTTCTTTCATTTCACTGCTGATTCCTCTGTTTAGTGCTCTTATTGCTGAGCAGTCCCAATGAACCCCATAGTGCCACATGGAATTTGAATTTACAAGTATAAACATCACTTAAAGGGAGTCTTAAATTCAGAATTAAATCCTTTATGTCAAGATACTAATTCCAGCATTAGCCCCATTTGCTTAATTTCAGTTTCTCATACAAAATTATTGATCTTGTTTTGAAGAACATTGTGTCAGGTTGACCCTGGCTGGATGCCAGGTACCTGTCACAGCACTCTCAATATTAGCTGTCTGTAACAAGGTCTTTCACCATCTCATACTGGCACGCTCTTCATACCAGTCCGTCTGCTGCCTTCTCCTCATCTTGCCTCAGCCCAGGCGCATGTTCTCTCTTCTCTTACTTCTTCCTCCCTCTCTCTCCTCTTCTTCCTCAGCTGCTCTCTCTTAATTGGATCTCAACCCCTTAACAGCACCAGCCACAGCTGCACCTTATCTACATCGACCAACCCGCTGCCCCTGAAGCCAGCCCACAGCTGTATATTATCAATGCTAATTAACCCAGCTTCATTCCACTACAGGTAGCCACCAAAACCATTCTATCACTCCCTTCCTCAGCTGGACAGGGAAGAGAAAAAATAAAGAGAAAAAACTTGCAGGTTGAGAAGGTCAGCAAGAAATAATTCAGCAATTGTTATCATGGGCAAAACAGACTCAAAGTGGGGAAAAAGTTTTATTACCCATGAAATCAGAGTCAGATAATGAGAACTAATACCAAATCTTAGAAGCATTTTCCACCCGCTCTATTTTTTCTGGGCTCAACTTTACTCACAATTTTCTTTACCGCCTCACCCCAAGCAGTGCAGGGGGACAGGGAATGGGGTTTGTGGTCAGTTCATCACACATTTCTGCCACTCCTTCCACCTCAGAGGGATGGGCACAGCCTGCCTCACCTTGGTCCTCACCATGGCTTGACAGGGAATCTCTGCTCCAGTGCCTGGAACACCTCCTCCCCCCCTTCTGCACTGACCTTGGTGTCTGCAGGGCTTTTTTTCTCACATATTCTCATTCTTCTCTCTGACTATGGTTTCTTTTATGCATATTTTTCCTCCCTTCCTTAAATATATTAGCCCAGAGGTGCTACCACTGTCGCTGATGGGCTCAGATTCAGCCAGTAGGAGGTCCATCATGGAGCTGGCTGGCATTGGCTCTGTTGGACATGGGGAAAACTTCTAGCAGCTCCCCCAAAAAAAAACTACACATAGAACTTGGAATTTTATTTAAAAGAGATCTTTTGCCTAAGTATACTTTTATTTGAAATTTACTATTTTTATAATGATCTCCAATTAAAGCAGAGCAATAATTTTGTGAGATCACAAGAACAATCTAATGATTTGTATTTCACTGAAATAATTTTTAAAGCAGTAATACATATATTTGCTGACAAAAGTTTTAAGGTCAAGCTGCCAAACTATTGAAGACTTCTTGTTAAGTGCAGAAACCAAGTTTCACAGAGAAGATTATTCAGGTGGGCTGGACTGAGGATTAATTCATTCTGTGACAAAAATCTGGCTGGGATTTTATAACTATAGGGCAACATATTTTCCTTTCTCTTTTTAGAAAAAACGTGATATTTGAAAGGATGAGAACTGTCAGCTCCTTGGTCTCAAAGGCCACAGTGACTGGAAAAAAATCAGTTCATTTAAATAACTACAGAAATGCCCCTGTGGTCAGTGCATCAATTACTTTAAATGAAAATTCACAGGAAAAAATATTCACAGAGTAGGTAAGAAGTTAGCCATTCACCACTTCCAAACATGAAGTATAAAAAGTGAAAATCTGAATACATATAGAAGC
Source organism: Microhierax caerulescens (assembly GCA_035590215.1). Lineage (NCBI taxonomy): Eukaryota > Metazoa > Chordata > Aves > Falconiformes > Falconidae > Microhierax > Microhierax caerulescens. The sequence goes on from JAVJGJ010000001.1 coordinate 63,453,657, forward strand.
ATGCTGCATAACTCTCAAATACCTATGAATTGGAATGGGAATGAAATGGAAACCTCTCATTGTGTTGATCAGCTAGACCAGTGGTGCAGCATGGATGGTCTGGATCTCCTGGATTGAAAGAGGAACACTTCCTTAGTCTGCCACTGGTTCTGGAGCACATCTAGACATTTTTGTCATCTGGCTTATTGATGCATGAGTTCTAGCAAACCTTTATTGCTGATGCCTTTATTGAGGAAAATATGTACTCATGCAAGAAAAGGGAAGAAGTAATTACTAAAATCTTCAAACTTCTCTGTTCATGAAATGGCTAAAATCTGTTACTTAAAATATGCTGATCCCCATCTATTCATCCTGATCACTGTCACCAGCACAAGCTCCTCTACTCACCTTAGCCTGATCTTTTTCCATTGACTTTTCCCAACTTCAGATGAAGTTCTTACAGAGCTATTAACAAAAACTGTTGGGTGGGTTTAATTAAAGCAACATTTTCATACATAGTAAGCCTGAAGAAGCACAAATGTTTTTGACCAATGGAGTCTGAGAAATGCATGGGAATTTAGGCTAATTAGTACCAAACTTAGTAGACACCTCCCCACTTCAGCAGAAGTATTACAAGCAGTTCCTATTTCCCATCCTTTGGTAACAAGCAATTTGCATAGAGGGAGAACTACCAAAGAATACAAAGGTGCTAAATTACATTTATTGCTTTATAACAAGTTAAGTGTACCTAAGCTTCTGAAAAGTGTTGGTAGGAAGATGGCATTCTGTGTATATAATAAATATACTTTATGGGATTTGTCTGTAATAGAGGATTCTATAAAGAGACTGTCCAGACAAATGATTTGCTAGGAGAGTGAAAGATCAAGGTTATTGCTCAGACTGCATCCTAGGGCACTATGATTTTTTTCTCTGTTTCAAAGTTTATGCAGTCAGGATAAAACTTTCAAGGTGGCTAGCTGTCTGGCATTCATTTAAAAGAAAAGTGGTTGGACTGACACAGTGCAAACAGCTGCCTCCGTACAACTATGCTATAAGGGGAAAAAAAGAGAGCAGTGCAGCCCTGGGAAATGGGCCATTGAGGCAGTGGTGTCACAGAGGTGTCTCCATCCTTGGGGGTCTTCAGCACTTGGCTGGACAAGCCCCTGCACAGCCTAATCTCATGCTGAAATGATTTATGTTTAGAGCAGGAGGTCTGGACAAAAGGCGTCCAAAGGTCCCTTCCAACCTAGGTCATTCTACTAGAGACACAAATTCCCCACAATCATCCAGTGTATTATGCTGGGACATTGTTGTTAAGCAGTCTTACAGAGAATTCAAAGGAGAAAGCAAGTGTGAGGTGGCTGCTTCTTATTGTGAGAACAAAACCAGCTCTGAGGAAGAAAATTTGTAGCTCTTCTTTCTGTACAGGCATCCAGGCTCCCCCCATCTCTGCTCCAAATACATTGTGCAGCAAAGCGAAGGCATTGCCCTGAGTATGCACCCTCAGCCAAAGCAATAGATGAAGGTGCCTAAAGGGCCCCAAGACTGCAATGGCAATACCTCCGTCAAGAGGCTGCATCACTAGACAATGTTTAGTTGCGTAACCTTTTAAAAGCTGTACCACCATGACCACTCACTGTACAGTTGTCAGAAAATACGGAGTCTATTTCTTCCATCAGAGTTTATTTAAGAAAGATGTTAACAGTGAGATCTCAGTCTACCTTCTTCACATGTCACATTGTCATGCCATTTTCAGAATAGTTATGTTTACCATTTCTATTCCCATGACTTCCTGTCAAATACTTAGTGCTTGATTCCAGCCAGTCCTTGTGAACTAACTGAAAGTGCTTGCCTTCTCAAACTGACTTATTATACACAGACACTTTACTGTTTGCACTGCACAATACTGGAGTCAAAAGTGTTAAAAACAGAAAAGAGGGATATTGAACTCACTCTATCTTTATTTTGTGTTATATCACTTGTTGTAAAGCATAATGGTGCATGGTATGGCAACACAGAATGATGTCTTTGTAGAGAATTTTTCAGTAGTTCTGAAACTTTTTTTCAATATAATAGGTTTGTGATGAGATATATACAATAATACTCTTTCATAGAAAGCTTAGGAATGTTTGGAATTTCATTCCCAGAGTGAAGGGGATGAAGATATATTCAAATTTTGAAAGATCTTTGAGAACAGAGATTTTCATTCTCTGATCAGTTTCTCACTCTCCATTTCTATTATTTTTAATGTGTGTGTATTGCAGATTTCCAGTATAGGACTCAGGTAAGGTGTTTTCTGGAATTCAATAGCAAAATGAGTCAACAATTTAATTTATGAGGGACTCTTTCCTGGTTCCCTCCTTACACAAATCAAATTTGGAGGCAGAATAATGTCTTATGATAGCAAGGTAGTACTTGCTGAATGTGCTGCATGGCAGTTTGCAATATACCTTCATCTGAAATCACATTTATAAAACAAATGTTCAATTGAAAACCATTTTTATCCCATTTACTGACACCTAATACATAATTCCTTCTGCCTTGTGTATTTCTGCATGTAAGACATTGCACCATGCAGACAACAGTGAAAAATGGGGGCAACAGAGAAAGTTCTTGTGAGTGAAAGAAAAACTGCAACTCTGTTTCTCCTGCTTCCCACTGAGAAATGGTGGCTTCCAAATCCCTAGAAAAAGAGACAGTGTGAAGGACTTCCTTTGGATCAACCCTAGGTGTAAAAGGGCCAAGCAACACCAAGGAGAAGTGAATTCCCTGTATGTACACCTTGCCTGAACTACCCAGGAGAACAGGACCTTGAGGGCCAGCCACATCACTGCCCTCTCTTGCTAGGGCAGAAGCATGAAGGATGCTGTGTTCCCAAGCACAGAAGCTTTGCTTTCCCATCAGGTCATTGCAGAAGACACATTAAAGCTGATCACAGCTAGTATACCCTCTCCACCGCTTAGAAGCTCAGCTCCTTTGCTCTGCAGCTGCTAATATCTTTCTTGCATGCTCAGTAATTCCATAGTGCAGGGACAGGCCTTTAGACTTAGCTTAAGTGGGTCCACGGAAACCAGGGGCAGTTTAGGATAAACCAATTTTGCATATGAAATTCAATAACACTAGGGACACTGCTCTGACTGGATTATTCATTTTCACTTTTCGTTTACTTCAAAACCTCCTACTTTTGAAGTTATCTGTGGCTGCCACAGTTTCCAGTTGGATGCACCAAAATGCTGCAGAAACCATGAACCTTTTAGCCAAATTCAGACTCCTCTTCAGCTGGAATGAACAATTCTCTATTCAGCTGTTGTCCTATCTATATGCCTGGTGCCATTTTCATCCCTTCTGCGTGTTTTTTAATGGAGATAATTTCAGTCAGTTCAATCGCAAGATGCAAACATAAGTTGACTTAATTTATCTTGCCAGGGGGTGACAGCACTTTGTCATTGTGATGTCAGCACAGTTTTAAGAATATTTTGAAGGCAGCAGTCATTTGATAATAAGTATTGCAAAATTCAGATCTGTTGGCCTCTGGGGATTAGCTAGTGAGAGACTGGAAGAATATGCTGAAAGAGAGAAAAGGAAAAAAAATAATGAAAAAAGAGGATCTTGATTTTCATTACGTATGAACCAAGTCACTTGGCTCAAATAAAGGTTTCCCAGAGAGGCAAAAACCACAATCAGAGCCTTCCATTTGCCCTGTTATCTAATAAAATACATGCTCCTGAACCCATAACAAGCACCCGACTCAGCAGCTCAGAAGACGTGCTCACGCCTGCAGAATTGACTTTGAACAGATGATAGGAGTCAGTAAGTTAATATTCTCACTTGACTCTCCTCTGCAGCTTAACTGATGTGGCTGTGCTGAGGGGAGAGCTTGCCGAGCAGTTTATCAGTTGATACCATTCAGGTTTCAGAATTGAATTCAGCTGTTCATGTAATCCTGCTTTACAAGAGAGATGTTGGACAACAGTCTAAGGAATGTTAACACTTCTTTTATTAGGGAAGAATGCCTTTGGGTTGTGAAGAAGAGCTATAGCTGACCCGAGCTTGGTACTCTAATTTACTGAGTAGTGTACACAGGAGGTGTGGCTGTGAAAGCTGTTACAAAGAGTCAGTATTCATCCTTTCTGGAAATTTTTTCTCTTTAGCATGACAGCTGCAATTAATGGGCAAAGAGCAACGTGAGGGGCTGGCACCTTCCCACTGCAAGACACGGGAATCCCTAAAGGGAGCCAGCCAACAGGGGAGGGAGATAACCTCTGACTTGCATACTGCCACATGACATTCGGCATGTCAAGTGTCTTGACTACCCTTTCAGTACATGTCTCTTCAGGAACCTTTTCTACTGAGTCTGGTGGATGGTTTTGAGCAACACGAATCACCAGACCTGTGTCTGAATAATGCTTTCATGTTACCTCAGTGAAATAATTCTTCCTGCACTTCCCATGAGCACAACCTTCACTGTGACTTTTCAGTGATGCCCTGGTACCTGTCCTGCTGAAATCTTCTTACTTTTGGGACCACCTGTACTGGATCAGTAGTTAGGTCCTTAGTTATCAGATGTCAGTATGGAAGAAAAGAGAATGATACAGGCATTTGAGCAAGGTTCTGGTTTTTGCTACACACTGATGTTTGCTCCTGCATGGTTCAAACACAGTGGTGTAGCTCCTCAAGTTGAGAGCTGTTCACTCAGGTGTTACACCAAGAATAAATGACTCAGTGGCAAAGAGCTGGGACCAGAGTTCAGGTTTCTTAACCCATTCAAGTGCTCCATCCATTTGCCTGCATCCATTTGCCTTCCCTCGTTAATTTTTAACATCTGCAAAGCTGTAATTTACATGCTTAAACCAAAACTTCTGACTTGCTGGGTTCCTTTAATGTAGGTTAAATTGTACTTTTATGATTAAACTGCAGAAAAATACCTAGGGCGATTTGGAGAGCAGGTGACACTTAATAGCCACAATTAATATATTTAGATTCTTTTTTTATTATCCCAAAGTCTGTATGTGTGGGAATAGCAATATCAAGTGATAGCTATTGAGAACAACATTTCAAGGGCAGATAGATTATTACCTTTCCAGAAAAGGACTCACATTTCTGCTGAGCAAACTTCATCTCCTTTTATTACTAAAACTTAATGACATATTAATATAAAACATAATTAATTTTATAATAATTTTAAAATTTATGTGATAACCAAAGGGGGGTTCTGTCTACAGAGCCCATTTGGATCTTTGGTCTATCTCTTAAAAATGCCAAAAACTGTCTACCAATTACTGCCAGGGCTAATGATGACCTCTGGCTGAGAGGGGCCCGAAGAGATCGCTGCCTTGGTTCCCCAGCTATGAGATACGATTGGGAACACAGACCACCGTGTAGGCTGTGAGCCCTTTTCCTGTATCATCTTTTAAAACTCCAATTCTGCAGTGCATAGAAACACAACTTTATCATTGTGACAGCACTGCTGTCAGTGGAGCTGCTCTAGGAATAAGGTCAGCAAGTGCATGCTTACAAGGCCGTGGATTGAAAAATATTTGGGATGAGATTTATTTCCCAGTTAAGAACCTGAACGGCGCCCAACACACCAGATTCTTCAACTTGTTTGTGGCTTCCTCAGTAAAAAAGTTTGCAATAATAGTAATAAAGAGAGAAGTTCTAGCTATGCTTTATCATTTTACAGCACTGTCATATTTCACATCTGGTACTGTGTTTGACTTTTATTACCAGCCCTGTTAATATATGATATATCCATAGGACTGCAGACTCAGAAGATTGATTGGCCATTTCTGATAAATATTAAGCTCTAGTGTTATACACTTCGCAAATCAAAAGAAAGCAAGATACACCTGCTGTGCAGAGGTCTGAATTTCTAACATGCAGTTGGTGAAATGGAACATGCAGGTTTCAACTAAAAGCAAATCTATTTACATAGATTGATGTTCTTCAGACGGGCAAAAATAAGCATGAAAGACTAAGGACTGTTTCCCTGTTTTTATTTAAGTTTCTTGTCACAAAACTGTACAGTACAATCATCAGTTATTGGGCACTGAGCTGCATTTCATGTATTATTTAGAAAAAAGGTCTGCTGTTTTAGATGGTAAAAGGGTGTTGTGTAAACTGAGTATTATCCATTATTTTTACTTCAGCTGAGAATTATTTTAGCCCAGTTTCCCATCTACAGGGTCACTTCTCACTCCTGTTACTGAGGCCTTGAAAGCTGCCTTAATGAATCTAGTGCCAACTCCCTGCTGATTATTGATTCCATCTGGCTCAATGAACAGAAATAAGTAGTTGCTAATTTGTTGTGACATCGCACAGATGTGTTTATTTATTAAAGGAGGGAGCTGTGGCACTATGCTTCCAATTCAGCAGTGGTACAACTTGGTTTGTATTGGTGGGGACTAAGGAGAGAAGGGTGGGCTATGCCAGGTAGCTTGCATGATGAGATGGTTGCAATTATTGCTCCTCAGCAGCGTCTCTGGGGTCCCTCTCCATACATTTGTATCCCATCTCTAATATTTAGACTGTTGAGCACTTAAAGGCAAGGGACATAATTTTCTGCTTGCTCTGTGCAAGGTGGTCCAAACCTAGGTCACAAGCTCCTCATTACAACCTAGAAAGATGCCATTCACTGACCTCAGCTGCATCTCACAGCCCCATGTCCAGACCTTCTGACAGGCATGAGCCTAATGCCATTATTACGATGACAGTGTCTTCGTGTTAGTGGTCTCATTAACTTCACACGCCTTTTCTTGGAAAGGAAATGAAAGAGAAACAAGGTTCTGTCAGACACCTTTTAAGCTTTTTTTTTTTTTATGAGGTTCAAGGCAACAAGGGAAAACAGTAGGTGTGGGAAACCTGGAGTTTGGTGAGTCTCTTGATTATAGCAGAAGTGAGACAAAGCTGATCGCAACTGCCAACAAAGGCATTTTTCCATTCACTGTGTTCCTGGCTCCTGGCAGTATAGATGCATCTGTGTGACTCAATGCCTTGGGATAGTCTTATGCTACTGTGATGATATTGTCCTGGATCCAAAGGTAATTTGGGTATGGCTGAAAAAAACCTGCAATGTGGAGGAGACTGAATGGTCACTCTTGGGGTCTAAAATTCTCTTCTTTTTAACTCTAGATTACTGTGACATTCTGATGTCTAGAGTTCAAAATTAATTCACAGAAAACCAATGATGGTCTGAAATCAGTTGAGGCTCAAGGGGCCAGGTGAGGGAGTAGTTTCCCAAAGTTAAAAGGTTTGGATTCAGGAAACCTGAATTTATATTTCAGCTTGACACAAGAAACTCAGTGTTACAGTTAACCGATCCATAAAATGTGATCTTAATTGTTCTTTTTTTTTTTTTAATTCCCTACCTCTGCCTACTTTATCCACTTACATTCAGCTTTCCAGGGCAGAAAATGTCTGTTTCTGCCAGAACATTTTAGAATGGCAACACCATCCCTGCTGGGGCTTTTAGGCACGTCCATAGTAGAAATAACAATGACAGATTTTATTCAGGAGAAAAAAGCAAGGAATTACATATGTTTTTTCCTGAAAACACAAGGAATTAGGTATGTTTTTGCTGAAAGCACTATGTGCTGTGAAGACCTTTTTTTCCCTTCTGTAATGAAAGAAAAAATGGTACAGCAGTAAATCCCAAATGTGCTTTTCTTCCAGTAACATAATTTTACAGAACTCCAGAAAGACAATTGACGTTTCTTTCTTTTTATTTACTTTCTCTAAAAGTAGTTACTCAACCCTGTGAGTTGGAACTAGAAATAGATGTTCTACACAGATGATTAAATAACCCAATTAGCCCCAGAGTTGGATCACTAATATTCTGGTTTGGAGTACGATTGGAATATATTCTGAGAGTTCTATTTGCAGTTTCGTGGACAATGAAGGGAAGTAAGCTGGAAGACAATCCCTGCCCTCAGCCTATACCTGATATCACTGCATTTTTTGGCAGCTTCAGGCCCTTCATTCCTTGGAATTTTGCGGGTTCCTCATACTTAGTCCAGAGAGGGAGAAGTTATATCTGAAATGGAAGTACAAAATAGGGCACTTCAGAGTGTAGAGTAGTTCTCTGTTCAGCAGGGAATTCTGTACTGGATGGGTGACTATCAGACCTCTATGGTTCACTTGCTGGCTACATGGATAAACAACTACAGCTCAGCTCCAGGAAAAGAGATGGTTTACCTCTTGTACCCTGCAAAGACTGTATATATACATTAAAAGTCTCCATCAGACCCTCTGCTTTCAGACCTGGGAGTAACCTACTTCCAGCTGTCTTGTTTGGAAAACCTTGTCAACAGAGGGTTGTTAGTGAGATTTCTGATATGCATCTGCAACAGCCTGATGGTACCAGCTCTGTAATTCTATATTTAACTGAATGCAAGGCATATCATGCAAACAAGACAGCACTCAGATGTGCCAAAAGCCTGACACCTAGATTATTGACCATTGCCAGTGGCTCTGTCAGATCATTTTGGCTCAAGCAGAACAAGTCCTCTCCTGTTCTTCCCCATCCCCACCTCTGGGATCTAAGAGAGGAGGGAAGGAGAGCAGCTCGCACATGCACACACACACAGAGACACACAAACACACTGTAGGAAGTATTACTTCAGTGGACAGGCACCAGCGCACGAATGCTGAACTGTGCTGTGCACAGACTTGTGCAACTACTTGATGCAACAAGACCATGCTTGCACTTAAGAAAGACTATTCTTCGAAAACAAAGTCAATGGGAAGTTAAAGTAGTTCCTTGATGAAAATGTGTGGGGTTTAAAATAGAAATATTCAATGCATTAAGAGGATAAAAAGTAAATTAACACAGAAATTCATTAACTTGCACTGAAAATCTCACAGTAATGCCTTCCACCCCAGGTAATAAATCAGAATTTACATTTAATAAAATTACTGTCACAAAATTTCTCATTTGATTAGGGAAACAGTACTTCAGGAAAGCTACTAGTTGCTTCTCAGTCAATTGTTTCCAGTTACTGGCTGCTGTATTTTCTCCTTTTTCTCCCCTGATGTCTCTGCTGCTTTGTTCTTATTTTTCAATGGCTACATCAGGTTGAAAAAAAGAATTGCCATCCAAGATACTGAGATTTCAAAATTCTACATTGTCTTAAATTGGGTTGAAAATCTCAGAATGTCTTGCAAACAAAATGTGTGGAAATGTTTTCTTCCTAACATACATGGCATCTCATTTCAGTAAGGTCAGAGCTGGTAATCTGACAGTCTTATTTTGTTATATAGTCAAAATACAGCATAGAAAAAAGAATACTTGGACCTTTCTGAAATGAAGTATTTTAACTTTCTGATAGTAAGGCTTAATAATAATTATGTGCTGAGAATTTGGACAAAATCAACATTTATCTGCAAGACATTTTCATTCTGTAACAACATTTTCCAGTTCAAACAGTTCACCTTAGAAAATTTTTGGCTAGCTTTATTTGATGCAATATCAGTTGTACTATGGTTATTATGTGGGACTCTGTCATTTGTTTACAGACAGCAGTACCTGCAGAATGTACCTTTGAGGTTAGAGGAGATGGTGCATCATGGTGGGGAAGTGTTCATGAAAGTAGAAGTGAATAAAATAGGAAAAACCTGCAAACACGTTGAAGTAGAAGCCAATAGAAGCAGAGTGCTGTGGAACTACTTGTATGAGAATAATGTGTGTGGCAGTATCTATAAAAAAAATGCTAAAAACTCTGAATCTGCCATGGGGATCCTGCTAGGAAGTCCGTAAACTTTTTGTCCAAAAGTTCCCTTGGCTCTGATTTGGTGCATGATCTGGTTTCAGCTGGGATAGAGTTAATTTTCTTAGTAGCTGGTGCAGTGCTCCACTGAGTGCTTCACTCAGCCCTTGCTGAAGAGAGTCATCATTCGATCATTGCACTCCTGACTACAATTTCAAGACCTAC
>JAVJGJ010000001.1:63471995-63484930 GCA_035590215.1 Microhierax caerulescens
CATGGGACTGTCAGGGAAAATGTGTTTATTTTACATTATTATGTATTTAAAGTGAGAATAGAAAAAGTAAGTCAGGTCTAGTGGAAGGTGTCCCAGCCCACGGCAGGGGGGTTGGAACTAGATGATCTTTAAGGACCTTCCAACCCAACTCGTTCCATGATTCTTTGATGATCTCAGAACTTACATCACACTCATGTCATCGTCAAACCATATGTTTCATACCTCCTACTTAGTCACACTAATGGCAGAATCCTGCACAGATGAGAGGTGACTGAACAAAGAGAGAAAATGTTATACCTATCAAAAATCGGTGGGTTTTTTCTACAAGAAATACAGGTAGAGTTGCAAAAAATATCTGCAAGGAGCACTGACAAAGAACATGAAATCTTTGGGGCATTGCTAGGATCTGGTCTCCTTGGAAAAACATTCGATGTTATATCAGCAAAAGGCTGTGCTACTTTGTGGGACAAGGCTTGAGGAGCAAGCCTCCAAGCATGGTCCAAATAACAAGCGGGATGTGTTGGACATGTTGGAACTTGTTGGCCACAAACCTTGGGATGACAAAGGGGATGAATAGATAACAGCCGACAGGATGCCGACTGTTGAGTCCTGCCGATATGGAAATGAGGAACAGAGATAAGATATGGAAATGAGGAACAGATGGCTCCAAAGGAGGAGTGACAAGTTGCATGATAACGACTTAACTGCTGTCTGTAGAAACTTACTTCAGGTGTCCTTTGTTGTTAATCAATCAGGGATTGCCCAGCACATAATGCTCAGCCCAAAGAACCGATCTGTTTAAAGCTCGTGGCCTCTGAAAACATGTATAAACTTGTAATGGTGTACGATAAAGTGGACATCTTGCTTGCATCAAGCTGTGTCCCATCTCTTCACTCGCTGCACTACTTGTGAGAAGGAAAAAAATAACGAGTCCTTCATGACTTTGAAATATCAAATTTAGACATAAAATTAAAAGGCCAACATATTGGAGTATAAACCTTGGCAAATCACAGTGATCTAACATTGGTGCTTACTTAATGTGCAGTCTTGTGAGATGTAAATAATGCAGAAAAAGCATGTTAAGAGCAAATGCTTTCGCATGATCTTCTATTACCATGTCAACAATACCTTCACCTTCTCAGGAATCCTGTGCTTAGCCCTGATGAAATAAATTTCATAAGTGGTGCCTTGTCTCAGTTGTTTTTGTGAGACTACTCATCATGGTTAAAACTACACATGCATATATAGAGAGAGGTCTCTGTAGGATCTGTCATCTTCATTTGTAGCCTCAAGTTACCCCAGAAAATACTAAACTGCAGCAAAATGGAAGTCATTGTATCAACATGTATTTAGATAGCTCACCAAACGTGTATGCACGCAGCCCCATTAAATGTTCCAAATCACAGGTCTGAAATACACTTTCTAAATAGCAAAAGTGAAAAAAGTGGGTCTGGCAAAACAACAGAAGCCAAATCTTATATTCAAGATGTCCTGAGAAGCCACTGACTTCACTATGGCTTTTTACAAGGCTAAACTCACCTTTGAGAGCAGAAACCATGCTTACTGTGCTATCTGCCAAAGCAAAATGTGATATCGTAACCAGAAACCAGAAGATTATTGTTTCGTGCAATAAGTATGCTGGAAACATAATTCCTCTACTGTATATTGCAGTGCATGCCATGCGTTGAAAATCACCTCCCTTAATCTTCCTGTAAATCTTCAGGATCTGCTTGCAATGCTTTTTAACTGTTTGTTGTAACACTGTACTAGATGTACTTTTTTAATTGACTAAACCCGAGCAGTATAGAACAGGTGACAAGGCAAAGTAATCTGGGGCAAAACCACAAGAACTGTACACAGGTACTTGGATCTGATTCCCTGACTCGCATTTCTTTCCCCACACCTAAACCTGTAGCAACAAGCTGACTACAACCTGTAACAAGATTTTTCTGACAGAGCACTGACTGCTGCCCAGCTGAGCTGACTGATCTGAAGGGCTTCCAAACTCTTGCACATTCATTAATAATTTTGAGAAGAAATAAATATTGATGCCACTGTGCTAGGAGGAAAGCACACTGGTACATAGACTGCAGATGAACACAGACTAGTTTCTGTGCTTCACAGAACTTCTCTGATAGGTTTTCAACTGACACAAACTCAGCAAGCCCATTCTAAACCATGTGTCTCTTCAAAATGTTTCTCACAATAGAGTCTTCCAAGCACAAACTTACAGCTCTCACCTTTGAAACTCTGGTTACATTGATGTGATTTGGGCTTTTCATACTTTTTGCCTGCATTTCAGGGAGACTAGTCATGAATTCAAACCAGAATTCACTGAACAACTCTAGCACATGAAAACCAACAAGGAAAGAGTCACAAATCAGAACAAATAAACATAAACCCAAATAAACATCAGAACATGTTACTTTGACACATTAGCTAAAACCCCATGAACTCTGGAAATACCCAAATGTTTTTCTTACCATATTTACTGAAGGAACAATTTACACTGGCATTTTTGCCTTTTCTTTAATATTTACCAAACTTAGATGGCTACACAAAAGGGATTTGGGAATTCCAAAGGAACACTCCAAGGTACTCAGAGTGGAACTGAACACGCTGGTTGCTTCCAGCTGAGAGATCAAGGATTTGGGGGCCATGAAGAAAGAAAGTGGGGCTGAGGGCATGTTCAGATCTGGTTAAAAACCACATCACCATTACCATAAACTTTTAGAAATCCCCTTCAGCAGACCAGTGTCTTCTCCTGTCTCCTAAACAAGAGGTTTTCTGCAGCCAATGTGAAAGCCACATACAAGGCATACAGCTCTACAGGCTTCCAGTATGTTCCTGCATGGACAATGCGCTCTTCCTTTTCATGATCTTTTGAGGAATGAGACCATCAACTTTACCACATATAAAGACTGATGCCGCTGTGTTAGGAGGAAGTACACAAATACTTAGACTGTGAATGAACACCACTTGATTTCTGAGCTTCAGAGAACTTCACTGATGGGTTTTGAACTGACACAAGCTCAGAAAGCTCATGAATGTCATTAAGATTCTGCCTAGGCTCTGTTCTGCATCAGCACCGCTTGGAGCACCTGCCTCTCTGCACACACCCTGCCACACCACATCACAGATCCAGTGCAGTGGAGCTAAATGAGCAATTTTAGTCCTTTGGCCTTCTGCTGTAGTGAAAGTCAGCTCACTTCCATGCTTGTGAAGTGCCCTTGTGAATGAATTTACATGGAAATATATGTATATTTACACATATCTATTTTTGCTACTGGAAAAGGCATTAGGGAAACTCAGCATTGTTAGATATAAGCAAGTGAAGCTGGACTGATGGTATTTGTTTTAAGCATGATGGCTGGTGTGCAATTATGGAAAAATTCGATGAGTTCTAGGGCTGTGTGAAGCTTACTCAAAGGAACAAATTAAAGGGTGTCTTTGGTGCTTGCATTTCACCTGTCTGCTCTGAAAAAGTAAACCTTTTTTTCCCCCATCTAAGCTGTTGGTCGCATGGCAGAACCAGCATGCCACAAGGAGCTGGTTGGTGAAGTAGTTTGTTTCAGAGGTGCTGTTGAAGCAGAGTTATGGTGGGGTATCTGGGAGCCTCACAGGGCTCTCTCACCCACGGCAATGACTGCTGCCAAACACAGACGACCTGGTGCTTCAGGGCTTCTCCCAAGAAAGGCAGAGGTCTCTGCCTGCAGATGTTGCAAACTCCCCTTATTCATGTACATCCCTGAGGAACGCATGTACGTTTGGTTTTTTAACTTGTTGGTGCACTCTGGTTTCCTTGCAGTCCTAGACATCAATGTTGGAGGAAAGCCATACGGATGATTAGCCCAAGTCCACTTTCTCTTTCAGGAAGTCAAGTGAAAACAGATCTCTTTATGACAGTGCTGATCTTCTCAGTGACCTTTTACTGAGCTCCTGTCCTTTCCTGAGAGAGAGAATTAGTGTCCCTTCTATTCTTGGTTTGAAGTGATAAGCTTCTTCCTGTGCCATGGGACTGGACAATGGATAAAAATCATTTCTCATTTAAGAAGCTACAGCAGTTGTCCTTTTCCTGCTGCCTTTATTGATTCCCTGAGATCACACACTATCAATTTTGCTGCAGTCCAGCTCTATTTGAAAAGGAACTGTGATGATGGCTACAGTTCCTGAGAAAAGTGTCTTCTGTCTCATCCTTGCTCTTTCAGGAGCCAAACCAAGGCCATTTATCCCACCTGTGGTGCTGTGCAGGCACTCCGGAGGAGTTTACAGCCTTGTGCTATAATTCTAGTCAGCTATTGTTGCTGCAGCTCTCTCGTTTATCTGAACCAGCAAAAGAAAAGGGAAACTTACTCTGGGGAAGAAACAGAAACACAACAGCCTTTTTCTGATGGCATTTTAGCTTTTAGTCCCTTGACTGTCCATTGCTTTGAGACAGTCAACATGTTTGTAGCATCTAGTCCAGATACTGCCCATGTATCTGCCCTGTCTCATACCACATCATGTATTTAGGTAAGGGATTGGACCATCAGTTAGCTCATACTAAAAACCCCACTGGAAACGATATCTGAAGCATTATACTCCATGGGCATTACACTAACATAAATGACTACATAGGGTAAGGAGGTAGTGGAAAGTCAGGCTCCCATGATTTCAAGTATTCATGCTTTTACAGATCACTAGGTAAGTGTTCCCATTGCTCTTCTGCAAACAGGAAATCCAAGGCCAAGGAGCTGTGGGACAGCAGGTTAGTTATGACTCTGAGACATAGGAGACCTGGCCTCTATTGGTTGTGGCAAGGCTGACTGGTGCAAAAGTTCCTTTTCTTACAGAACTATAAATATTTCTCTGGTTGCTTGCTTTGCAAGTTTGATGATTTTAGCTGTCCCAACATAGCTCAGAAGGGACAATAAAAGGTTGCCACCATCACTAAAACAAAACTATGACTTGTTTTAATGACTTCCATAAAGGCAGTTGAGCACCTTGTGATCAGTCTGCCTCAAAAGGCACCTTTTTCCTTCCCAATTTTGCTCTAATGTCCTAGTTTTGGCTGGGACAAAATTAATTATTTTCTTAGCAGCTGGTACAGTGCTGTAGCTTGGATTTAAGATGAGAATAATGTTGATAACACACTGATGGTTTTACTTGTTGCTGTTTACTGGGTGTCAATCAGTGGCTGATGAGCAACGGTATTATGCATCACTTGGGTATTTGGGGTTTTTTTCCCTTGTGCATTTTCTCTTTTTGTTACCTCCATTTCCATTACAACTATTATTAGTATTATATTTTGCATTATTTAAATTATTAAACTGTTCTAATCTCAACCCACAGGTTTTACCTTATTTTTTTTCCCCCCTGATTCTCCTCCCCATCTCAACAGGGGAGCAGGGGAATGAGTGAGTGGTTGCATAGTACTTAGTTGCTGGCTAGGGTTAAACCATGGCAAGTAACTAGAAGAACAGGAACCCTGTCCATAACTAGAGCTCTTATGCATTTCCATAGTTAAAGTGGTCTTTATCGGGATATATGCATTTCCCATTCTGCTAACCCAAGCTACCTAGACCCTAGCACAAACAATAGTTGTGTTCTTCTTTACCTGGTAACCTATTATATTATGTCACATAGAAAGTCTTGCAGCCTGTTAGCACACTTCTAGATTTGACGTGGCATCTTAATTAAAGCGGCTCTTGAATCAGGATGATGTGGCTGACATCTTTCCAGCAAAGATTAAGCCAGTGTGGATAGACTGGAAGAAAAAAAGTGCATCATCTGGGGCTGTAATGCAAATACTGTCAGGGCAACCTGTTTTACTGTGCCAGAGAATGCCCTACCATATTGCCCCAAGCACGCCGCGATACTGTTGCCACACAGAAAGCACCGTAGCCTGTAGTTAGTTCTGCCACAGCCATGTCTGCATGTCTTCTCTACTGGAGGGGAAAGAGCTGATAGACCACGGAGCTATGGGCATGTTTGCCCTGCTGTTGTGTCTGCCTTGAAAAACTTTTGTTATGCCCTGCTTGTATCCACTGGACTCAGGGGTCTTCCTTCTCCTTCTGCTGACCCTTCATTTCATGCCAGTGGGGATGTTTCTGGAGGAAGCACTAAACCTGTTAGCACCAGCTGATGAAATGATGCCGCCCCATGTCCTGGGGTGCAGTTGCAGATGCACAGCTCACCCAGACAGGTCCAGGCTGTCTGTACTGAACTCCCCTCCTGGTTTCATGACTGACAGCTTTCCCATCTGAACTGCATTAACCACCATGTTTAAACCAGACTCTTTACACACATAAAATAAGCTACCTCTTTAATTTTCCCACACTTTTCTGCAAACAACGAGGTCAGTAGAGAAAGAAACCCAAACAAACAATGTGGAAGTTGCATCAGGTGCCTGAAGCACCTGCCATCATGCAGGGTTTATGCATGACACAGCTATGAGACATCACGCATTGCATGTATCTCCACTTACGCTTCCAGATTTAAAAACTCAAAATGATGCTCTTTGCAGAGAGAATTGCCTGCTAATTTTCCCTGGGCCTTACAGAGAAAAACTCTGAAATTGGCAAGAAATATGAGACTGATACCAAAGGCTTAATATATCCCAGCTCAGTATTAGCAATAAGAAATATTTTCTGTTGATAATCACCTGAGAGGATCTCTCTGCCCTTCCTGCAGATTTGTCTTCACTCTCTCTAGTTCCTCCTAGACTTTACTTGCAAAAGCTTTTGTTCTGCACAGGTAGATGTATGCCAGGTTGTGGCCACTTTCAGTTACTGTGTCAGCACGAGCTCAAGTTAAGCTTTTGGGGTCAGCAGATACCGGATCTGAATTTTATTTTCCAGAGACAAAAGAACAAAGGGCTGCTAACAGTACGAGGCTGCTATAAACCCCAGGTTCCTGGTGCTGGATGCAGAAGAGCCCTGAAATTTTAGGAGTTGTCACTGGCTCAGCATAGGTTTAAGCTTTCAAACTATTCACAAGAGCGTCTTAGCTTTTGTTTGAAGGTGGACACCAGGCTTCTGTAAAATAACCATTAGTACTTGTAGAATAAGCCCAGCTGTTCAAGGTTCACTAGGCAGATATTGGTAATTAGTTCTGAGTTTTACTGCAGTTGAAACACATTACTTGTTTAATGAGTTTTGAAATGCCTAAATGTGTTGCCTTCTTAATTAAAAATTTATGCTATAGGGCAATCAACAGTTTTTCTTTGTCCAGTCAATAAGGTTTTTGGACATTTGAAAATAAAGTTAATCCATAGGGGAGAATTGAGGATCAGTAGCATGCGTGAGGGGAAGTCTCTCATTTTCTCTTTCTGGAAATTAGCAAAAATATATTTGAAAACTCCTTAAATGAAGAATTTAGCAATGAGATTCAAGGAATGTGCTAAGAAATTTGGAGAAGATATTGGGAGACAGTTTTTTTAAAAAAAAATCAATTTTGTGATTAGATCTGTTGCATATGTAGAGCCATGCAGAAATAAGCTTGAAGGTGATAGAAGCTAACAGTGATAAAGAATTCAGTAAGAGTCCACAATTAACAAACAAAGGGAGTTTTTCTGTCACTCAAAAATAAAACATCCCTGCACTTCCTTCTCCTTAACATAATTCAAATTAACTATGGACCCAAAGGTGGGGGACTTTGGCAGTAGGAAGCTTAAGCTCCTCATTTTCCCATCAAGGTCTATGTACTGTTTTGAGACATGATTAACTATTCCTTTTCTTTAGACTCCGGAGAATGTTCTGGTGCAGGCTTAGGGCAGCTGATACACCCAGAGGAAAATCTTGTGTTCCTCCTGCACTTTGGAGTGCACCCCAACAACATGTTCAGCAAGTTTAGCATGTAACCTGAAGCTTCTCACTGAAAATTATACACGTTTTGATAGTGCCTGTCTTTACAGACGACATAGTGAACACACATTTTAAGTCTAATTTTGACACATATTACACACACACTGAGTTTTGGTTAAGCAGCCCTGATTCAATATAAAACTTGAAGTTCAGCTTTCCACCCATACTGGAAACAGTGAACCAGTTCTCAGTTTATTTTTTAATTGAGGTTTATTAACATTAGAGCTATTACCAATAAAACCTGTATAGTAAAAATGAAAATACAAGTAGGTGGCTCATTAGCTAAAAGCTAAAATCATTCATCCTGCAATTTTTTATATGCAGTCTTTGATAAGTAGCTAACACAGCTGCCTTGGCTAACCTGTCAAGTTATTTTGAGAGCCTTGTGGAAAGGTTTCCAATTTTAAAAGATTATGTATATAGATATATATATAAAAGATATATATATACAGACATAAAAATCAGTGCTAAATGTAAGCAATGAAGAAGGGTTCCATCATCACATATGGCAAGGAGGGAAGGGATCTGGGGAAAGCCTGGACAGAGAGCTGCCATACTGACATGTAAATGAGCAGGATGAAGACAGAGGATTCTTTGTCTTCATCACTGTGGATGCACAAAGTACAGAAAAGGGAGTGCATAACAGTTTACCCCTTCTTCCTCTGTGCTCCTAAACTACCATTTTAGATTTAGCCAGTGAGATGTAGTATACAGTTGCAGTACAAACACTACTCAGTGTGTAATGCTGTCTTCCTGTAATCGAAATTTATAGCTTAGAAAGAGAACATGAGTTTTCTCCATGGGAAGGAAACAAATCAGTCACTTGGGCTTCACTTTACTCCTAGAGAACCTGACCACAGGGATGGCAAACCCCTGCCCTGTTCCCACTGTTAGCCAGCTGCCCTAGCAGCATTGTCAATGGGAAATGAATTGGGACAACACTTCTGAAAAACATACTTTACCTGAGAAAAGTGGAACTCTAAAAATTTCTAATTTTGCAAAGCATATAGTCTAACAATTATGTCAGGAGAGAATAGGCAGCAATAGCAAAACAGATCTAGCTATGTCTTTCCTAGTCAAATAGTTCCCTATGGGAACTGAAACAGCATCAAAGAGCATTGCATCCCTAATTATTATATAAGCTTACTTCAATAGCCAGCAATGTTGTAATTTTGCTTTCAGTAGAGTAGTAATTATGTTCTGGTGGAAAACTGCATTGCTTTGTTTTGTGGTAAATCCATTTTGGGCAGAGATAAATTTGCTTACTATAAAATAAGACTTAGTTGTGAAAATAATTATTTTCATTATATTTTACTGAACCGATGAAAGACGCCTTTCCTGTTCATTCTGCGACCAATGCCCAAAGCAAGGACAGAAAGGAAGCTCCTATGAAGGAATAAGCAGCAACTCTAAAATAAACCAGTATAAACATTTGCCTTCATACTTTATTTCACTTTATAAGGATTGCTTTCTAGAAGTTTGGTAATTAGCTCTGACTTGAATGTCATTGAAAAGTGTTAATTATGTAATGAGTTTTTAAGAGCTCAACTGCCTTTAAAAAAAAATAAAAAATCCCTAACCATACCTTGCTTGGTAAGTGGCAGTCTTTTTCTAGAAAAGATCCATAAAGTGTACACCATATTTAAAAACAAACAAACAAAACAAAAAAAAGCAGATTTTTTTAGTTGTTTGTCCATCACTAGGAAAACAGCAAGATATTTGCAAGGTCATTAGAGGGCAGGAACCAGAAAAATCGAAGTACTCTCATGAAAAGTTGTGATCTGCTATTTAGGATGAGAAGCAAACTGGATGTTTTGAATAACCAACTTCTCTTGCCTTCACACACACACAAACACAGACTGTAACGGAACAGAGGAGATACATGAAATGATCTTGAAAACACACAGAAATTTATGCAACACAGCATAGAGAGACAGAGGAGACAAATATCTAGGAAATAACAACTGGGGGGGGGGGGCGCGGATATACTAACACACTTAAATGTCAGGAAATGAACTGCAAGGTGCCAAGAATTTAAGAGTAAAAGTTCAAAAATCTGACACATAAATTTTTAATATCTAAAAATAACTCCCATGCTGCTTAGACTTCACTGTGTTTCAGAGTTTATTACAACTAGTTATCTTGAAATGTAGTGGTTCCTCAAATGCAGAGCAATCATTATAAGATGCTTATTAAGAACTAAGCAAGAGCTAATTTTGATAGAATTGTATAGGTAGAAATATATATAACAAATATAGCAAATAGAAATACAGCAGAAATCACTATGGGAACTAGAACCTTTTTCTTTTCTTGAAAAGGTATGAATATATCTTCTAAGTGGAAGAAACACTTAAAAAGAGAGCTTTTATGGTAAAGTACATTTGTTCCCAAGTCTGTGCCTTAGAAGAATAGCAGCATGTGTTTGTGGGGTAAATACATCAAAAGTCAATGCCCCTCCCAACCCCCCTTATTAGTGTCTTTCAATGGAAAATAATTCTGAAGCATTAACAGTGCCTTTTTTATCCATAGTTCTGAAACTGATTGGCTGAGGGTGCCAACTCCTTATTTCAACAGCTGAAGGTGTGAAGTGGCTTCCCTGAGCTATTATGGGTTGTTGGTATTACAGCAAGGGTGGAGAACTAATCTTATGACCCCTAGCTCTCTTCCACATCCACTAGGGTTGAATTCTCCACTTCCCAAAGAGAACAACCAACCATATCCAAAACGCACAGAGGGCTCATAGAGGTAACCAGCTACCCAGAGTCCCTAGCAGTGAATCAGGTCACACAAAAATCCTTTTGATAATTCAGCATTGGAAATACCAGGTCTGTGGAGAAGTGTCTTTCTGTACTTTCTAAAAGAGTGGCAGAGCCACACAATTTTCTTCCAAAAGGAAAGGAACAAGATATAACAGAGTCTTTCTCTATTGTTTTGGAACACTATCCACAACGATCTTGCTCTTTCTTGTCATGTTAGGCACACTTAGGATGCTGGTTTGACCCCAAACAGCTGCTGGTTTAACTTTAGCATCAGCTAAGCCCCACACAGCTGCGTGTTCACTCCACTCAGTGAGGCTGGGGAAGAGGATCACAAGTGTGAAAAACTGTCTGTTGAAATGGACAGTTTAAAAAGTAAAGCAAAAGTTGTACACACAAGGAAAGCAAAACAGGAATTCATTCATTATGTCCCATCAGCAGGCAGATGTTTAGTGCCATGTCCAGGAAAGGAAGACTCCATCATGCATAACGGCTACTTGCAAAGATAAATGCCATCGCTCTGAACATTCTTCTTCCCCCTTCTTCTCAGATTTTATTGCTGAGCATGATGCCATACGGTATGGGGAATCCCTTTGCCCAGTTGGGGTCAGCTGTGTCCCCTCTCAGCTCCTTGTTCACTATCAGCTTGCTTGCTGGTGGGGCAGGGTGAGGAGCAGTAAGGGTCTTGATGCTGTGTAAGCACTGTTAGAAAAGAAATGTCACTTCAAAGGTATGATGGTGTGATTACAGCCAGCGATGCTGCCTCGCTGCTTTCCTGTGCTTTCCTAGCTTTCGGCATTTATTACTTTGACTGTGAACTCCAGAGGCAGGGCTCACCTTTTCGTCTTTTTTTCCTGTTTCTGGGTTGCAGTTCTTGAGAAAAGTCCCTAGATCTTGCTTGATATTATTGCAACTGATTAAGATTAGGATGATCTGTGAAAGTGACTTCCCTTTTCACTAAATAACTCAAATTTATTAAATAATTGAAAGAAGGCCTAAACTTAAACTTCTTCAAGCTTGATCTCTTTAGTCTTTTTTGTTTGTTTGTTTTGGTTTTTTTTTTAAGTCCTATTTTTTCAAGAAGACTTTGGGTAATCATGGGTAAAATAAAAGCCAGAAAAAATCCTCACATATGCATGGAACTCCTTATGACCTTATTGCCAGAACTTAAATACCTGAGTTTTCTGATTCATATTAAAATAATTCTGGATGTACTTCACTCTACAGAACAAAATACAGAGCAACCTTTAAGCAGCAAGTGATGAGTACAGGTGAAGCCATCCCAACCCAAAGCAGGCACTGCAGTGCAGTTGGCCGCTGCAGCAGAACGGGCACAACCGCTGCAGCTCTTCACCTGTTGTCCATCCAGCTGAGTCAGTGCCTCATCGGGTCAAAATCACTTCAGCAAGTGAAACAGAGGGTACTGTTGGCAATTTGTTCTTTGCCATTCTACACCTGTGACTGGCCAAAGTGAGAATTACCTTTAAAGAAAATAAGGCTGAACTCTAAACCCCACATATGTAGATTCTTCATTTTCAGCCCAACAGCTCTCCTGCTAGAGGTTGCAGGGAATCCAGACACAGTGACATTGCTCCTATAATTTTTTCAGAGATGGACAGATGTAGTAAAGGAAGAAATTGTAAGCATAGAAAAGTGTTTGTAACAAATCCAAATTCTCCACAAAGAGGATCAGAGTTTCAGCAAATTTCTCGATTTCCCTTCAGGAAAAGCAAAAGGAAAAAAAAAAATCATTTCATGTCAATTCAACAGAAACAAAAGAAAAGAAACAAAAAGAAACAGAAACAGAAAAAAATTCCTGATGTGCTTAACTTCACCCTACACTTCTCTGTTGTGACACACAGACTCCAAGAAAGTAGTTCAAGCAGGACCCCTAACTTGTAGTGACAAATGGGAGACCCAAAGCTGAGCCATGAGAAGATACAGCACTAGATGTCTATCAGTGACACTGGTTTCTCATCAGGTGCCAAACGGAGACTAAGCCATTGCTCTGAGAAATTAGAAGCTGTCAGATCTTGCGCAGCTTCATAGCAAGGTGTAACGCAGTATTTGGTGTATTTACTATTCTGAATGATTTGAATAAAGGGGTGTCGTGGTTTAACCCTGGCCAGCACCCAAGCAGCACACAGCCACTTGCTCACTCTCCCTCATCCAGAGGGATGGGAAGGAGAGCCAGAAAGGAATGTAAAACTCAAGGGTTGGATAAGAACAACTTAATAGGTAAAGCAAAAGCCGCACATGCAAGCAAAGCAAACCAAGGAATTGATTCCCCACTTCCCATGGGCAGGCAGGTGTTCAGCCATCCCCAGGAGAGCCG
>JAVJGJ010000001.1:63485030-63510599 GCA_035590215.1 Microhierax caerulescens
GTTCTATGGCATGGAACACCTCTTTGGCTAGCTCAGGTCAGCTGTCCCAGCTGTGTCCCCTCCCAGTTCCCCATGACACCCAGCCCTCCTGCTGGCAGGGCCCAAGGAACTGAAAAGTCCTTGATTTAGTATAAACATCACCCAGCAACAACCAAACCCATCAGTGCGCTACCAGCATTGCTCTCACATCAGAGCCAAACCACAGCACTATAAACTAAGAGGAAAATTAACTCCGTCCCAGCTGAAACCAGGACAAGAGGAATAAGATTTGGGGAAGCAGGTGTGTCCTTCTTAGCTGGGGGCATGTCCAGCTGTACATCTGAGGTAGGAGAGCAGGACAGATGTATAGGGAATCTGGATAACAGCTTTGAGGGGAGAAGTTTCAACGTGCTTTGAAGGAACAGACTGAGGGCAGGAGATGGACGCTAGGGCTGTTCTGTGGGACAGCCCACCCAAGGATTTTGTTTTGGTATTTACTTGTACTTTTTACTGTCCATATGTTCCTTCTACCTGGCCCACAGCAAAGAGAACAGGGCTGGGACCCTGACCCGCAGGGTTCATACCAGCTGCTATCAAAAGGCAGTCAAAAGGCAGAGAGGTAGACTTTCCCCGAAACAGCTGAGTGGCAGCTTTTCCCTTTTCCATATGTGTGACTGGTGCTGAGCAGACATGGGATTGCCGAGCAGCTCAGCATTGTGCCTCTGGGCAACGGGCAGCCATCTTGTTTTCAGCAAAGTGCTTGGGGTGGGTTCCATTCCTATGACAAAGAAAGTCCCTCTTGAACAACAGGATGTTGGGATCCTGCCTTGATTCCAATGCCTCTCCTGTCCCAATCTAGTGATCTGCACATCATGCTGCTCTCTGCCAGAGAGGTGACGTGGTGGTCACCACTGTGAAGTCACTGCTAGACTTAGATTTCAGAGTTTTGCAGTGCGAGCAGATGCAAGACTGACAGCTAGGGGTTATGGCCATAGCTGCATCCCACATCCCAAGGCACCTTCAAATCTGTTTGGTGCCATCCATCAGCTCTGACACGAGGACCGCACTGACGGGGAGCTCATGTGAGCGTATGCTAAATGAAAACTTTTAAAATCACAGCCAAGACAAATTAATCAGAGACACTCTTGTTCCTAGGAATATAACCTGGCAAATAAGTCTGGCTCTTCACTGTCAGAAGTGTTCATCAACCCTCTGAAAATAAATCCTGATTGTTGATAAGCTTGTTAGCTAGCTACTACCCTGTGCAGGGTTGTTATGTCAGGCCACTGATCAAGGTGTAACTCTTAATAGAAGTACAACGAGCTTCAGACAGTACAACTTCCACAAAGTTTTGCTACAACTCTTCTGCCTGTAAGCTAGGCTAGCCTTGGTTTTAGGTAGCTGTTGCTCAGTTACTTTTTGGAGAGGCAGCTAACTTCGAGGTGCACTATTGCTATCCATTCTCCTATGTGTTTAGGAGCACCTTTTCCTTCAGAGTGGCCGCTGTGATTCTCACAGGACAGGGGAAGGAAAAATCTTTCAACAGGAACAGTCTTTGGATAGCCTTAGTTCTGAACATGCTCCAGTTATAGCAGCCTTGCCCCATGCTCCTCTGGAATTTCCATCATGTTAATACCAATGAAAGGTGAGAACACGAGTACACCTAACGCTTCCCTGACTGCTTTGCAATAACAAATCTCCTGCTAAAGACACAAGGCTTCCTGACTGTCAGATAAAAGGAGACACCATGTCCTTTTTAACGCTATTTCACCAGAACTTTGCAACTCTCCTTATCCAACAGACAAGACTGCATTTAAAAAAATGCTTTTAACAAATTCTTCTCCCATATCTGCTTCTCCTGAAGGATGGTGAACAGTCTGAGAAAGCACAGGATCTTTGTGATCTGAGTTGCATGACTGTCTGACAGCAGGACTGCCTGTCCACTAGGAATGTACTGGAAGTAGGACTCACCAGTTTAAGCAGTTGAACTCCTCAGCTGCTCATGTAGCCAAATTAATTAACCACAGTCTCAAGGAGCATAATTCGTTATCAGTCTTACCAATATTAATGTCCTGAATGCAAAAGACCTTGGAACACAGGTCTATTCAGGAAAGCAGCTCTGCAAATGTCATTGTTTCCCTTGCTTTTTAACCGATGGAAATAAAAAGAAAAAAACCTAAACCAATGGATTTGATTAGTATAGTGGGTGAATATGCCCAAAGAAGTCATTAGGGAATGCTTCCCCGAATCTGAAATTGCTTCTGGCTTCACATACAAATGCTACTTCCCTTCTAGCCTGATTTTGTCATGCAACAGTTGTGGCAGTGACAATGGTTAGTCACAGAAATGAAGAAAAGCAAGGACTTCAAGAGGTCACATAGACTGCCTCTTTGAATCTAGGACAGATTTAACTATATCTGGATTCACTCACATGTTTCTTAAAACCCCTTTTTAGAAATTCCTGTCACCAGATACTCCACCACTTCTCTGCATATCAGCCACCAATGTCAGGAGGAAGATTTTTCTAATATCTAACCTAATTTTCTGTGTTGTATATTAAGCTAATTACTACTTAACCTGCTTTTGAAGAAGCAGAACTGATTAGGAAGTCACATTTTCACTCTGCAAGGAATTCCAGCCTCCAAATTCTGTTGTTATTTCAAACTAGAGCAGGAAGCCAAAATGTCATCTTTTCCCTCAAAGTTAAAATGTCTAATCTTGGATTAGGATAACCACAATGTTTTCAAGAACATCGAACCCTTTGTTGAAATATCCTTTCATATAATCTTCCACATATAATCATTCAAAGAAGATCTTTTAGCATTATCAAAATGTAACAAGAAAGCTGATATATGTTTTGTCTTTCCTGCTGAAATTATTATTGAAAATTTTACACACCTGTAGTTTGCTTGTTTTTCAAATAAATTACATTCTCTCTTGGAAGACTTGTCTAAGTCTGGTAGATTACAGTCAGTAGCTTGCTTGATAATTTCTTTGCAAGGACAGTGATTGTTGCTAATAGGTTTTTTTTTAAAAGAGAAGCTCTCCTTTTATTTGCAATGAAAACCTGTGTTAGAGTATTATATTAAAATAATCACAGGATATAATTTTATTAAATTTTACTAAAATTCTTTTATTAATATCACTAATCTCTGAAAACTTAGTTTCAGGATAAATCTACACATACAGGTATGAAACTGCCAGAGGTGAGATGGGAGATTTGCACCAAAGGTCTGTAACACCCTTGAAGTCATTGAAGTTTCATTCTTGCTGAGCTGCTTGAATTAAACATCGGTAGGGAGAGGAGGGGAAGAAGGGGAATACAAGATATACTTTCCTCCCTTTGAATTGTGAGCTGAAAACTCCTTGCCCCTTATGACTATGACTATGATTGCATATAGCGGAGCAATTCTAGTGAGGGATGGGACAGAGCCTTTCCCCAGGAACGTGCATAGAGATTGGGAGAAATGTCTGGAAATTAAACTTATGGGAAAGCCAAAACACTTTCTAGTTCAGTGCAGCCAACTGACAAAAACAGCTTGTAGTGTGTGAAAGAACCAAACCACCTATTTTCTGGTCTGTTTTCCATGATAAAATTGAGAGTTATGTGCAGCATGATTTAACAGGCTCTGATCTTGCAAGCTTCAGCCTTGGACTCCCACAGTTCAAATCAATCCACATGACTATGTCAAGGTTGCTGCTTTTCTTTTACCAAATAGGACACTTGATCTGGAGGCAGACAGAAATAACAACGCCCTGTTGCTCTGCTGCTCCTTGGTGAACCTGCATCTCCCGCTAGGCCTGATCTAAAGCTGATTTATTGCCCCTAGAGCTGACAACAACCTATTTGTCATTGAAATAACATCAGCATAACAAGAGAAGAACAGAGCAACAGATGTTTATCCCAGACCAGGATGTCAAACAGCTGAGACTAAATGGCTTCTTCTGTTCAAACTAGAGTATGCACAAAGCCCCTAGGCAAAAAAACAAATTGCAGCCTGACAGCTTCAGGGTTCAGAAATACACATCAGTGCTTACAGTCCCTTCTGAATCAAGCCTTCTCTATGCCTCACCCGAATTTCCCCAGACTTCTCGTGAAATCTCCCTCTGTAAAGTGCTGTCCAGATGAGACAGAGTACCACTGCTTTATAGCTTGACCAGGAAAATAAAAATTATCTCTTCTGCTAAAGTTTAGGGAGATTTTCGACTACATCACACACCCTGTGAGCTGTTATCTTGCTTTTGGGGACATTACTGCCTAAAGACATCAAAATATGTGCACTTTGCTGTTCCCAAATCTTCCTTTGCAACATCTGCTTCTCCAGTTAGGAGGGCCAGTGATAGTAAAAACGAACACGCAATGTATTAATGCATGGGAGGTATCAGTACTCTTCCCAGCTAACAAGATAAGGCTGTCATCCAGATCTCAGGAGACTGGAGTTACGTAGTAAAATAAAGCACCAGCCAGGGCTCTGAAAAGTTTTGGACCCAATCTCGGTATCCACTCAAGATCATCAGTGCTCAAAGGGCTTTAATCGCAGTGTTAGGGACAGGAGCTTGTAGCTTGCCTGTGTTGGTGATGGCACCTGTTTCTGCTGGGATTTGCCATTCCATAAACAAAGGAAATAGCCAAACTTACTGGCAGTCAGAATATAAACTTAGGGGAGACTTTAGAACAGCTGAGAAACAGCTAAACAACTCCACAGAATTCCAGCGGTAGAAACTATGAGCTTCTTAAAAGTGCCTTAAAAATGGTCTCTTTTAACTGGCTTTAATCCATGATTCTTGGAATCTTTGCCTGAGTATTTTTTACTCAAAATAGCCAGAATCGGGTTGCTTAATGTGAGTTTCTTTCTTCTTCTTTTTTTTTTTTTTTCTTTCTTATTTTTTCCCCTTTTTTTCTGGACAGCTTTCCTTTCCTCTATTGACGTTTAAACCATGGGTGATGATTTAGGGTATGTTACATGCATCCGTACACTTGTTTTTCATACATGTAGAGGGGCTTATTTCTCCTTCCAGGGAAACACTAAATCATGTGTGAAATGAAATACTAAATGATAAGTATACAAATAAAACGAATCCCTCCTGGCATTGCGTGCCTTTCTTGCACTATACCCACTGTGATAATGGTAGTGAACACATACACAACTTCCTCTGGAGCTAGACAATTTCATCCGCTACTTAGAATTCTTCCTATTAAATGAAATGATTTCATCCTCTACTTAGAATTCTTCCTATTAAATGAAATGATTGAGAATTTACCTTGCTTGCAAAAAAATATTTTCCAGGTTGATATGTTCTTTACAATGAATCCATGACAAAAGAAAAAGAAAATTATAAAATACCTCTCTTCATGTTGAGTTTATTTTTAATCTTTATTTTAAACCTAGGGGTTTTTTTAAACCAACATGAGACATTATTTTTAATTGGACCTGACTGAATTCTATCAACTCATGTCTTTTATCAGAATGAAAAGCATGGTATTTTCTCAAAGTCTAGGATCTTTGAGTCCCATCATTATGTGACATTTCCCTTAAAAGAAACCAGTTTCTGGCCTATTATCTCAGAAATTATGTTTTAACTGAAGCTTGGGTGTTTACATTAAAATATTGGCTTCTTAAGTCCCAGAAATCGGAACTATCCTCAAACTAAATTCTAAAGGTATTTGTGCATACATATATGCATATAATATGTATACACATGCATACATATATATAAAAATTCAGTAAATTGTGAGATTTTTTGAATGTTTGTAGCAGACATAACCACACGTACACAAGCATCTTTGTAAGTTTCTAAGGTAACAGGATGTGTGTGTTTCCAAACTGAAACTAAAAGACCAATAATTTGTAACAAAGAGGGGAAAAAAATAAATAGCAAAACCTGGGAAAAAAAATAGCAAAACCTGAAAAACAAGCAAACCATAATGACTTATTCTTGGGCTTCATAACTTTAAAGCACCTTTAAAAATAGGAAAAGAGTTTTGATAATTTGTAATGGTGTCCGAGTGCTGAAACAGCATTGATTTGAAGAATTATGATGGAAGCCGTACCCAAGTTTGGGAATGATAAACATTCCTCTTGAAAAATCTCTGTGGCAGGGCAATTCACACACATTTTTGCACATACAGAACAGCCAGCCACCCATATTGTCAAGACACCATACCAAGAACTAAACTGAAAGGAAAATGGTCATTGCGTTGATTTATTTGAAGAATAATTATCCATTGATTATAGCAGTGTATTCATCTGAGATATTTTCCCCACCCACAAAAAAAAAATCCATTTAATCACATCTAACCTACAAATTCTGTCCTAAGAAGTCTAATAGCTGGGTTCTCAGGACTTTAAACTGCTTAAATTTTTGATACTCTGGTTCAAAAGCTAAGCAGGGGTCCTCAAACTATGGCCCACGGGCTGGATATGGCCCCCCAGCGTCCTCAATCCAGCCCCCCGGTATTTACAGACACCCCCCGCCGGGGGTTGGGGGGGAAACCAAGCAGCCGCAGATGACTGCCTGCCACTTCATCTGTGCGCCGGCCCCTGGTTAAGAAGTTTGAGGACCCCTGGGCTAAAGTGTCTTGCTCAGATTTACTTTGAAAAAAGTAAATCTAATGTGCTGTAATGTCACAAGCAAACTTTTATGTACTGTAGACTGTAGATGCTGCTTATTCCTCTTTGCTGCATAAGTAATTTTCTATAGGATTCAGCCCTGTGAAAGACTAGGGAAAACCAAGGTTTTAATCTTTAAAAAAAAAAAGTTTTTAATTTCTTATGCAAATATTGTCAAGAATGAAATAGCAAGATGTTCTGCAACCTGTACTTCTCTCCTTCCAGCTTCTGTAATTTGATGTATTCTTTTCTTGCACTTTTTATATGCCCATAATGTTAATTACAAAATACACACTGTTCACATCCTTTGTCTTTAAGCTATTTTGACCTATTTAATGACTAACGGATATATTATTTCATCTAAACGTGCTCTGTATGCTACCAAAGATCTCTGAATATCATAACAGCAAAGGACTTCTGCTAGTACGGTAGAGGAAATAAACAGCCTTATGTGATCCCATTAACTTGTGCCCAACTAGATCTGCCAAGCTGATCAAACACACTGAGCCAAACTTTCCACAACTGTGTGTTTCCATCTCGAATACCAGGACTGTACAGTGACTTTTCCAATGCACTCCATTAATGTGGCCTTGGGCCACTCTCCAGATCACTCTCTAATTTCGACCTATCGACTCTTTCTGCCCAGTGGCAGGAGCACATTTTCCCAGTGAAGGAAGCATGGGACAGAGAGGCCCAGCAGTACTGAACAACCCACATATGTCTGGGCTGGCTCCACCAGGTTCTGAAACAGCCAAAGAAGGAGGCAGAGTCAGTGCTGCTGCCAGCTCTCATTGATCCATTGCCATAGGCAGTCATCTGCTTCGCTTGCCTAAACCCAGCAGTAGGCATAGTACAGCTCAGGGACACAGGAATTTTGGCAGTAGAAATCGGCAGAAGACAATTCCACCTGCTAGATCTGATGGCAGATCAGGTGTCTGCTTCCAGTACGTTTGCAGAGTGATGCAATGTGCATTGTGCATTTGCAGTGTGACGCAACGTGCATCACCGTGCTACACGATACACAGCCCTGGCTGTCCAGACAGAACCTTTGGGATCAGCAGCATCTGGAGCCCGAGGCTGACCTACTTCCCACAGGCCACTGGGCTGACTGCCAGGACGTGAACTGCTTTTGGCAGAGAAGCTCCCCAGGCCACTGGCCTGCTTGCACAGGCGGAGATGCCCACCATCCAGTCCTCCCACCATGGTGTCTGTAGCTGCAGGCAGAAGAAAAAGGACAACCAAAGCAACAAGGAGACCTTCATTGCTTGTAAAGACCCAGCGTGTATGAGAAAGTTCTGGGGGTTCCTCTCCCAACCCCATCTGTTCTTCTGCACCGATACATCCCATCCTTCCTTAGACTGCTAAAAAAATTCAGCCATTTAGGTCTCATCAAAGGGCACAGCTTCCTCCTCCTCCATTTGTTACTCTGACTTTTCCAGCATTTTGGGGTTTTGTCCATGAAAGCTGAATTTGAATTCCTTTATCCTTCCTCTTTGGGTAGTATTACAACATCCTGCTGTCTCTACCATCCTCACCATCCTACTGCAAGCCTTCCTGACTCAGTATCCACCTCCTAATACAACATCCACAGGCAGCTGCGCGTACCAGGGACACCGAGAATCTCACTCTGCTTATGTGCCACTCCAATATATTTGCTCTCTTTATGTAATCACATCTACTAATTATTGGCTGACATTCAAATTAACAGCACCATGGAGACCTTTTAAGCAGTATCAAGGCAATATTTCAAAAGACTTTTTAGGGGGGAAAGGCGGGCAGGGAGATGGGAGGGTTTGTTTTCATTTCCTCCACCAGGCTGTAGTGCCGCCTGCTCCCACTGCTGCCCCACTCTGCTGCACTGATGGACACATTTCCAGTAAGCACCTACTCCTAAGCCAAAATCTAAAGTTGTGGATCTTCAATAAGGGGGTCTGCAACTGGTCTTTTCTTACAGTCTCACATATTTATATCTAGAGACAAGAGATTTCTAGGGAAGATACCAGTAGACTGCTGTGTGCCTCTGCTCTATAACTGGATAAAATCCACAAATCCCTGACTCCTTGGTCACAGAGATGCTGGAGGTGATAAGCAAGGATGTCTAGACAAGCACCAGCTACTGCTCCCCTGTTTGAGAAGGGTACGGGTTGTTCCTACCATGGCAGGAATTAGCACTGGCCAAGCAAGGGCCTGAATCCATGTTCAGCTCTGGCCGTGCTGATTACGTGCAAGTGCTAGCACAGGATCTGGAAATCTAAGAAAGCAAGCGCGTGCCCACAGTAGTGCCTTGGACGCAGCGGGCAAAGGGAAGATTGAGCCCTCCACCCTAATGGCTTAACATTTCCCTATTTGCTGTGGACCCTTTAAATTCAGAGTAGCAATGCACAGATCCAACAGCTCAGGCTGAATCTTCTCCTACACCCACACTTCAACCGCAGTAGAGATTATTTATTTCCTCACCCTGCTTTGCCAGCATACAGCAGAGAGCCTGCAAAGAGGGGTGGTGTCTTACTGTCCCACTCCTTGCAGCTGCTTTTCCACCAGTGTTCTGCTGAGTCTCTGTAGGTAAGAATCGGACCCTTTTCTTTTAACTTGTTTCATAAAGAAGCAAGATTAACTCTTTTAAGGGAAGGAGCTGCCTGGGATCTGTTTGATCTTCTGTCTCCATTCAGAGTTTTATCTGGTTTTCCAAGTACTCGAGGAGCTGTTTCTGTAATTTTTAGTAAGTCTGGGAAGAATTCTCGGGGGTGCCTCTTACAAACATCCAGACTTCTGCTGACACCTTGTTGGTGATGAACAGACCTGATGACAGTAGAGATTATTTTCTTACAAAATCACTATAATGGTAGGCCCTAGATAAAGAGATTTTCATGCATGAGGGATTGTAAATTCACTGCATTTTTATAAGAAGATGAAGTGGCTGATTGTGGCAAAATGTTTCTATGGCAATAGAAACGTGTAACTCTATTTACAAAGCAGGTGCAATCTTGTCTACAACAGCTATTACCAGCTCTATCTAGAGTTTTTGTAGACAACTGGAACCAAATTTGAATTCCTAATAGTACCATGGCAAAAAAAGATGTTGGCTTTAGCTCCAAAAACATCTCTATTAAAAAAAGTTTGTCTTGAAAGCAGATCAGCCCTGACCCCTGGATGTACGGCATGCTGAATTTTAGGATATTCCAAATCTCCAGCTTAATTGAGATATGGGGATGCATCATCCCTTCTGCAGAATGAAGAGGAAAGACCTGTCACATCATGAGAGTTGATGGAGCTGAGTAAGGCAGCCCAATCTGCTCCCAGTATAACAACCGACACAACTAAAGAAAGATGACAGGTGATTCTGAGAGGTATGGAGACACCACCTTGCAGCACCCATCTCTGCCACTCCTGATTTGGAGATCTGAAACCAACTCCCTTCCAATCACCACATCAACAAAGAACGAACATTGATGAGACCAGACCATCGCAGCAGTGCTAGAATCAAAACTGACTTCAACATGCAACAATCCAGCACCACACACCATCTTTCCTGCCCTGAAAGCCTGTTATGACAGATGGAGCCCGATGTCATGGACTAAATGAACTCAATGGACTTTTAGAAGGATGGTCCATAGACTAGGGAATGCTATCTGTGTGTTTATATTAAGAGACAGGAAAGGTGATGGTATCGGAAAGTGTAGCATGACATAAATAGTATGGAATAAGGGTTTCGGCTGGGATAGAGTTAATTTTCTTCTTAGTGGCTGGTACAATACTGTGGTTTGGATTTAGTATGAGAATAATACACTGATGTTTTTAGTTGTTGCTAAGTAGTGCTCCCTCTCAATCAAGGACTTTTCAAGTTTCCTGTGCTCTGCCAGCGAGCAGGGGCACAAGAGGCTGGGAGGGAGCAGAGCCAGGACAGCTGACCTGGACAAACCGAGGGGATATTGTGTGCCACAGGTGTCATTCTCGGTATATAAACTGGGGGTAGTCGGCCAGCAGGCACAGATCACTGCTCAGGGACTGGCTGGGCGTCAGTCAGCGGGTGGTGGGCAATTGTATCGTGCATCACTTTTTTTTTTTTTCTTCCCCCTTGGGTTTTATTCCTCTCACTTTCTCCTTTTCATTACAATTGTTTTTATTGTTGGTGGTGGTTTTGTTGTTGTCGTTGTTATTATTATAATATTACTTATTATTATTGTCCTTAACTCATTTTTTCTGATTCTGAGAGGTACAGAGGCTTCCATTTGCTGACTGGATGCACTCTCTGCAGAGGTGTGCTGCTTACTGGGGGCTTGTCAGGGATGTCACCACGAGCCTACCAAGACTTGTACAAGTCCTCTGACTATTACCCACTGCTGCTGTTTCACGTTTCACTCATACCCTGTATACTCTGTACCCAGTTCCGCAATTACAGCTTCTGATGGTAAAACACACTTTTGTCCATCAGGCAGTGAACTGTGATGTATTTCTGTTTTCAGTGCCAAGGGCTTGCTGCAGCTATAAGAAGCCACTTCCTACTGATAGAACACTGTCAGACTGAGTTTGCTCCATGATGACAAGCCAAAGTAAAGGCTGTCAGAGCAATAATGGGAAGTGCCAAGCAGCCAGCACTGCTGCAGTTCTGAGTACTATCCCTAGGTGGTACGAAGACCTAGAAAGTTTATCTGCTGTCAGAAAACGTTAGTGGAGCAGGAAAGACAATTTGCACAAAGAATACTTGTAAGGTAAACAGCAAAAACTGACAAAGTATTGGTTGTGTTTTTACTGCTGAAAGGCAGTCTTTACTAGAGGGGTAGTTCCACCTAGTCTAACTTCAGAAGTATAAAAGTGAGTTGTTTAGGTCTAAGCTAGCTGGCTAGCCTCCTTCTATATCAATTGGGAGAGACAGGCACCTCCAGGGTGATGGATCTCAACTGAGATATATGATAAATTGCAGATACTTGTCTTACATAAAATGAATATGGAGATGCTTCTGCCATTCTATAGGAAGCCTGCACAATTACCTTATGGTGAGGTAACTATTAAGTGAGATTTGTAAATCTCAGTGAAATGAAATCTTAGGTTTCAAAGTAGGCATCCAACATCCGACCAGTTGTCTACCAGGAGAACACCACAGATGTGGTTACTTAACATATGGGGATAATTTTTATTCTCATTGTTAATTCCAAAGTATATTCAGTGGTCCTACTTTTATGCCACTTTGAGGGAAAAAGTCAGAGCACAGAGCACCAAATGATTTGCATTAGTTTTGAAATGAAAGAAGTAATTCAACTTTAAAAAATGAGGGTGGATGGGCCCACCCTGCTGCCTAAAGGCAAGAACAGCCTGTCATAATTCAAATCTAACTTATTAATTTCTCTTGTTCATAAAAGCCTTGAGTAAACTGCTTCCACAGGCAAGTGTGTCCAGCACTTTACAATCTCCATCAACTCCCAATTCCTTCTGTTGTTTGCTGTTCTTTTACAGACGACAAAGATTTGTGCAGTCTAATAACCAAAGCCTTTACATGGCTAGTTTTGCTGGCATTCAGATGCACTATGTGTGCAAAATTAATGTACCTTAATTTAGAAAAATTGAGTGTGGCTGACAAATAATTAGTAAGGGCAGAATAATTTGATTCAATTATACAGGTAGCTAAGGTCTACAACACTAGTAAAGCATACGAGTACCTTACAAGCACTATTGATAGAAAACTGCAAAACACTTCACAGGTAGGAAGTGAAATCAAGAAAAGACTAAGGGTAAGATCCATCTCATCCAAGTGAAAGGAGGGAGAGGCAGTTCAATAAGTTGATTCACCCTGTGTTAACTCTGGATATTAATAAAGTTCAGTCGAATCATTCTCAGAAGATTTGTAGCTTTTTCTATTGTCTAAATAGGGTGTCCAAACACCTAAATTAAGTTTTTTGACCTAATGTAAAACAAGACACTTAATCTTTCTCTGATTAAAGCAAAGAAGAATCCCTTGCCTGGTAATTTCCCTTCAGCTCACATAAGAATGCTGATGGAGACCAGGATCAAGTGCAGCTCTCCATGTCTGAAAGAGCTCCAAAAGCATCAGACCATCCTACCTTCCTAAATCAGGTGAGAGTCTGGAAGTCCTGACCTCTAACCCCCACACTCCAGCCACCCTGGGAACAGCATTACAGTGCAGAGAGCAGGAGAGTGCCAGTCACTCACCCAGCAACGGAAGGAGCCAAGCCAGGAGCAATCCAAACAGAGGCCTCGCCATAACACACAGATGTCAGTACTGAAAGATGAACAGTGCCCAAATTTTACAGTTTCTGTCAAGTAACAGGTATAGCTCTACTTGATAACAAAGGCCCCAGTAGAGGAGATGGAGAAATAACTGAAATGTAGGGCAAATGCAAGTTTTTCACTTTAGAGGTATTGTTGCCCACTAGTCAATTTTGATGGACCTTAATAACTCAAATGTGGACGATATGTAGGCAGACAGCTATTTGCTCTAATAAATTTATTATTTTCCTCAACCACCCCATAGAAACTGCATCTGCTAACCACATGTAACTGGCACCCACTTCTGATTTTAAAGTACTTCTGTAAAATATAGCAAGATCAATAAGACACACAGTCTCCTCTGACACAGGCACCCTTGATCCTCTCTCATGCCTCCATGGAAGAGAGAGGGAGACAACACCTCTCTTTTCAAGTAAGCCCTCTCTCACATAACACCTAATTGAATCTACAGTTTTGGCAGTAGAGCACTCTTTATTAGGTCATCTCCCCTCTCTCATCTTGTGGCTCATTGTTTGGATTTTCTGGAGACTTGGTAGCCAAATCATTAGTCAGCACTGGGCTGGTAGAGATCCCTATATAACAGCTGTTAATGCATGCACATATCATCAATACTGTGTGTGTAATGAGAGCAACAGATCCGTATTAGATTGCATGTATGCTTTGAGAATAGTGTGCTGTCAGACCCAGAAGCATTAGGCTCCTGCCTCGTTTTGTAGTTGATCTAGGGTCGAGTGATTTCCTCAGAACTGCTAAAATAAGCACACCATGACTGATGAATAGGTATGTGGCAAACTTTTTTCTCCACCAAGCTACTTTTCTCCTTCTCTATTTCTGTATTAAAAGCCTAATGTTGAAGCTGTTACACCTGGGAAATCTCTGCCGAAGTTGTCCAGGCTGAATAGGCAACTTACTCGAGTTCTGATTAACCAGCTGCTCTATAAACCTTTACAGATGCTCCAGCCACCCTAAACCCCTTTAAATGTGAGATGTAGCTGTTGTGTGAATGCAGCTAACTTTTGTTTCATTGCATAACCTAGGCTGACAGGTATTCTGTAGGTTCCTGTATAAAATAGAACTGTGGGGCTTCACACTACGCTTTTTCCTGGGTCTCTTCCTCAGACTCACTGCTGTCTGGCTCAGCAGTCAAAAGAAGTATTTGGTATCATTGAGTGAACACAGTCCACAGCAATCTGCTTTCAATACCGTGTGCCAGTAGTGGCATCATGATCCTGGTAATTGGAATCCTCTTAGCACTAGAGGATCGCACTAAAAACTGACAGCACTGTAAATACTGTTAGCATGCTTGCCTATTGTCAAGGGAAAGGTGCAGCAGAAGCAAAGTGGTTGTGCACAGGAACCTAAACATGCAGGGCACAAAGAGATATGCAAACTCAGAGTTGTAACTGCCCTCACAGTCATTACAGTTCTGGACTAGGACACGTATCGAAGTTGTAATCAAACGTTATAGATGGAGCATCTCTAACCAGCAACAGCACGTGAGTATGAAGCAGTCCCTCAAGCAGTCTAAAGGTTTCTAAGGGTCAGTCTATAACAAAAGATATTTTAGGTAATTTTAACACATACTCTGCGTTCAATGATTTTAATTCTCTGTTCTTTCTTCTTTTTCTTTTTTTTTTTAATTACATAAAGGAATCTATGTGTGCTGGGTGTATTTGATGTGATTTACATTCTTAATAGCAAGCAGTAATTCACAACTCTATGTGCTTTGCTAATGGTGAGCAATGTATGAACAACTAAGTACTTGTAACCTTCCACCTCCTGGTCACTTTGTTGAAGAAACTATTACCACATGCAGAAAGACTGCAAGCAGGAAAAACACACAAAAGGTATTTATTGGTTTACACACAATAACTAGCTGGGACTAATGATCTACTTGGCTGAACATTAAAATGCTTACTACCCTAACGAGAGGCTGCATTTTTGCTAGCCAGGCAGGTAGAGAAGGAACAACTTTTGGTGCTTCATGAAATAGTCTGATTCTTGATGTTGCTCAGTTACTGCCTTCCAATTCTCTACTATTCCTCAGGGTTTACATCTTTTCAAGGTGCTATTTTTCATCTTGAAACTGAAAAACTAGCTGCTGGCTAGCCCTGTCTCAGCAGTCACTCAGTGTTTTTGCATTCCTTACCTTGTATGGCTTCAGGTCGTTGTCTTCTGTAGAACCTTAGAAAGAGTTTCCTGTGTAAATTTCAACCAGGTTCACACAGCTCCTCTGAACCAAAACAGGCCTTGACTCGGGCAGCTGAATCCTGGGCTCAGGGTGATGTTCTCAGTCTGTGAGAAATGAAAGTTTCATGAAGCCTAAACTGGAACTCAGTGACAGGCTAAACCAAGCCCAGTCTTTCTCTTTTTGAGATTTCTAGCAGGTGCAGGCCAGAAAACTAAAATGACAAAGGCTTGTCACTCCACAGACATTGGGTTACACTTCAGTGTCACTTTTGAAAGGCTGAAGGAGACAGCACATGGCTGTTCCTGAGGAGCAGCCACTGGACGTTGGTACATACTCAGATACAAGGGAAACAGGCACAGAAGGCAGCATGCAGGCTGGCATTGCAAACCCCACCGTCCTCTGCAGCTCCTCAGTAGATCCTGTTTTCCTCACAATCTTGCAGGCATCTCATTGTGGTTTTCTACATCCATCTTTTGATTAGCCTCAACCCCACCAAAAAGAAGGAAAGGTTGACAAATGCCTTACATCTCCATCCCTGTCTTTCTCTGAACCAGCAGCAGAGAAGCAGCCTTCTGATGGACGTCCCCGTTTACTTTTGAAGATTTTCATATCAAGATTGCAAATTCTCCCTAGCATGCCCATGCTGTTTGACCACAAACAGTTTCATACAGCTGCACATTACATGCAGGGACACAAAACACTAATCAATCTGCCATTCTGAGTGCAAGTATGCTCTGGAAG
This sequence comes from Microhierax caerulescens, assembly GCA_035590215.1. Lineage (NCBI taxonomy): Eukaryota > Metazoa > Chordata > Aves > Falconiformes > Falconidae > Microhierax > Microhierax caerulescens. Next base: position 63,500,796 of record JAVJGJ010000001.1, read on the forward strand.
ACAGCTTCATTTATCAGACACCAAAGGAAATAAAAAAACCCAAACAAAACAACTTAGTCATCTCAAAGACACAGTTCAGTTGTCATAAGCACACATATTCTTGTGGTAGTAAAGGACACGTACCACGCAGATCTTCATCACAACCACTTGACTCAAAAGAAGTGTACAGGCTGCTAGAAAAATCAACTTTCATATCTGTTTTCACAGCAGAACTTGGAGTAGGATATTCCCTGAATACCTATCAAGAAGCTTTTGTATATGCAACAAATGTATGAAGAAGCAATTCACTTATCTCCTCGGCACCCAAAGCTCTTCTGTAATGCAAATATTAGAGTACACACTTAGGATCCTGTCCTTAATTTAGCAGATTTTTGTCACACTGCTCTTGTTAGTTCAAAATGTGAACCAAAGACAGGTATTTGAGCACACCATCCAGTGTTTCCAGCTCTCTCTGCAATAGTCACTCTATATTTAGTGACAATGTGCAGCCACCCCTGGACTCAGAATTCAGAAATGATGCACATCTGTTTTGACATCTGCTGTACCGTTCATATGCCAAGTAGAGGCAGAACTTCGTAGCTGAGGAATTAAAAATGGACCCAGCCCAAACTGTACGGGTGATTAGCTACTGGGACTGGCACATCACTCTCCATAGAACAAACCTGCTAAAGAATAAATAAACAGGTGGCACACGGCTTATTTTCACACACTTATTTTACTTAATACTCTGCGCCTAGTTAAGCTGAGGTCACACCACCCAATACCATCCTACAACTTCAGCCGGCAGCACGATCCTGGATTGGGAGCTTCTATGGCTTGGCCTACTACTAAGTGATTGTTTCACCATGAATCTCCTTCACTGTAGCTAGAGGCATTCACGATGTTACTGTTAGCACTGACAGCATTCAGTGGGCTGAATTTGGAAATCTTGCATTTGCTTTTATTCACAGGTTGTGATACACAGCAGAAATCCAGCAAGGCACATTCCTGTCATCCTACACTGCCTTTTCCAGATGCACATACAGCCCCCAATGCCTAATATTGGTGCCCTGCCATAATTATAGAATCATAGAAAACTTTGGTTGGAAGGGACCTTTAAAGGTCATCTAGTCCAACACCCCCCACCCCCCACCCCTGCAAAGAGCAGGGACATCTTCAACAAAAGAAAACTGTGTAACTTCATGTTGCACAAGGCAAAGGGGTTGTTGTTAACCTCCCTTGCAGCATACCGATCCTAGCTCAGAAAGACCAAGCGACATGGTTACAGTCCCAGAGCGAGCGTGTGGTAAAGCATGGAAACCAGTGCGGGTATTTAACAACTTGAACAGGAATGTTGTCTGCTGTTAGAGATGGGACAATATGGTTCCCCGAGGAAACACTGGGAGACACTGAGCTGCTTGTCTGAGCGTTACAGACTCCAACCACTCCACCTTTTCCAAGTTGCTGCATCCTCACCATGTTCCTTGCCCTCATCAAAGCCTATGGAAACTATGAGAAGTGCATCAATCCTCCAATCTTGTCGCAGATTTGTGAGGGACCCTGTTGTCCCATGTGCTGTAAAGAGTTAAAGTGTTGGAGCCCGACAGATTTTTAGGAAGAAAAGCAAGTTAAGTGGCACTGATGGCAAGTTTATGGGGGTAGCTGGCTATCACAGTGATTTTGTTCCCATTTTCTAATACTCTTCCTTTGCCCCGCACAGTTTTCTTTCCAGCTCATTTTGCCAGGAAATCATCAGTGCAAACACCATAGGAAATATCTGGGGGAAAGCCCCCTCCTGAGCACTAACCAAACAGACCATAGTGTACAAGAAGTTATTGCGCATCTTTAAGCAATGATATGGAACACCATATTAGTATTTTTCAAGTGTAGTACTACCGTTGTTCTCTGTCTACAGAAACACAAGTTTATATCTTTTGATCATTTCCTGGCTTTGACTTATAGTTTTCATGTGTCTGCTTTTTCTGCACTGTTTCCCTCCCTTTTCAAGGGAAAGGGAAAGAAAAAAAGGAAAAGAAACAAAAGAAAAAAGCCAAGTAGGTTTGCATATTAAAATACTACAGCCAAAACCTTTCACTGAACCATTCAGGAACTTTCACTTCACCGGCCTCGAGTGCTTGGTGGCCTCCCTGGATGTGGTGGTGGCTGTTATTCACTGCCTGTGCTTTGCTGTTCTTGCACAGCTGAATCAGGCCCGTGCTTCCTTGCTTTGTGCATCACCTCTGGGTATTTTTCAGCAAGTTGTCTGTCTAGATGGCAGTGAGGAGAAATCAAAGCCTGGCTAACAGCAAGATACTCGGTGGCTTGTGCAGTTTATGGATGCAGGGCTGTTCCCTTAGTGACCAAAATGCAGATCAAGCAAAAAGAACAATTTTTTCTTGTACCTTATGCTTTAAGACCCTATTGTAAGGAGTGCTGCTGTAAGGAAACTACCCTTGTAGCAATGTTCTCCCAGTGCACTCCAGCCCTGTCAGAAGCCAGGAAGCACATACTGAACAGAAGGTGCTCTTCTTGGTGCTCAGTACAATAGAAAGGGAAGCCGTCTGAGATGATAGCTTTTTCTCTTCACTGAAGACAAGTTTAAATATTTATGTTCTGCTTCATAGTTCACTGCAGCTCTGCACTTCCCTCTGTGGTTGTTTTATCAAGAGCAGAACACCAAGCTGAACTCCAAAATTAATAAATGACAGTTCCAGATTCAAATATGGATTCCACACCAAACAAGACCCCAATCTTTTTTTCTGGGAAAAACAGTATTTCTTGAACATTGCAATTCTTTCAAGATCAGCCCCTGCTGAAATTAAAGAGTCCAAGTTCTGGGAACGATGCTATCTTTGCACCAAAACAGGTTTCAGCTTTATACCTTCCCAATTCAGTTTTTGATTAAAAAAGCCAAACCAACAATACATAAACCCTATTCTACCTCTTTGTGCCAAGATTTCTGCATCCATATCTGTGTAGAGAACAGCAATCATAAGACTACAAATAATGAACTTCTGAAGGGTCAGTTCTGCTTGGACAGATGCCTTCAGGCAAAATCAGGCTGATTTGTGCATATTTTAGCATACCAAGTTGCTCTTTAAAAAAATCCATATCAAAATTTGTCAGAGGAGTTTTTTCAAAGTGTTGTAAAAAGAAACTACTTTAATGCTGGATCAGAAAGGAAACAGGCAGCAACAGGAACTTATCAAGGCATCTGACAACAATTTCATTGAAATAAAATATAGAGAGTAGGCAAACATCAAGGAAAGACGACTGGAGTTGTAAAAATCAGTTTGCTTCAGCAGTAGCTAAGTCATGGATGTTATACTGCCCATACGGCTTTAACAAAGGCTCAGAGAAGGAAAGCAAAAGCTTTTTGTAGTGAGAACTAAAGTATCTGAAGTATAAAAAAGGGCCTCCAAATCCCTCAAATCTGCAAGCAAGTGCCAGGAAGGGAGTTCTGATTCAACCATTAGCTGGACAGTTGGATTACTATTAGGACAAGTCTCTGAGCAACCATATCTATCAAGGATAGGTTCTTGTGCTGACCTTTATAACTATAAGCACTAATAGCTTATGCAGCGCCTCAAGTACAAGTCTCTATGCAAATGGATTTACCTTGTGTACATCAGCAAGACTTTCCTGCAACTGCTGTAGGTTTGTTGATTATACCAGCATTATCTAGGCTTTCTTGTGTTCATACCACAGTGTTGGGGGTTTGAAGGTTTGGGGTTTTGTTTTTTTTTTTTTCAATGCAATGATTTGTATTATTCAACAGGATACTACAGTGGTATACACCTGCATACAGAGGCTGGCACAATGTAAGTAATTGCAGCATCTCTATAATTTTCAAAAAATAGATTAAAATAATTTAGATTTAATTTCTTATTGTTTGATTAAACCTAGAGGTAAAAAAGCATTTTAAGTAATGGATGTACCATTTTCTGTTCCATTTAACCTGCCAGATTCTTTATCTGTCAATTAGGTCAACACTCCCTGCTTAGTGTTGGAGGAGGGAGTCTCTTTCTCTGACTCATTGCCACTTGCTCTTGGGAGGTAGATAGTCCATATGGCTCCAGTTGAGCCAAATAACCAGAAGGCTTGTTTTCTGAGTCATAAACAGCTTGTTGGCTGACTTTAGCAAGGACGTGGTTTTGATCGTTTGTGCTGCTAACAACAGGTAACTCACCAGCCAGCACACAAAGAAAGAAAAAAGAAAAGAGGAAGCCATGAAAGATAGAAAGCAGCTTGCCCAGCCAGGAGGCAGAAGGGCAGATTCTTCCCTCTGTAACATTAAAATCAGTAAGTATATAGCAGTAGTATACAGAAAGTAAAATTTAACAAAAGATACAGTGAACAGAACTCATCTACTAATAATAATCAAATAGTCACTTTCCTCTCAACTTCCCCCATGTCTAATTCTTCCTGTTTACACCTCTTGAACTGCAAGTTCCTTGAGGTGTAAGTTGTTGTTGCATGGTGGTTAATCAATAGCTGTACAGTAAGCATTATACTTGTTAACAGTTAAAAACACTTTTCAATGTATTCTTCTACAAAGTAATTGTTCAGCCATTGTACCACCCAAACATTACAGACAGTTGAGAATAGGAGTGCTAAAAAAAACCCAAATATTTGCCTTTCTTCTGGAGAATACAGTTAAACTCTGTTTTTGCAGTCTTGATTCTGACTAGCATTACCAGCTGCTGCAAAACACAAGAAGCCTTCATCTGTCATCATCCAACCTACAGATTGAAGATAGTGGGGAGAAAAATTCTAACCTTCATCTATTTTCTCAGTGAACTGAATCTCAGGGAACTCTCAAATTTCTTTCACAAAATGTTTCATGTCCACAGTGCCTGGGCAAATGCTAAACATTTAAAGAAAATTCCCTGGCCATGTGAGCAAACAAGATAATAAAAGTAATTCATCACTTCCATTACATGGCATGTGACTATAGGTATAAATAAAACATAATCCTACCAGCAAATACACAGGTACCTCTCACGACAGATTCTTGTGATGCTGGCAGTAAAGCCTCCATAACAGCGTTGATGAGGGTAATGTTATGGGATAGGTATGTACAAAAAAATACTGAACCAATCTTTTCCCTTCTCTCTAGTCGGTGTGCTTTAACCTAGGCAGAAAGAATCACTCTGAAAGTTAGGAAAGCTCAGTCTGTACAGCTTCTAGGCGTATGCTTCACTGCGTGTGCCAGCATGGCATATGCTGTGTATGACCCTATTTCAAACTAGTCACAGTGGGAAAGGAAGGCAGTCCCTGGAGTAAGGCTATCACAGTTAACTTCCCAGTACATACCATAGTTCCAGTAAAACACCATCTTGGGATAGACTGGAAACCAGAGGGGGGCTGTCGCAGCACAAGCTCAACTAGCAAGCAGCAGAAAGGCTTTACCATGGGTCAGAGTCTATTGTCCGTGCTGGCTTTCCATCTTCCCGAGGCCAGAGCACCCTGCTCCTTGTCTCTGCTATGCCTAGGTTCTTCCTTCTCCAGGCTTCTCCTTCATCCAGCCTCTCTTTCCATGGTCCTCAGGGGTATTTAACCAATTTGCAGGAACAAGCTACACCTGCACATCGTCCATGTCAATCAATCCACTGCCTTCACAGCAAGGCCACAGCGGCATGTTATCAATGCTCACCAACCCACTGCCTTCAGTCCTTTGCAGTGGGCAACTCTGACATCAGGGTCTCTGCATTCCTTCCTCATATGCAAGGTATTTCTGATTATTTACCTTGACTAGTTCAAGAGTGAGCTTGCTTCCTATTTTCACAAATCTGATGGAGCTGTAGGCTTTTTTCTTTTAGTTTTACTAGTTGTACGCAAACATGTGTCCATCCATGCTAGACTTCCAAACAAAAATGCCAGATCTCTGCACAGACACTGCATAGAAAGGATTTTAACTGTGTTTACTGACTGTCAATTTAGGCTTGCTAACCAAGTACTATCCTTGCTTTTTTAAGAGAGCATCTTATGAATTACAGAAGTGGAGGAAACAACAGCCATGTTTGGTTTGGGGAATTTGTGACATGTGACCATTTTGCTGCTTAGGACTCAAAGAATTATTCCGTGCTCACACAATGGATTTAGGATTAAGATCAAATTTTCAAACATATTTGGCAGAATTTCTGTGAGACTAAAAACTTCAGCGAGTCCCATAGCTGTTGTTTTCTGGACATTTCATTTATCTTTCTAAACAGAAGGTGATAGAGGATGAATTCTTCTGAAAATCTGGACCATAAAATTAATCATAATTCACATATGCAGATCCATTTTCAGCAAAGTACTTCAATACGTGCCTAGGTTTAAACCAGAGCATTTTCTTCTAAACATCACTGAGACTATTCACATTAGAGCTGAAAAATCTTGATTTAAGTGTGTTTATGTATTATAGCTGTTAAAGGGCAGATCAGTAGGAAAGTTTGATTAATATTTTCCTGACAATAAACATGTGTGTATGAGAGACAGAAGAAAGAACAATATTAAATCATTTAAACTTTTAAAGAAAATATCTTTGCACTTCGGGCAGTATTTAAGCAGTGAGCAGACAAAAGTTGCAAGACTTACATTTGGACTGCTTTAGCTGGAAAAGAAGGTGCATAATTCAAGGAAATCTGTTCTTGATCTATCAAAACCAAGAATAAACTATCCTGTTGACAAGTAGAGAAGTGTTTCCTGCAAAACTTGTGGTACAGGAGAACACTTAACCCTGTGCTTACATTTAAGCACAACCCTAGAGTGAAGCCGTTTATGTAAATTCTCTGCTGAATCAGGGGCTATATATGTAATTCATGGATATATTTATGAAGTACATCAATGCCTGGGCAGAAGAAACAAAGCCTGGTTTCTTGATGTAGATCTTGTGGAGAGATCCTGCAAGCCTTAGACAGCACAAATCTTTTTTTGCACAGACCTTTGAGGGTGTTTTGTACCACTGTGGGAATGTTTTGCACCATTATGCAATTAGGATTTCTACAAAGCTTAAGCAAGCCATAAACAGAGGTGGTATAATCATGACTGTCACCATCCATATTAAAATGAGGCTTTCTGAAAAAAAAAAAAAAAAAAAAAAGAGAGGATCTTGAAGAGGATGTACAACCTTTCAAAACACAGCTAAGCTTAGCACAGAAAGAATGTTTGCTTTCAGCAAGAACTGCAGGACAGAAGTACTATCTTTCTGTATAAACTTTCTAAAGGCTGCAGTAAACACTTATACCTATCTGCACATTGCCAGTTAATGCAAGCTTAAATCAAAGGGGCTGCAGAGTAATAACTGAAGCTGCCTTTTACTCCATCGTACCTATAATCTCACATTTGCCACATATTGCCAAGCACATTTGCAACCCAGCACAGTCAAAACCAGAAGGGTTCCCAGGTGTCGTCTTTGGCTCGACACCCCTGCTGCTAGCTGATCTTTTGTCTCCTTGCAATGTTCTTGTGGTTTAGGAAGAAGCAGAAACCTTGTCTCCCACTTCGTGCCTGCACTTTATTTGTTCTCATTGATAGAGGATATGCCTTTCCAAATAACCCTAGAAAACCATTAAATTCAACAGCTCTTTAACATATTTTTCCACTGCTGTGTATTAAACGCTTGTCCGTCTTGGCTTCCTACATACCTAACATTAGTTAAATATGGTAAAGACTTCTGCTTTGTTTTGCACTAGAAGTCAGTCCTGTAAAAAAGTGCTTAAATGTCCCTGTTAAGAAAAGAAAGAGAAAAAAAAAAGAAAGGAAAAAAAAAAAAAGAGCACTAAGGTTTATCAGTATTTTCTGCCACATGCCCTCCAAGGCAGATAAAAAGTGAGCTCTGCTGTGCACTAAATATGTTTTTCCACATAAAGAATGTAGAATCAGTCATCCAGTTTGTTGACAAAGTGAGGATAAAATGCAGGTAGGAAAGTGATACAGAGCTGCATGGGTTTTGACAATTTGATGTCATAGAAAAATCTATGAGGTCATGTGGAGAGTAGCATATTATCTTACTGAAGAGCTCTGAAGTAGACTTTTGCCAGAATTTAACAGTAACACCTCTTAATAAATGCATAAATATGCATTTATTGCTTCAGGCTTGAAAATACTTTGTAGCAGATCCCTCTCACCCACTACCTCCCTCCCCTTCATGTTCTTGCTGAGTTGAATGCCTGAGCAGATGGTTTCTCATATTCCTCTGGGAATGTTTTTTGCCATGTTGTTATGTAAGTTAATTTCAACTTTTATGGCAATGGCACGAAGATTTTATTACAATTTTTAGGTAGAACAATTCCTTAGCCATGGAAATGGATGAAGCATTGAAGATAAAACGTATCTTCAGTGTCTGCATTCTAAGTATCTGTGTTTTGCTAACATATGGGTCTGCTAGGGCCTTGCTTGACTAAGATGCAGAAGAAGAAATCTTTCTTTAAATTGCCTTTGTTCATTGTGCCACTTTGTATCGTCCTTTTGGTTAATGCATGAAGATCAAATTATGAATTCCTCTGTCACGCAACAGTTACATTGCTTCTCCTTGTGAAAAAGTTTAAAATTTCAGCTGCACATTTTAACTACAGTTGTCTCCTACCTCACTGTGAAGAAGTAACTTCTCCCACTGCTTCCACCCACTGTACAACTACTTGTCCAATGCAAAGATCTGTCTTGTCTTGCCTCTGGCAGAGCTTTGGCTAGTCTGGCAGACATGTAACTCACAAAAGGTTTCCTTTAGGAAAAATGTGAGGTAGAAGCCAAATCATTTACCATGGTAGCTCTGGACACAACTGAGAGAAAATTCACCATTTCTGGACCATTTCTAGACAGGAATGATAGGGAGGAAAGAGAAGGAATGAGGGCTGGGAGAAAGGAACCACTGTCTGATAAGTCCCAAGAGTATTTTTCACTTTCCATCATCTTTCAACAATAAAATGTTTCTGGGTCAGGGGAGAAATATTCATCTTTTTCACTGCTTCTTCCGCATGAAAATGACATTAAGGTATACAATCTGTGACATTGTTAAGACAGACCCCAGCAAGTTGCTTATGTTCCCCTAAGATGTGCTTTCTGCCCTAACATCTGCCACCAAGCAGCTTACAGTTTACACATCATTCAACCTCTGGAATTGTTTATGCTTCTAGTTTTCCAAATTCATGTTAAGAGACATTTTCGGAAGGCTAATACCTATCAGGAATGCAAAAGCAACGGTGCATGATCTTGTGATGTGCACCAGCATTGTGCAGCATGACAGCACATTCTCCACCCTTTATTCCATACCATTTATGTTAAACTCATGTCCCACACTATCCAATAGTTCTTCATTAACCACCACCCCTCTTCCCATCCTTTGATACAATACATAGATATCATTACCTTAGTCAATGGTCCACCCCTGTGAAATGTCTGTAAAATGCCCATAAATGTTCACAAATGTCTACAAAATGTCCACCGAGTTAATTTAGGCCGTGATATTTGGATCTGTCTGTTACGGTGGTCACTCAGGACAGGAGAGGTGGCGTGTTGCGTGGAGTTACTGGGCATCAAAGTAAGCACAGGTTGAGTCACTGCTGCACTTGCACTGCTGCTTATTAGGCTTGTCCTCCACAGCTTCAGCTGGTTCCTGCTACACCAGTTCCTATAACATGCAACTCAGATCATGGGTTACAACAATTTAGAGGTATTCCTGGTCCATTTGGGCCAGACCATAGGGTTTAACATTGCAATGAACTCCTCCTCCCTGTGCTCCTGCTCCAGCTTGGACTTATCCACAGACTGCAGTCCCTTAGGGCTGTACCTGCTCCAAGTGGAGCCTCAGCTATGAGCCACAGTCTCTTCAGGGGCATATCT
>JAVJGJ010000001.1:63510954-63524866 GCA_035590215.1 Microhierax caerulescens
GTACAACAAGCAGTGAAAGCAAAAAGCAGCCACTAACGAGCACTGGGCTCTAATTTACAGTAAGGCAAGCAGATTAAAAGACATTCTTACTCTACTGCTTTAGAATGGTAATCCTTGCTGCAATGCTATGATACTTACAACTAAGTGTCTTACAATTTTTTAGCTGTAAGAACCTACTGAAATTTAAGATCACACACACCCCAATTCAGCCTTGTGATTTTTTAACTAATATTTAAATTAAGCAGTTAGCTGACTGGCTGTATAGTCAGTAAGAACAGGAGAACAGTTACTCCAAACATTGTAAAGGAAAGATTCACCTATTTTTTGTAGAAATTCAAATGTTGGATGCAGGGTTAATTCCAGTTGTGATGTTGCATAGCTGAGGTTCTAAAGCAATCAAAAAAAACCCAAACCCACAACCAAATGAAGAGCTGGATGATAGGGTTTTTTTATTTCTAAATCGCAGTAACAATTTTTCAGGCACTAAAAGAAGAAATGCTTACACCATTCCTGATTCTGGAAATTGATTGTTGTTCTGAAAGAAACTGAAATAATGACAAACTCAACAGCTCTAGCAAACTCATGCATCACAGACACAATATACCATTTCAATTCCTAATTAATCTTTTGTCTGGGATATGAATGTGAATGGTGCTGTTTTCACTCATATGGAATAACAATTGTCTGGGCTAAAAGTCGGTGGTATTCTTCCTTGAGGAATATAGACCAATTATTATTTTACTTGTTTCTATAACATTGTTAATGGGTGTAATAAATTATGCCACTCCTCACCTTCCAGTTTCCAAAAAGTAAAAAAATGACAGAAGAGATTATTTTTCTTTTTTTCCCCCTTTCTTTTTCCTCTGTGCATGTGAGGAGGATGTTTTGCAGCCCCCCCCGAGAAACGTTGCCAAACAATTTCTTGTTCAGAAGAAAAACTACCTAACTAAAGATATGCATCTATTGCTGGGGTGAACTGATTTCACATCATTCATTGGCGACTGCAAATTTAAGGCTGAAGTAAACGTCACAGATGAGCTTATAAATCTGAAACATTTTTCAGTAACCAGTCTTAAAACACAGGTTGTCCTTGTTTATTATGTAGAAAAGGCACTGTGCAGTTTTCACAGCAGAGTTTTGCATTCTCATAGGAGTGGCAAAATGGGCTGTAGGGTCCCTATAAGCCAGTTTAAGTGCAAGTCATGGTTTGGGTCGCTGTAACTCGTGGGTAAACAAGCCTAGTGCTTTTAACAGCTAGTCGTGGCTAAGGGGAATACTGCTTCATAGCATCGTATTTAGATGAGTTATTCTGGTCTACCTGTGGGGGCATTTCCAAAAGGACGGGGTGAGGCAGAAATTTGTGTTGGTCCAGAGGAGCTGTCTCTTTATAGGAAGGAGGATGAGGCAAGCATTTGCCCGTGCTGATCGGGAACGCCACCAAAATTTCTTACAGTAATGAGCAGCAGACCTCACAACCTCATCTTCTGCAGATGTGGAAGGGAGCAAGTTACACGTGCAGGTGCTTACTTGTACCTGGATACGCTGCTTGGCTGTCGTGCCACCTACTTGCTAAATGCTGGGAGAAATGGGTGAGGTCAGGCTGTCCCCACAAGTTCCTTAAACAGGATGAAGGTATGTCAGAACATCAGGAGAATAATGTCAAGATATGCTCACCTGGCTGTGGTGTCTACAGAAAGCAAAGAAGAGAAGGCTCAGTGAAGAAGCTTGTCTGTAAGTCCACACCTTTCCCCCTAAATTTGCTGGAGGCAACAACAATCTGCTAACAAGTGTGAGCTATACATGACCTTGGTGGAATGGCTGCCAGTGTTCCAAATCTCCTAAGGGACAAGGCTGCATAAGCTGAGGCAGGAGCAGCCTGGGACAAGGTAAAATTGTTCGGGGAAATAGATTTCAATGGATTCAGGTGTTTATGCTCTGAGGATTTTTTGCTCTGAACTGAAAATCAACCAAAAGGACAGGATAGATCTGATTACAAACCACGCTCCATATGTTTTTCCTTCAGCAGAATTTTCTCCCTTTCATAGTCATTGGTTACAGTGTGCTGCTGTGATTCCACAAAAGCTTCAGAGGAAGGTAATGAGCAAGAACATTTGCAGTTAATTTGGAGAGTCCTACAGAGTCCAAGGCCAAGACAGGCAGAAAGGTAGTCATATAGTGCTCTGAGATGGCTACAGATTTCATTTTTACTGCTACCATCAGATCACTTTTCTTACAAGGTATTAATTACAACAGGAAAAAGGGGGAATTATCACTTCTAAGTTAGCATGTCTGGAGGACAGTATAGTGAGCATTAGTTGCTTGCTGATTTCATTCTTATCTCCAAGTGCTTTTCTCCATTTATGTGTAAACTAGAAAAGGAGAAAAATGGAAAGCACTTTTGTTGCTGGAATAGTCTGCAATATTCAGGCTTATTTGAGGGTTAGTTTAATTTCACTTGCTTTGCTAAAGGTTCCTATCAATTGTTGCAAAAGCTGGCCAATGTTATTTGCTGAATAATTTATTGAGTGTTATTTTTGGAATAAAACATGCTCTTCATATTAGAAACCCAACTAATAGAGCTAACCTAACTATTCACAGATTCTATTAAATATTTGACAAATTTTCACCAAAGGTTTTTAATAAAATATTCACCCTTCAGCAGTCTACGATCATATCCCCAGCCTCCTCCACTATACAGAAAGTGAGTCTAGTACACAACTAAATCAGCAAAGGACTGGAGCTGGCCTTACAAACCTCTGCTCATCACTACCAAATAAACTACTTCAGTTCTGGCAGTCTTGGCTTTGAATTTGCTTTTCCCCAGTGTGGTGAAACAACATGCCCCATTTAAATGGCCCAGCCCTGAGAGAGAGAAAAACCTTTCCCTATCCCCCCTGATGCTTGCTCCTTTCTTAGGCACAGCGCAGCCATGGGGAGGATGCTACAGGTGGGAGCAAGGCTTCTTCTAAAGTCCCAGCTCTGCTGCAGCCAGCAACAGTACTGCTGCTGAATTTGTAAGGGGGAATCAGAATTCTGATCAGTGTCTGGCATGTTATTCAGCTGCTGGCTCTGAAGTACTGTGAGGGAGCAATGTGCTGCTACTTACTTCCCTCTCCCTATTGACAAAGCTACAAATCCCCATATGCACAATGAAATATTGATCTTTCTGTGGTTTAGAAATTTTCTTGTAACTCCAGTGCAGAGGAAGGTAAGAAGCCCTTGTTGTAAGTAATCTAGTTACAAAATAAGGCTCTGCTGTGAGGGTCCAAAGTAGCTGAGCAGATGTTGGCATCGGTTTGAACTGCACTGTTGTTCAGGAGTTGACTGTGCAGGTAAGAGTCTATGGCAATAATTCATCTGCTGAATTATCCTAGGAATGGTTCATAGCTGAAGCTATGAGAAGCTATGCACTGATTTATAGCACAAGATCTCCGTGCATTGCTCATTGGATAGGTTTTCCTGTAACATTTACTAATTCATACAGTCCAGTAAGAATTTTAACAACAGTAACTATGTTGCTACTATTCATTCCCACATTCTGTCCTAACTGTGGTAACCCATGTGTAATGATGGAAATTGAACATCATAAGAGGCCATGGCAAAAGGATATTCAACATTAAGACTTGTGAAAGAAATGAACAGGAGAAAAAGATCAAATTAAAACAAAAACTATGTTTTCAGGATTGAGGTGGCCTTTTATAGAGATGTCAGAGGGAAGGGTTTCTCCACAGATACAAATTAAAAAAAGAGATAAATGAGTATCTGATAAAATTAACAAGGAAAACAGAGTATTTGGTTTTGTACTATCGATCTGCAAGAGGCATCAGTGAAGAGCTTTCTGCAAAAGTGGAGATTATAAAAAATAAGAAAAAATAAGGTATTTCTTGTAAGAACAAAACCAACATGACACTGTGAAATCTCTTAAAGTTGAAGATTTTTTTCTGAGCTGATTTGGGGCTTAACAGTTCCTTCTACTTTTACTGTTTGTTATGGAATGCAAAAATGAACAAAAGTTTTTCCTTTGTGACTCAGAATTGTATTTTTCTTATCCTGAGGGGGAAAAAAAAAGGGGGAGAAGCTGTTTGATACCTACCATTTGCCTCAGTACTCAAAAGAAACTTAAGAAGAGTTAGATGTAATTATAATCAATTCAGTGTGACTGAAATTCAAAAGGTCAAAATTATTACTGTAGGAAGAATTTGACCTATTCTTGCAACAGTGCCAAATAATTACAGACCATACAAATACTAACAGCTTGAATTAGCTAAAACTATGTATTTAGAGGGAAAACCTAGTATTCTTAATTTTATTTTTCACACAGTTACTTCAGTCTTCTTAATACCTTTTCTGTGCAGACTTTCCCTTCTATTTTAGCTTGATGTCACCAGCTGGCTATTTTGAAAAGTGCCAGTAAAATTACTACATTTCTTTTTAATTGCCCCATATTGAAAAAAACAGCAAACCAAAGCAGAAAGAGAGGTTCCTACAGCAGTGCTTTACAAAGAGACAAAAGAAAGAAAAAAATCAAAAGGTAGACTCTACAACAATACATAGCTCCCAGGCTAAAGAATTTACAATGCAAATAGGACAGAGGGCCAAATAAATGGGAGGAAAAATGACACCCAGGGAAGCAAAGTGCTTGGATATGCCACAAGTAATTCAAGAACAGAGGTACAAGCAGGCTTTAAAGTGCCCTGGCCACACTTCCTTACTCTGTCTGCTATCATCCTTTCTCTAATAACCAAAGAGCAATCTCTCCTAAGAAACCATTCTGGCTAATACCTCTCTCTCTTCACCCCCCACCCCACCCCCCTTTTATTTTTTAATCAACCTTGCCTATTTTCTATTAAACGATGTTTTGGCTTCCTTTCAATTTAATATCTATTTCTTGTATTACATACCCTGCAGCAATTTAATCCTGTTCCCATTAAATGGGTAAATCATAACTACTTTACCTTATATAAAGTGGCTCAGGGAACAGAGGGTGAGAATGAACATTTTGATTCAGAAAGGAAGGAAAATTGTGTCTCCCCCATTTAAAAATACTTTTTGTTCCTTCTTATTTGCTTTTTTCTTTTTTTTCCCCCAAACAAGCTTGTAGAGAAGAGGGATTAAGATATAAAGTTGACATTTGTCATAGAAACAGACTTACTAAGGAGCAGAGTCTCCTCTTCTGAAAGATAAAGTGACTAACAAATTCAGAAAATTACAGAGGTACAGGAAATTTTTCAGTCTGCTTGTTACTCTGTTTTTCTGCCTCTCATGCAGAAGGTAATGGTAGAGATGAGCAGAGCTGATAATGTAAACCTTACTGCTGGCTTACAGCTCCACACTGGTCACCAATACCCCTTCACAAACCTGGTGCTGACACAGCCAAAAGAAGCTAGTTTGAGTGCTTCAGCTGAAGGTGAAGCAGTCCGTGGCCTTAAAGGTCTTTTCCAACCCGAACGATTCCGTGGTGCTGTGACCAGCCATAGCTACCTACTAAAGGGACTCGGAGACCTGGTGTGTTAACTTGCATTAACAGCCATAAGCTCAGGCAAATATTTCTTTCTCCTCAGTGAGAGAAAAAGATCCACTTTGATCTGGTAGCAAATAACTATTTCAGAGTCATTATTTTTCTGTTCTTACCATCCTGTAGGATTTTATTTCTATCCATATAGCAGAATTATACAGCAGCACTGGGGAAAGGAGGGGTGGGGGTGGGGGTGTAGGAACACCAACAACCAAGAAAACTACAAAAACCCCCAACACCTCCACAGAAAATATTTCAGCCTCTATTGTGGCTTTTGAGGTTTACTCTGTTTGGGCAAACACAAAGACGGATCTGTATTAGCATCCTACAGCTCCACTTTGGGTTTTTTCCTGTCATATTTAAGAATAACGTTCTTTGGGATTCTGACAGATATTGCATCTGGATCCAAATGGATTGTTTTGCTCCTAACTGTGAATGTTCCAAATTGGAAAGAATACTGGGCAGCATTAACATGTCCTCTGTTCTGTGTAGATTTGTACCACAATCAAATTTTTTAAGAGAAAATCTATGTTCACACTCCCAAGGATAAAATGGAAGGTCCTCTGGTGACAGCTACTGAAGAATTCCCATGCAGTTTCATAAATAAATATAATAAATACAATAAATATAAAAGTGCCCTGATTGTGAAGGGCTGAGAATGCAACAGCCTTTACACTTTGGGTTAAAAAACTGTGTAACTTCACTTTGAACTCTCGCCTTTGAAAACGGCGGCTCCAGCGTTCCTTCGCTAAAGCTTACTGACCCGACCAGCAGTCACAGCAGAACGGGCCGTACCTCACCACCAGCTAATTTTGTCATCGGCCCTGCTCTCGTGCTGTGACGTTAAAAGCTGCAGGAAAGGGCAGCAAACAGAACAGCAGTCTCAGCGGGCAAAGAGATTTATGAATTGGGAGCAAATTCTGATACTTAAGAGAGTTTCTGTGCCATTTATGTTTCTGTCAAGCCGTTTATTTTAACAAAGCCTCAGGATTCATTTTCCAGTGAGTAAATACTTTTACCTAGAAGCCTTTCCATTCATTGACTTGCTACTTATGCCTTTATAGCTCTATTGACGCTGTACAAATATTTGTGGCTAGTGAGAGCTTACTTTCACCAAATGTTTCTCAAAAATGTAGTATTTGAGGAGAGATTAGTGAGAAGTCTTTTGCATAAATCCCTCCTGATTTTTTTAAAGGTCTTCACATTATGTCCCAGTTAGCTACTGAAGTGGTGCAACTATGACAGGCAGAAGACTTTAGTTTATAAAACAGCCTTGAACGCATGAAATATAGAGGGTGTTTGGATTTCTATAAGAACAAAACATCTCAGGCTTTTAACAATAAATTAACAGTGCCTCACGCTCACGGGGCTGAAGCCAGGCTGTCCACAGAACAGAGAGCCTGTCCGGGCTAACTGAAGAGGGTTTCAAGGCTAGGGTGACACTAATAAAACCTATTTGAAACATACACAAACATTTTGTAGAAAGGTTCAAACTGTTCAGGAAGGGGATAGTTTCATAAATAAACAGATCTTCAAAGAGTGAAGGAAGGACTCATGTCCCCAAGGATGGCTTTCCAGACAAATGTGATTCAAATGTTTTAGAGGATTAAAAAAAAAAATTAATTTTGTGGGGTGGGGTGAAACAGGGATTGCAATTAATTTTCTTTTGCTTAGAGAGCCTGCTATGCAGTTAAATCAGGGATTACAAGCACTGGTGCAGAAACACATTTACAGCTGCAGCAACTGAAGCAGCATGTTTGAGCTGTTTGGAAGCAGAACCAGGAGTAGACCTTGAGAGGGGATAGGTATTTCCCAGCTCCAGCTGTCTGGCAGTCAGTGTCTTGTATAAATCTCACTTCTGTTCACAGAACAAAACTTCATTACTTCATAATCATGAGTTCATCCTATATTTTTTTGATAGATACCTGAAGATCAGATATCACAGTGTGAGGTACCTATCCACTCTTCACTGACTAGTGAGATACTGTATCACCAGTGCAAATTGGGTTGGGTTAGGCAAATGCGTCTGCAGATACACCGAGCTCAAAGACAGCAAATTTTCCCACTACGTAGTGTAACCTGATAAAAAGCTGCATTTGTTTTTGGTAAGCTTAGATTAATGTGAGACTGAAGAAGCAGGTAAGAGAGCAGAACTTTGTCAAGGAATTGTCTTAATGCAGTCCAGGGCGCTTTACAGCAAACACAATAGATGGCAAACAGCCCCTTAGAACTGATATTTTCCAGTGTTCTTTATGCAGTCCTGTACCTATGAATAAATAAATAATTGAAATGTCTCTTAAAGGCTACAGTCCTCCCATGCTTGCTGACACTCTCAGGCAGTAACTTGAGCAAGCTGCCACTGTTTTCCTGACATGGTACTCAAAGAGAGGAGGGCAGCAGATCCTCCAGCTGAGTTGTCTTTGCCATTTGCAAAACATTTGCCCTCAGAATTTAGAAAATTACTCTTCTAGCTTATTTTCAAAGTGTATGAAGAGGTGTCTCCTATAAACATTTCTGCTGGCAGTTTGTTTGTTCTTTTATTGGCATCATCAATGATGAAGGAATTTCATGTCTTGAAAAGTTTAGATGGAAAATTTAGATAGATTTATTCCGGACTTGTTCATGAGAATTTGCACGTTTTTCTTTTGACCAGCTCCAGTTGCCACCAGAAACATCTGGATGGTAGCAAATAGTGTCTAAATATTACAGAAGCCTCAGGCACAATTCATGAGCAGTATTTTTTTGCTCTGTTGGGGAAGTTTCAGACAAGATGCATGACAAACTGAATATGTTGCTGGCAGGATCGCCTCCAGACAGGCTCCAGCTAACCAACCAGCATTTATAAGAAAATGGCACTGTCTCAGCTCTCTCCAGTAAAGTGAAGGGCAGATTTCCACTGGCAAACATCATGGACCACCTGGAAGAACTGTCTCTACCTCAGATCAGAACTCAGTTGGATCCAAATGGTAAACTAAGTTTTTGGGGAGCTCTGTGGTAAGTGTTGCTCACAACCAGCAATTATAAAACAAGGACCTTTCTCTGTACCTGTTTGCCACAGATTTGGTAAGAATGGCAAAGATTTCCCCTTTTGTGGCAGTGAGCCTGAGTCACTCTCTGTGTCTCATGCCACTAGCTGATTATATAGTTTTTACATGGTGGTAAACTTCCAAACCACTGTGACTGATGCCACATGCTGCTCTGACAATGTTTCTTCTTAATATATTAAATCAGTTCCAGCATTGCGGTGACTTCGAAAGTCAGTTACTCAAAATCTGGCAGCAGCTAAGTAGAATCAAGTGATTTTCATAATGTATTTTAAATGAAAGTCATAAAGAAAAATCTCCTTTATTAAGTGCTTGAAGGCTGCTTTTTCCCAATGCCAGTTCCTTTGAAAATGTACATGCTGACTGTATAGCAATACATTTTCCTGAGAAAGCCCTGTCATATGCTATTAGGCAAATTTGTTTTCTGGAGTAGTGGAGTAGAGTTGGTCACATTATTTGTTTCAAGTAAATTATCCAATTAATCTTTTTTTCTTTTTTTTTTATGACTACATTATTTCTGGCTAGGACCTATCATTATCTGACTGTTTCTACAGAAGGCAAATATTCTCTGGTGAATAATTTTTTTCCACATTCCCCCTCCCCATTCCTACTTCATCAATTGTCAAACAAATTAGCTGGCATATTGTATGAGGCTATTTATTTCTATTGCTTAAGCAACTTTCAGAAAATCAACAGTTCAAAGCAGAGCTGCTCAGAAACTCCCTGAAATGTTTTTGCTTTCTAAACCAATTATATTCCCTCAGGAATGCAGTTGTGTTGATGAAACTGTCATCTGATCTCTATCACAGACAGAAACTGAAAAAACAGCCCGGTGCCTGGCATCCACCATACCAGGTGAGTCCCCGGGCTATAAATTCACAGGTCTTTGTGTGTGAGGATATGAGTGTGCCCATGCTCATGTGGCCAGAATATACAGGAGGGTGCTAAGCACACCAAAAAAATGTCTGAACTAATGAACAACTGCAATTTTAGTAAACTCTGCCTAGATGTAGCATGGATCATGTACATTTTTAATGGAAGGTGTGCTGGGCTGGGACCTAGCACACACCCGTAGGGTGGAGAAGGGTACTGAGCACTCAAGATGGCTTCCTATGTCAGTAGTTTACTAGTAAATTTAGTAAACTTGTCATGAGGGCTTCCTTTGTAGTGGCATCTCCAGAGGACGATTCATCCCATACCAATGTAAAAATCTAAGCAAAGGCAACTAATTAACTTCAGATGTTTCTCTTTGTCTGAGAGGGTGTCTGGGGTAATTTACTAAGACTTCACACCTATCTTAGGGAAGGACTAAGTCCCTGTAATCCTAATGTTAACATAAAAATGTCTAAAGCCTGTGGTGGTCCCTGCAAGGAGCTGGTTCTCAAGTCTTTGGCCCTTCAAGAGCTGTGCCAGCCTTTCTCCTTACACAGACTTTCATGGCATCAGTGAAATCTAATACTGGGACATGCTCCAGAATAAAATAAATTGCTTCTGTCATTCAAAAAGGTAAAGGAAGTAAGAAGTGTAACAAAATTTCTAGTCATCCATTGTCTCATAGCCACCTCTCCTTTCCTCTCAGCTCACATAAGTGAAATGATGCGGGTCTGAGATACCAG
The DNA here is from genome assembly GCA_035590215.1 of Microhierax caerulescens. Taxonomy (NCBI): domain Eukaryota; kingdom Metazoa; phylum Chordata; class Aves; order Falconiformes; family Falconidae; genus Microhierax; species Microhierax caerulescens. The sequence goes on from JAVJGJ010000001.1 coordinate 63,521,130, forward strand.
CTCAGAAAGGTCCTTCACAGTGTTACCACTGCCTGTGTGGTGAGGAATGTCACCTCCAATCTTAAACTTCCAGATTCTTCAGCTCCACAATAACATAGGGATTCTGTGCTACCGTTGTGGGGGATGTAGTAAGGAGGTGGTGTGTCTGCAACTTTTTTTTTTTTATATGGGAACATTTCACTTTGTTATTCCCTAGTTTATGACTTCAAGAAAGATTGAATATGGAAGCTACTGCCAGTTCATCTAGGTACCACAGGTTAATAAGATCACATGTAGCTGTACTAGTAGTTCAGACTCCAGGTATTGTGAAACCTTTCACTTCTCCCATCTCCTCCTTAGCCTCACCAGTGAGCCCAAGAACTTGCTTTGAATTACACTGCACCTGAAACACATTCTCCTAAGAGCTTCTAGTCTTGTTTTGAAACCTCCAGCTCTTGAGCCCCTCCTTACCCTTAGTAACTTTTTCTAGAGGTTAATCATTTACCTTTGCAAAAAAACAAGTCTTAATACTAATTTGAACTCATCTAATTACAGCTCCCAGTCATTGATTTTCATTATGATTTTGATTACTGGATCAAAAAGTCCATTAGTGGTGGTGTTTCCTCCATGTAAATGTTCTTATATATTGTAGTCAAGCCATCTCCTTTAAATCTTCTTTAACATGCCAAAGAGACTTAGCACTTGAAATCTTACTCTCTAAGGCATTTTGGTTTATCTAGGTAGCTTCTTTCTTTTGTTATCTACTGCTTTCAAATTTCTGTTCCCTGCCTTCAAACCTGGATGTGCTTTCAGCCAGCAGTTACTCTTTATCACAGCTACTGGTCATTTTGAGTGTTCAAAATACTTTTTCTTAAACAACCCCAAATTTCATTCCTTTTCCTTCTCCCAGTCAGTTTTGACTCTTAACTTTCCTCTTCTTTGACAAATTAGATTTTCTTAGACCACTAAGCGTATGTGATGGGTTGGAAAAATACTTTGCTTGCCCTAGTGAATATAACCAGCTGTCACTAAGCAACTACGGTCTTCTCACGTGGGACACATTCATCTTCATCCATCAAAAAAAAGCCCAAATGCTCAGTTCCTGTGCTTGGGAGCAATACTATTTTGTAAAGAAAGTTCTAATGTTTGGACTTTAACATTTACAAGATAAAACAGGTAATAAAAAATACCAAAAAAAAATCTAAACCTCTTGGTTTAGATTTTATTTGTTTGTTTAGTTTTTTTGTTAGGAGAGAAAGATTATTTCAGTACAGGCTGCATTGACTCTCCAACCTGTGGAACCCAAATCAGAAATACCAGAAAACACACAGATGCAGACAGGGCTGACACATTGCAGATGTGTCAAAGGAGTAGGCTAGAGCAAGTCTAGCAGCTAAGAAGAGCTACCAGAAGTCTTGGCCTGAAACAGCACATGGATTAATTTGCTGACAGTTCTGCATTATGAGCTATAAATTACCCAACCAATAAAACTAATGGGTGTTAAATATACAGCTTGTCTACACAGAGGTGCGTTCGAGATACCTGAGCTAGCTCTGAGCACAGTAACATTCCCATGCAGAAATGCCAGCTCCAGTCCCAGGAGGCAGCATAATAGGCTTGGTGTGGCCACCAAGCTAGATCTTAGAAAGGTCTCTCACCACTGAGGCTGCTCCTGCTTCCAGAATTGGTGGTTTTGGCACTTGACCCACAATCATTGCACCGCACCATTTTGCATGACATTACTGTTGACCTACTATCCCTCTTTGTGTCTGAGACAGTGCCACAACTGCTTCTTCTGACATTCCATAATTGGTGTCCCATCTTTCAACAGGAGAGTGCTTGCTGTCCCCTCCACTCTCCTGGAATTATTCTTGTTACACAAACAACACACCCTTTTCTTTGCTCCACCACATCAGGCAGCAGTGGTCCTCTGCCCACGGAAGAAACAATCCTCTGGCTAGAGAACTGCTCCATCCCTCATCTCTCTTGCAGCATCCCCAACTAAACTGGCCCAAATGCCTCTTTTATTTACTTTTTAAAATTATATGGTGTTTTTATTTTATTTTACAGAACATAGACAAGTAAGTGTTGTTCTGTGTCCTTAAAGAGCAGTTTGAATCAACACACCCCCTCAGAGTGCTGGCTCCATCCATATAACCTCTTTTACCTGATTCTTCTTTCCTAGACAGATTAGATGTCACAGCACTCCCCAAACTACCAGGCTGTAACAAGGTCCTTTTACTGTCTCATACTGGCATACTCTCCACCCCAGTCCTTCTGCTGCCTTCTCCTCACCTCTCCTCCTCACTCAGAGCATACTCTCTCTCACCTCACTTCTTCCTCTCTCTCCTCTCCTTCTGCTTCTTCCTCTCTCTTGCTTCCTTGGCTGCCCCCTCTTCACCGACTCAACCCCTTAACAGAACCAGCCACAGCTGCACTTATCAACCAACGCTGCCCCTGAAGCCAACCCACAGTTGTATGTTATCAATACTAATTAACCCATCTACATTCTTCTACAATTAGAGACAGCTCAGAACAAGTGATCACAACAGTCCTTTCTGGCACTAGAAAGGTATATTGAAGAGCTGCAACCCCTCTCTGGAGTTTTTGTCTTTCTGTCCTATACACTCACCTTTCACATGCCTTCTGGAAGCTTTCTGCATTCAGCATGTCCAGGAAGGGGCCATGGGACATTCCTTTAGACCATAAATTCATCTCATATTTCCTCCCTAGCTTGCTGTCCTGTTACATTTCTTTGCTGAGGAATGTCACATCGTAGTACCATACAAAGACACAACACTGCTCCCCCTTTCTGAGAAGAGTCATCTCACTAAATATACATGGGTAAACACCCTGACAGTTTTGTGTTAGCTGAGGTGTCAAGGGACTCACCTGACTATCTTTATTTCACTTGCAGAGACCAAATGAATTTTTAATGTTCTTCCTATAAAAAAGCTCTCAGTGAGCCTTTTTGAAGTATTACAACTTTGTAGCTTCCTTGCCAGTAGTTTAAAGTTATTTTACTCTTTGCTTCAGTAGAACATAAAAGCTCCAACCTATCAAGGAGAAGAGATGCCACAGGAGTCAGCAGACAATGGTGAAGGTTTCCTGTGGATAGGCCAGGAAGCAGAAGAAACTACCCCTTGTCCATGCAGCCCTGCTTTCCCTCTCATCCTATGTCTGGGAGACTAAGTCCTTGGGGCAGAGGCAGGCAGAGTCTGGTGTAAGCTGTATCCTACTCCACCCAGACACTAAGCTACAAATACAAACCACTGCCCCCATCTATGGAAGCAAGTAAACTTTTGCTATCCTAATTAGTTTTGCCTCAGAGGAAATGTCTTTTGTGGTAGTGACTGGTACAGGCTGACCTGTACAGGTTGAGCATGGGCTATTGAGCAAGGATTTTATGTCCTTGACCATGAAAATCAAAAAGGTCAAAGCTCAATTAGAGCTGAAACTGGCCATCATTGTGACAATAACAAGAAGACCTTTTTTAAGTACATTACTAGAAAGAGGAGAACTAAAGAAAACATTGGACTAATACTTGTTGAAGATGGTCATCTGACTAATAGGGATAAAAAAAAAAAAAAAAAGCAGGGGTGTGTGATGCTTTTTTAACCTCAGTCTTTAATAATACTGATAGACATTGGGTTGTCCAGCCCCCTGAGCTGGAGGACCACGAGTGTGGGAGCAGTGACTTTCCATTTGCGGACACTGAAATTGTAAAGGACCAGCTGTATCAGCTGAACGTTCACAAG
>JAVJGJ010000001.1:63524966-63561095 GCA_035590215.1 Microhierax caerulescens
CCCCCCCCCCCCCCCCTCCGATTTGCTTTTGTATATGCTTGTGCTGGGCAGTGCCGGGCTGGGAAGCACATGAAGGTTTTGTGAGGCTGTGCTTTCTCTTGAGCTTAGAATCAAAGTGCAGGCTGCCTATGTTCAAGCTTTGGGCTGAAGATCAGAGAGGCAGAGTTGGCTACATTGGAGAAAAAAAGAACAAAAAACAAAAAACAAACAAAAAAAAAAACCACCACAGGCTTTTGAATATCAAAAACATATTTAGCTCATTTCAGGATTACTTTTTTTGAGAAAGTTTGGTTTGTTTCTGATTATTATTTGTACTGATTTAATGCCTAAGACAGACAGGGGCGAAGACTCCTTTGCACAAGGTGCTGTACAAAATCAGGCACCATAAACAGATGCTGTATTAATAGCATACAACCCTGGCAGGCTGTTTGTTTTACTTGGTATTATTATCTTTTTGTCTGAACTGATTTAGCAATGATGCTAAAGGCATAACCTGTCACATGTTGATCCTAATTGATCCTAAATCTGACTCAGTTGGGAAGCTTCCCCCCCCCCCATCAAGAGTCTGAGGAGTGATTGTTTCTTAACTAAAATCTGTACTTAAAAATCACCTTGGTGTCATGCCATTGGCAAGAGTGATGAAGAGAGAGGTTGCTCTGGGTTTTAGAAACAGTGCTGCATGGCTGCCTTCGGTTCACTCCTGAGTTCATCAGGGAGTTGCCCAGCTTCGACCTCCTGCACTGTTTGGATGTATTCATTTTTGTTTCATTGAGTCATTCAATTATTATGTCAGATTTGAGATGGAGAGCAGTACAAATTATTTTGGCCCAAAACCTTTCTTTAACCCTGTTTACAGAGGTGAAAGGCTAATACATTAAACCTACCAACCCATGAATACAGATTACTTTAGCCCATTTACAGACAATAATCTCTAATCTCAGTTTTTCCTTTTGCAGGAATCAGTCAGTGTTTGGGACAGGGGTATTGGGTGGTGACAGTAAACGGCAGCACTGTAGTTATTACAGGCTGTGTAATTCCTTGTCCTTCAAGAAAACTTGACAGTCGCTGAAGCGGGATGCAGTGGGAGTAATACTGGATTTTGCTTTAACAACAGGACAGAATTACCTTTTTTAAAAATTCTCTTTTGTTAGTATTTTTAAAAAGCTTCTACATGCTCACATTCAGATTTTCTTTTTGCTCTGCCAGTGCTGAGCACCAAGTTCATACCTTTGTGCTGCTACAGGGCTGCAGCACCTTGGTGTGCAGCATGGCATCAGCTCCCTGTGCTGCGGACTCGGTGGATAGAGGTAATAGTAGACTGAGGGTCTGAAAGCACTTCAGAGCTGTTCTAGAGAATATAATCCTTTGCCACTTTCCCTGGCTATCCTAGCTCTCAGTAGTTGTACTAAAGAAATGGGCTTTAACTTGCAATGACTCTTGTTAAAATGGCAGTGAAGACACAGTAATGTGGAACACCAGCTGAAATTCAGCCCTGACCTCATCTAGCATTTAATTTGAACTCATAACCCAAACTAAAAGCCAGCTTGTTTTCTGTTTGCAGTTATTTTAACTAGTGTTAACTCTGGCTAAACTGATGAGCCTTTTATTGGTTGGTTTACTTCAGGTGTTTACTCTCCTCTCCAGATATCCTGTCAGTGTTTTGTAAAGTGGATTTTTATTAGTATGCTACAGAAGTTTATGGAGTTGGAAGAAGTAGAGTACCTGTAAAAAGGCAGATGTAGTCCTGTAAATGATGTACTTTACAGCCTTAAGGCTTGCCTAGTTTGGTTTTCAGCACTACAGACCAGCATCCAATGAAAGACATTAGTCTATATTGCAAACCTGCCCTTGCTTGTAACCTCAGCTACTTGCAGCTGAATCAGCACTGTGACTGCTTCAGACGTGCTCAGTGCAGATCTGTTTCCCATGGTGACCCAAAGCTTTTGTCAAAATATACCCAATGGCTTGGACAGATTGGTGCTTTGATGTTCTTGCACTAACAATGAATGTTTCTTTCACTAGCCTTGCATTCAGGTTGCCTTTGCTGCAGGGATGCTGTAGCCAGGCTCATTAGTACATGGTTCTTGGCAGGTTTTCCTGTTGGGGTACATGTTCATTGCCTTTGGGGGTTTCATCTCTCCTCCTCACTGTGTTAATCACAAAGAGATGTGACAGAAAGAAATCCAAGGAAACGATAAGACATGAGACATTACATGATGAAGTACAGAGGACAAACCTTTCATTGCCTGGGGGAGACCTTCCATGGAGGGTGATGGTGAGGCAGCACACCTACTGCCAAGTCCTGTCCGAGACCTCAGATTCCTGAGCTGGGGAGTCCCTGGCAGTGGAGCAGATGCACCATGTAAAGGGGTGCCCCGAATTGCCATTAAATCTGTAAAATCTTATGAATTTGCTGTTTAATGCTCTTGTTAAATTTTAAGGGCCTTATCAATGAGTTGAAACAGCATAATTACTTTTTTTCCCCTTGTGTAAAACTAGTATTTAGATTATTTCCAGTACCTCTTTTCCGTCTTGCTCCCAGGCTCTCCATAATATATGAAAGTAATCCCATTGGTGACCTTTACAACTCTGATTCAGTTTGGCTCTGCAGGAATATTCTGCTGTTTGGCTGGCTGGGGTTTTGGTGTGGTTTTGGTGGTTTGTTTTTCCTCAGTTTTGCTTTTCTCACCGTAGAATAATAATCAGAGGAACAGAATTGTTTGAGGCTATAGAAAGAGGACTGTTTTTTCTCATCAAACATAATAATATTTTACAATAAATACAGCAGTTTAAATGTATCTCATTGGCATATCTCCACAAAGGCACTTGGTGAGGCTGCAATTAGTGTGCTTTGCCTCTCCTTGTATTAGTTTGATCACATAAGAAGCAGCCCATCTGACAGCTCTAGCACCTGGATAGATAATTAAAACTCATCAACAAAACAACAAAATGCAGTATGTAGTGGGAATCACCTGTACTAGCATTAAACACTGCAGATAATTATATCGCAGCAGAGGTTGGAAAGCCAGCTTCTCTGTGCTCTGAAAGATCAATAAAAAGGCCCATTCATAATGAAGAAAACATTAGAGACAGTGGATTTTCATCTCCCTGTCATTAGATCCTTTGCTTTTAAGGTTTTGCAGAGGCAGAAAAAGATTCTGTTGAGGAATTCATTGTTTCTGGAAGCTAAACAGGTGAAGATTTAGCTTTGCTTTTGTGCACTGCATTATTGAAAGCAAATGTGGTGAACCAAAGGCTTTTCTCAGGGCTTGCGGTTCTGTTCTCTCCACCTTCCACTGCCTTCCTTCTCTGCTTGTTTTTTTCCTTCTTATTTGCAAGGCATCACATTAACTCCACTTACAAGTGAAATTTCTCTTTTCTTCCTGTTTACTTTCTCCAGGGCATTTTTTTTTTCCTTGGCCCTTCCTAAAGGGTTGATTTGGAAATATCACGTATTGACAAGGGAGAACACACTCCTGGCTGACTTATTTGCTGTGACAGCCTCTTTCTTAAAGCAGCCATCCAGAGAAGAGATTTTTGTGTTCCAGAGAAGGAAAAAGGATGTCTTGCAGCGTTACCATGAAGGATAATGAATTCAGTCTGTTTCTTACTGTAAAACCATTAGAAAAGTATAATAGACCTTGAGAAAGAGGCTTAGATATTGATGTCTTGGCTATATTAGTGTGCCTAGGCACACGATGGCTGCCTTGCCTGTCATTGCAGAAAAAAAAAATAATAATGTCTATGTAAATGTAGCGTTTTGGTTGAGGGGAGAGGGACGGAGTATCTTTGCTTTTGGTGACTGGTGCTCATGAATGCAGGTGAGCCAGCTTGGTCAGCATAGGTGGGCATTAAGAAACCCCTGTTACAGGTTGCTGTAGGTGGAGGGTAGTGCCAGCCATGAGCAGGGTTTGTTAGCAGCAGCAGCAGCAGCAAGGGATGGAAATGTCAGCACAGTGCTCTCCATACAAGCCCAAGTTCATGGACGTGTAGCCTGAAATTTTCTGATCCTCAGGGTATTTAAGAGCCTAGCCCTGGACTCTGACCCGTTTGCTTGTGGATTCAGAGGGAGTGGGTGACTTCCCCATTTCTAGTGATTTCCAGTACGCCCCGTTTGCAGGAGCTCCCTGCCCTGGTGTTGCAGAAAGCCTTGCTCCACCTCAGAAGTGCTTGTCTCTAGAGTATAAGGGTGAGGAGAAGGAGGGTGCGTTGGGATGAAATTGATGGTTGAGCCTCTAGGCTCGTTGTGGACTTCTGGTTGCTCTACTCCTGCTGACCCTAGTATGATGGGTGCCTGCCCCCATGGTTTTGGCACCCGTTTTTCTTGTCTTCTTACTGGTATTGCACCTGCAATGATTAATGCTGAAAGGCTTTTGTTTGGGATTGATGTTTTATTTTGTGCTGCCTTTGCATTTTTCTTCTGGCAAACATATCACCACAGACATATCTAGCCTGATGCTGTTGACATGTCTGTGCTATTAACGTTTGTGGAAAAGCCTAAAATAAACATCACCTGCCAAACTATTATTGTTTCTTTTTTTTTTTTTCTCTTGGTAAATATATCAGAAATGTCAGTGTTGGAAGAAAGCAAAGATATTGGAGCAGGAATAAGGAGCTGTTTATATCTTAAAGTGTTCCTCCCTCACTATCACAAAATGACCTTGTCACTTAAAAATCATAAAAATGTTGCCAGGGAGAAGGAATGGAAGTTTGCTGAAGGGAAATGAAGTTTTGGTGGTGGGTTGTTTGTTTTTTTTTTTTTTTTTTTAAGTCTGAACTGGGAGTTGCAAGCAGCGTTGAGCCCTGCAGCTGCTTCTGAACTCAGATGCTTCCTTCAGTCCCACTGCTATAAATGCAAAACAAATGCCACATGAATTATTATTACTGTTTCACATTAAAACTCTTGAAAGTCATTTTCCTCTGGAACTGGGAGAAGTTCTGAAAAAATAATCCATGCTTTCTGTTACAGTGTCTGTGTTACACTGGATTGACACTTCTCTTCTAGAATAAATATTTTTCCACACCTGAAAGACAGAACAGGTACATTAATAAGTGGTGGGAATAAATGTAGCTAGAAAGAAGGCAAAAAGACAGCCCCCCTTCTTTCTTCTTCTTTCTTTCTTTTTTTTTTCTTTTTTTTTTTCTTTTTTTTTTTCTTATGACTGGAACAATTTATAATTTTCCCAGGGGGTAATTTTTCCTCTCCAAAACATATAAGTGAATAATGTGAATTTATGAGATGCTGGGTTCTTAAAGGCTCCTGAGCATCTCGGACTGATTTTTAGGAGGGTTTGGGGTTATTCTCTTTTCCTGAACTACAGGAATATATATTTCCATCAGTGTCTCAAATCAGGGTGAAAATACAGATCTCGGGGTATGCTTTGGTTTCTCATCTCTTGGTTGGTCTTGGTAGGCATCTGCACCTTGGCAAAGTGGATGTGACATACTGGCCTTTTCATTGCCCTTTGCACCAACATAAGCATTTTCAAAGGAACCTGGGCACTGGCAAGTCACAGTTTCCACGTCTTGCAAAATGCAAGATGCAGCCGGCTTTCTGCCTTGCTATCCTGAATGCTGTGGCAGTGTGGTGAGTTATTTCTGATGAGCTATGTGGACGCTCTTGGTCCCGGCAAAGTGTCCACAAATGCCAGCACCAATTATGGAGGTGGCCTGAGACATGCAGGGTCTCTGAGGAGCAAGCTGTATCTTCATGTTCCCACCTCGCACTTCAGGGAACAGCAGGGAGAGAGGAGTGATTACAGGTAGAAATAAGGATTTCCAAATAAAACAAACCAACCCCAAACAACAGGATGGAGATAAATTTCTTGTCAGATGTAATGATAAATGACAATAAAGGGAACTAAAACCATTTGAGGGGCTCCTTTAGTTCTTCTGTGTCTCCAGAACATTTGCCTTAAAATATGATACAAACTAATAGAATTGAAGCTACTTTTTAAACAGGCATAAAATTGTGTATTTGGTCCCCCAAATTCACAGATTTCTCCCATGGTTCTCTTGTTTACTTGGTGTCAGAGCATATGGAGAATGAGAACATAGACCAAGACACCAGGGTTCGCTTGGGAAAGTTGTGCCACGAGGGTAATGCAGGGGCAAGGGAAGTAGTTTCATCTGAAGGAGCTGATGAATCAGTGCTGGAAATATATTTATTTTAAATAATATACTGCTTGTCAAAAAACAGTAAAAGAGGTATTGATGGTTGTAAAAAAGGTGACTGTAGTTTTCTGGAGTACAGTTATCCTAGAGCAAATGATGTAAACAGTTTCTGCCCTATTTTGGAGGGGAGTCTGGCAAGATGTAGAGCTGCTGTTTCTGGCATAAAGCGAAGGGACTTGGGTAGTATTCCTGCAATCGACCTACAGAAGAGACAGTTTTATGAACTGATGCAGCACTGGTTCTTACTGCAAATTGTAACTCCAGTAGTTAGTAAAGATCTTCCTTTAAGAAAAGAGGGAAAAAAGAAAAGAAAAAAAACCCCAAAATTAAAACAAAGGATCCTTGTTGTATTGGCTGGAAGGGTCAATACCCAGCAGTGAGCCTCACAACTTGCAGGAGTTTGGAGCAAGTATTACTAAAACCCAAGCACCAAGAAATCCCAGGGTTCATTATATAATCCCATAATTTACAAAGATGAGCTCATGGGATGATTTGCTGGGAATGCAGTAAAGCAAGATTACATTTCCCCACCGCCCACCCCTGTGTTTTCAAGTCTACAAGTCTACTACGTGACACACAAGAACTGACACAGAAAAGGAGATGTTTAAAAGAAGACAAACATCTCCTTTTCTGTGTCACTTTTTGTGTGTCATGTAGTGTCACCCGGGCCTTTAATCTGTCGGGAAAGAAATAAAAAAAACCTGAAGGGACCAGGAAGCTGTTGTGAAAATGAAGAAAAAGTTTGAGCAAAAGCACAGTGACCAGAGCTTTAATGATGAGTATTTTTTACCTCTTTCTCTGCTTAAAATTTTCATAGCCTGATGTCTGACAGTAGTAGTTGGTTAAATAGGTATTAGGGTTTTTTCTTAAGGTTTTAAGTCCATACTGCCCTCATCTCTTAGCGTGTTAGAATGGGAACCTGCATGTTTCACCCTGGGGTGATAAAAGGAAACTAAAAATGCCAAGTGCTAGACTCAGGACTGCTGCCCATATGAAATGGCTGTGAAAAAGAGAGGAGGCTGAATTTCTCTGGTTTTGGTGAGGTGTTTTGTATGAGCCCTTTTTTGCAAATTGTGTGAGGTGACATGGCATATAATCTGAGCTTTTATTTAGGGCTTTTTCACCTGGTTTTCTGTTGTTTACCCCGCTGCCCCCCCACCCCCCCAAGGTGACACTGTCGATTTGATTTTGCCTGCTATTGAATTTTCTGTGCTTGGTAGGCACAGTGCTTTGCCATCCCCCAATCCCCAGGGATGTGCAAGGGGGCTTCAGGACTGCCTAAAGTTAGGGGGAAAAGCCCATACCACCACTCTGCATTCCCAGCTCAGCCCCTGTGTCATGGTGCTTTTACTCTCTTTGGTGATGGCTCAGGAGGCAGCGTGCATTTGGAGAGGTTAAAGCTGGTGTTCACAACTTTCGACTTCCAAACCAAGTTTTGAAATACTGGTTATGAACCTGGAGCTTTCTGGGTTGTGTGTTTTCGCTTCTGGTTTTTGACCACAAGGAAACGCTTGGTCAGGTGGTGATTCAAACCAAACGCTTTCTTACAGATAGAGAGAAACAAAAAACATGCAGATGAACCCTAAATGTGTCTGTTCCTCCCCCCACATCCATTTCCTCACAATTTTTGATCCTGACTCATGCTTTTGAAATGTCTCTTTGATCCATTGCTGTTCTTCTATGTAACGTGGCCAGGAATGTCGCTACAGCCAGAGACTATTGATTAGGCCAGTGCAATTGCTTTTTGAAAGGCACATTGAGCCCAGTTAATGATTTTTGTTGAAAGTGAAAGTTTGGATGATGTTCAAAGCCTGTCCTGGAAGACTGCCCACTTGTGTGGTCTAGTCTACCTGTGATAGCCCAGCCAAGCTACCTAAGTGTAAGTAGCAAGGGTGAGGACAATATAGTTACCCCTTTTTGTTAATTAAACTGTTTTTCTGTGTGTATAATAAAACTAAGTTTCTGTGATAACTGTAGTCTTTCAGCTAGGAAAAAAGAGAACAACCCAGCCCTCTGGATTATCTGTTCTCCAGCAAAACAGCCTGATGAGCAAGCGTATCAGCTCTTATTAATCTTTGCATAAAATTAAAGAAAGTATGGAGCTTAAGGCAGTCACTAATGAATCAATTTTAATTTATGGGCTCAAATAAAATCTGCATTAAGGCTGACAAACTATAGCCTCAGGTAAACATGAAGCATTTCCACTGCAGACCTAAATGAGTTCTGTGCTGGATGTCACAGCTTCTGCTAGGAGAGCAGGAGTGTCAGGGGTCTCGTGTCACATCAGAGGATGCAGCATCTCAGAGAAAGTAAATGCAGTCGTCTAGCCCTTAGGAGGTCTTCGTGCAAAAGCATAAAAATCAAATGCTAGCTACACTTCTCTCCCTTCACACACATACACACACCCCCAACAAACAAGTAGAGGATTCTTCTCTGTAAAACTGCTGTAAACTAAGTAATTTGGCATTCCCAAAATACTCAAAAGTTGCGCCTAGGTGCTTGTATCATGAAAGCAGACACAAACGTGGGTTTCCACACATGCTAAAATCAGTCACCCATGGATGTGAGTCCTATGTGCCACAGAGGAAGCATCTTGCAAAGCCCAACCTGTGTGCGTGCATAATCTTAACCTGAAAGGTGCTTGCTGCAGCAGACAGGGTCGCTTCCTCCTCTGTGCACTTGTATGGCAAGTTCTTCAGTCAGAACAAGGTTTGCTTCTGGAAAAAATACATTGTCTCAGTAGAGGCATCCATGCTGGGCAGGATGAGTAAATAAAACTTGGCCATTTATAGCTGATGTGTGTTGGCTCTGTGTGAAAAACTATTGGTTCTATTTTTAGACAGATTCTTTGGTGATTATTTTTTTCCCCTCAAAGGTTGCTGTTTCTAGTCTTTGTATTAAATATTATTTGAGATGACTGTTTCTATGGGAACACTTTATAAATATGTTGTAAAATGTATTTATTATGCCTGCTATAAAATACACAATGATTATTTTTGCCACAAATGTTGTTGGTTTAGTCTTTGGATTTTGTTTGGTGGGATTGCTGTTATTTAAGGTTAGTTGAAATCACTGTGATGGAGTTTGGGTTTCAAGATTTAGAGGACCACATATCTATAATTATTTGTTTTTTGTTATTGTTATTTGTTTTAAACCGTCCCCTCAGTTCAGTTTTAAAAAAATAACTCCTAGTGCTGTAAGAACTGCTTGGAGGGAAAGGCGTTGTGCCACCATATGTCTTCGCTTCTGGCAATAAGCTGATGAAGACATCAGCATTTGCCATCAGCCTTTGCACGCTCTCTGGTGAGCTTCCCCAGCTGATGCTGAAGTCCTGGCTTCTGCATGTTCGCTCCTGTTGACACTGTGGGGGCTGCTGCTCAACCTCTTGACCTGTCCTTCTGTCTGGACTGTTTTCTAACTCCCTTTTTTCTTGTTTTTCAGATGCAGTAATCGGACCCAATGTGCAGTTGTTGCTGGCCCTGATGTGTTTCCAGACCCTTGCCCTGGGACGTACAAGTACCTGGAAGTGCAGTATGAATGTGTCCCTTACAGTATGTATTTTGATATATTTCCCTTTGTTTCTTTAATAGAGATTTGATTGATTGCGGAGACTAGGCCATCCTTGAGCTTGTCGGTTGTTGCCCAAGGGCAAGTAACTGCTTGGTGACAAACCAGGTGCATCGTATGAGACTGAGCTAGTAAGATATGAAAAATTTTCCTCTGTGCAAGGTTTGTGTTCAGGTTAAAAATATCCTAATAGTGCCCCATGTTTTCCATGTTGTACAGTGTAACAGTGACGTATCACCTTTCGGAAAACACTTTGGAAGCAAACCAGGAGAATGGAGCACTATTGCTAGCTTATAGCTTCTCTTTCCAGGGTTTTATGCTTGTAATCATATAGCAGTGCACTTTGACCAGCATGTGTCCGTGTAATTGGTGACATTTGGTAAGTGCCTTAAATACAGTATTGTATCGCTGAGGAGGTAGAAAGCTAGTGTTTTGGAAAATTTGATGTTTGATGATAGAAAATACTAATTTATAAGCTTCTAAGATTATGAAGGCAACTCACAGGTAAGCTATTTAGCCTAAATTTTTGCAGGTAGACAGAAAGTCATCTGGGATTACAGAAATATGTGCCAAATGGGAAGTGTCAGAGCTACAAAAAGTTAAGCATACCTCAGATTTTGCTTCCTATAGAAACCAAATTTGTTAGGGGCAGTTATGGTCCTACTATCAAAAATGGCATACCTCAAAAAAGACATAAAAACAGTAATAGTAGGAGCGCACTTTTTGTTAGCCGTCGTAAAGGCTGAGTGACACCTTTACCTAAAAATAGCAGCACCGTCTCTAGGCTCTCAGTTTGTGTAGGCTAGTGCACATAGCACACCTCTCAAAATAATAAAGCAGGTACAGGAATGGATGCTTTTGAGCTACAGAGTTGCATTAGACTTCAGTTTGCTGAAAGTTTGCTTTGAAAGGATTTGGCTTGAGGACTAAGAGCATCTTCTTTGTTGCTTTGAGCATGGGCTGCAGGAGAGCCGGTGTGGCTGACAAATGATAGACATGCTGTCTGGAGGGGAAGCAGGAATTTACAATCCTTTGGGTGGTCCCTGTCCCTCATGCAGGAGGTGGCCACCTGTCTGCTGCTACGATGTGGAAAGGTTGTGCAAGGTTTTGCTTGTGAAACCACAAGTTGAGGGATGCAGCTAAGACCACCTCTCTGAGAAAAGGAGACCCTCCCTCTCTGCTGACAGGGGTCTCAGCATAACCATATTTGGTTTTTCTAAACAAAAATGTGAAGCTTCTAAATGCAGCGATGGAATATTTTTAATGTGGTGAGCTATTAAGCCCATGGAAAGAATGACATCAGGGCTTAGGGTCTGCCCTAGCAGGCTCATACCAAATTACCAGTTTGGAGTTATTCCACTCTAAATGAGATCTTTCATTTTACACACAACACTGTGTGTGGGGAGGGCAAGGGGCGGTTGGTTTCCACTTATCATAGCAGGTTGTATTTCCTTGTGATTTGTGATTTGCATGAGGTATGCTGCTCCCTTCTGAGACTGAGCTGGTAAAGCAATAGTGATTACATAGTGTGCCTCTGTACCCTTTGTTGCTTATAAAACAAAGAGGAATAGTGGTGTCTTGTGAGAAAGGTAATATGTGAATATTATGCCCTGAGGTGTTAATCGGCCCTGTGTACAAGATGTAAAATAACTCTTGTGAGGGGTTGCTGAGTACCAAACATACAGTAGGGATTGAGTATATTTTAATGAACTGAATGTGGGGAGGAAAACAATAATGACAAGTCATGCTGCCTTTACAGTTAAGTTAGTAGATCAGCTGGCTGTTGCCTCCATTTCTTTATAAATCAAATAAAGGGCCTCTGCTGGTACAGTTATGGGGGTGGAAATGAGGGGCAAGCACATTGTAAAATAGGGTCTCATCTCCGCCCTTGTTTTTCTGCATTGTCTAGGCAATTTTGGGTCAAACCTTAATTATTGTTATTCAGTGTAGCTCCAAGGAGGTTGGTTGTGTTCAGGCAAACTGCGTCCCTTCATCTGCAGACACAGAGGGGGAAACCTAGGGCTCCTTTGTATTCTTGCCCTACCTCAGTCTCTGTCTGGCTTTGTTACTTCCTCCATTTCTGCCCTCTGAAAATGGTCAGCTCAGCTGTACAGATGTTCCTTGCGGGGCCCCAGCAGTGCCCCATGAGTGAAGGCCATCCAGGCGATGGGGAAGGTGTCAGCTCAGGACAAGGAAGTCAGCAAGGGTATGGTTGGACCAAAGATACCCTGGCAGATGAAATCTGTTTCCCCTTCGATGCCCTTGGTGATACCTCTGCCATTTGCTGTGGGTCAGCTGGTCCCCTTGTCACTGAGCCCACGTGCTTCAGCCTGTCTAGCTGAATTTGGGCTGTTGCCCATGTCCTTTCAGGTCCAGCTTTCTTAGCATTGCTACCCGCACCCAGCTACCTTGTGTGATGCTTCACTGGAGGGAGGGGAATGGGCTCGACAGGTTTCATGGTGCTGGTTGCTACTGGGGACAACCCTTCCTTATCTGCTGACATTTCCTTAGTGGCTTTGTGCACTAGGCCCTTGGTGAATGGTGGTGTCTGCCGTATGGCCACCTCCTACAGAAAGACAGCAGCTGCGTAACAAAGGAATTAACATGTCAGCAGGCACTTGTACTTGTGTGCAATTCCAGCTTTCTTTCTTTCTCTGGTTGGATGAGTTACTCCTTATGGTTTCAAATTATTCCTTATGGATGGAGAGAGAGTTTACCTAAGTGCTAGCTCAGCAGCAGAAGGGAGTGTGTGTGTGTCTCAAGAGAGCAGCGTTTAGGAGTCATCTTTAACATATGTTGTTAGGGCTGACCTTAGGTGCTTATGCTCAATATAGTGCTAGTGTATACTCTTCCTTGGAGAAAAATTACAGAAGATTTAAAACTCCATTGGGTAGCATACTCCTCTAG
Source organism: Microhierax caerulescens (assembly GCA_035590215.1). Lineage (NCBI taxonomy): Eukaryota > Metazoa > Chordata > Aves > Falconiformes > Falconidae > Microhierax > Microhierax caerulescens. The sequence continues at coordinate 63,537,615 of JAVJGJ010000001.1, forward strand.
AACTTTCATTTATATATTAATTTTTCCACCAACAACTCATTTCATTTTCAAAAGGAAGGCATCCCTCTTTTCTGTTAGGAGGGGGGGAAACCCAACCTTTTCTAACTTCAGTAGTTCATATATTTTAAAATGTCCTCTGTGTTACCCTCTGCACCGCATTCCTGTGTGTTCAGTACAGATATTCCTGAGGCTGCAGTTGTTTGACATGTGGGGAGGAAAACAGATGATTGCGCAGACAGCCCAGTCGTCTCCTCGTTTTGCTGGTCCTGTAGTCAGTTTATGTGATGGCAGATGCTGTCTAAAAAACTGGACAATTATTCCAAGGATCTCTGGACTTTGTTTGTTGCCCTCTGACAATGAAAACCAAGTGAAAACCTGATGATTTCAGCAGGTTAAAAGATACGGGGCCTAAATTGACAGGCCTCAGTTGCATTGAAGTTGCCAAATTCATTTTGTCCTTGTTAGAGCAGGCCTTGGCATGTGGTGTTTATTCCTCTGACACCTGCCTTAAAGACGGCCCCTTTTCTTCCAAAATATTGAAATTACTACTCCAGTTTTCTTATATTGAATTTTCTTTCTGACCAAGACAGCTTTTCCCTGGTTTTCTATTAATTATTTACTACTCCAGACCTGTAGTTTGCTATTTCTAGAGCTGTGCATACATGGCATGTTGCAGAGAGATGCCTGGAACCGCATTTTAGGCAGTGTTGCTCTGTATGTAAGTATGAGAAACCTTGCTCTGTGAGGGTCCCTTTGATCCAGTACTCTGTTGTTGTTTCCTAGTGCATCCCTTCCCTCTCCCCTTCTCCCTTTACAGAGCAGCATTAAATGGGTAATGAGAATAGCAGTGGTGGAGGTGGTTTGTGAAGCTAGGTCAACTCTCTCATTGCAGAAACACGTCAGTGTCTTCTTCTGGTGCTTGTACAGTCCTGTTGTCACGGTGCCAGTACATGTAGGACTGTAATTTTTCTTACTTCACCTTCGTAATGTGCTGAAGAACTTCCCAGTTTGCTCATGAGCCAGCACAGAAAGCAGATGAGCAATTTATCCAATGACATACACAAGACTGGTGACAAGCAAGAGAGTCCAATTTTGCAAGAACTTTGGTGATAGGGAGAGCTGCTGAGCTAGTTGTCATTGTAGGTAGCCAGATTTTCTATCGATAAGCTGACAAATTCAAACCAACATGCTGGTTTTCCGTATAGAAACACAGGCTTTTGTATGTTTAAACCATCCATGTTTCAGTAGCCCGTTACCTATTTTTGAGATGGATGAAGAGAAAGAACTTGAGGCTGACAAGCCCCCTGGCCTTTGCTCTCCTGAGCATGGGAGCTCCGTGAGCCACAGCGACAGTGCTGCCCTTCATGGGTGACACCCCGAGTCAGAACAGGGGGAGATTTTCTAACACGTGAGCAACTACCCCCCACTGGCTTTGACTGAAAATCAGGGATGGTCTGCATTTAGATTTTACTTTAGTTTTGAAAAAGGTGTGAGTTGAATGCATGGAGGTATTTTGAAGTGCTTTTTCTGTTCATTTCCCCCTTGAGACAGCTGTTCAGGCTCCCAAGGATCCAGCATGGTGCTAGAAAGAGGATTTAGCTAGCTGAGGTGAAATTTACCTTCAGTTTTTTCTGAGCTCTCAGTTCCCTTAGGTTCTAGGTTTTGGAGTTCTCAGAATAACTTGTGCACTGTCATCCTTCAGAAACAGTCTATTTTTCTACTAGAATTGGAAAATCTAAGGTAGAGGGCAGGACAAAGTGTAAAAAAGATGGGGGCTTAACGAGGGCTGTTGCTGCATTAACGGAAAGGATGGCAGCAGCAGAAGGGAGCAAGCCAGGTGCCCCAGGCATGGCATAGCCCACTGTGATGATAACTTGTCTTGCACCCAGGCGACAAGTCTTCCATCAGCTTTTAATATTGGGGAGATCTATTCAAAGGGCTGTTCCCCGCAAGGGAAAAATATTTGTGGCTTCTGAGGAAGGATGATTCATCCTTTCTTTCTGTTCCTCTGGGTAAATGGGCTAATAAATGTTACAAAGGCACCAAATATCTTTGGTGCTTACGGAGATTTTCCTGCTTCTTAAATGCTAACAAGGGGAAGGAAAACAACACTTGAGCATGGTTCATCTTTTCTTAAGACTTTTTTCTTTTTACACATGGAACCTGAAATCACATTTCCCAATTACTGTATTGATGAAAGGAAAGGTCATTTCTTTGCTAGAAATATTCCTATTATTGCTGACAGAAGAATAGATGGGCTCACATATCAATAAAAGTGAGGGATGGTAAGTGTGATGTGGGAACAGAATTCAATAAAGTTTTATTGTATCACAAGTGGACTGAAGTGCATTTAAAAACATTAAATGAAGGCTCACAATATCTGCTCCACTGGACCTTCGGGCCAGTGAATAGACAGATAATTGAATAATGACATTTTTAAGAGAATGCAAGCACTAGAAAGCAAACTGATGTTTTCATTGCTCCAAGATTGCTGGTGGAAGGGGGAATAGGGGGGAGAAGCTGGGAGAAAATTGCAATCTGAAAGCAATTTAATGAGACCACTTTTCCCAAGAATACAGTTCTTAATTATTTCTGGAGTGCTATAAGACCATTATGTGGCCTCCAGACTTTCCCTGTGTGTGTTTTCTTGCCGCCTTCCCTATCGGTTGAGAAGCAGTGTTTGCCCATTCAGAGCAGTGCTGTGTTTTGTTAAACAAATGGACTTGTGCCTTCACCACTTTTCTTTTGCTCTGGGTTTCTGGGTGTTTTGTCTTTTTCCCAGGAGAATTTGGTCCTCTGGGGCCCACCAGCAAAAATGGCAAGCATTCCTAAGGAGTTAAACCCAGATATTGGTTCTTTGGTCAGTAATGAGTGATTTCCCCCTGAAGCCAGGAATCCTTTGTTTTATTTAGTTAAATAAATGATTTGTGTGCTTGGGCTAGGAGCAATAATTAAAACCAAACATACAAACAAAACCCACCAGACCTAACTACCCATTATGATTATTTCTGAGCAAAGATTCTTTACTTTGTATCCTGCTGACAAATTGCCTTTCTTCCAAGGCATACAATTTCCTGGGCATTGCAACCAAAAAACCCTTTTTTTTTTGTATTCGCTGAAACGTCCAGCTTTGCTTGTTCGTTCTTTATCCACAGAGGCAGAAATTAAGGATGTGGAACTTCCCCTGTCAATCTCCTTTTACTGTGTGTTTGTGGGGAGAATGGACCTACACAACAGCCAGTTGGAAAAGACCCTTAATTAAAATAGCCTGCTATTATGGTGCTTTGTGATCACGGAGGCTCAGCTATCTGCATAGGTGTGTGCATGGTTTTCAAGAATGGGAAGAAAACTTAAGTGCTGAGATCTGGGGGAAATTGGGGTGTTTGGAAACTTGAAAGTAGCCTGAGATGAGGGGAAAAGGACTTTTTTTTTTTTTTGTGAGATACTGTGAAATATATGGCAATGTGGTTCATTTTTGGACCTGAGATGAGTTTTGTTTAAATTAACAAGATGATTTCAATTGCTTGTGCCTGTAATACCTCCTGGTTTAAAAGTCTGTGGTCACCAGGAGCACTATGGATTTTCTTATGAGAAGTTAGATAAATGTTAGATGGTCTCCATAGTATGAATGCCATCACTGCTTGCTCCATCAATAATTTCCAGCATGCTCCTGTGAAAAGCCAGCTCCTGCTGGCTCCGGCTCCTGTCATCTTTGTCCTTTCCTCTAGGTTGTGGGACACTTCTTCATGTCTCCAACTTCTGCCAGTACGAGCCCTTGTGTGAAAAGTAACCTTTTCTCTCTTTACCTGTTTCTCTCTTCTGAGTGTTTAGCTGGTCACTTTCTGAACTAGTTCATCATGCCCCAGTGTCAGGCTTAAAATATTGAAATGCCTCTATTTGCTGATGCGTTCTGTCTTTACGCCTTGTGTTGGTTCTGAAAATCCTATCTCCACATACAACAGGCAGTGCTCCCATGTATCTTTGAATCACATATGCTATCTTTATCAGAAAAGTCGCCACAATGCTTCTGGTTAATTGTATTAGTTCTGAAATGCAGCAGAGAAAAGGAGTTGGAGTCTGTTACAGCCTGGGCACCTATGAACTTGTCAGCTGATCATAGGATGTTTTATTGCACATTTGCTGTCAAAGTCAGTAAGGACATAATTTGATGGACATGTATGAATACCACTTAGAAAAATAACTTGGTAGCTTACCAGCTGAACAGGTTGTTATGGAAGAGTCATTGCCATGAGTAAGTGTAAATTCAGTCATATGAATGTTTGAGCGTCACTTCTCTGCCCATTTTAAAATTGCACTCCTAATTAATCATGGAAGTTAGGTAACCCCAAAATGAGTTCTGATATTTAAGCTGGACATCTACAAGCTTTGTAGTTGTTGAAGATCTTGCACTCAAGCATAGTGAAAGCCAAAGTGTTGCAGGAGGTGGTCAGGGGGCACAGTTTCATTTACTCTCAATAAAACGGAAGGATGCCTTACACCCCTGTATATTCCTTTTTCTCTGTTCTGTTCTAACAGTTTCATTACCTCCAGATTTTTAAATTTTCACTCCAAAAAAATAATAATTTTTTTCCGCAACATTAAAACATGGCTTTTTTTATCTGAAGGCTGAGCTAACCCATTATATGAACTACAAGCAGAGCAGCCAGCAGCATGCTCTACTGACAGGCATCTGAAAGGCACAGCATGTTGGGCTGCACAAGGTATAAATTAAACAGACGTGGTCTGAATGCCAAGTCTTAGAGTGGGAAAGTTGTATTTTTATTTATTTTCTGAGGCAAATTCAGAACTTCCTTTTCCACTAATTTGGAAAACATCAAGCATCTTTTGGAGATGTTGGACACATTGAACATACGTGAGAGAAACTGGAGGAATGGTGTGATTCTTCTGGTGTGAAAATTTGGGTATTCTGGTGATAGATATAATTAAGGAGGAGATTAGATTTTTCCCTTCCAATTAATATTTAAGTATGTGGAAGTTAAATGGGTACCAGTGAGGAGTTTGCAAGAGTAAAATTCACAGACTGAAGGGAATGTGGGGGAACATGGAAAGTATGACAGTAATTTAATGTTGGGTTTAATTTAATATAGGTTGGGTTTTTTTTTCTGAAGCAAGTGTAGCTGGGAGAAGGTATTCTTTAGAGAATATAAAAAGGTTTCTGTGGTACAGCAAGAGAGGCAAAATTTACATCTTTATTCCCGCCATCACCTCATGCTCACAAAATTTGCAGTGTGGAGATCCAGACTGTGAATAAGTCAAAGACTTTACTGTAGATAAGTGTTTCTCACATCTGATGTTTTTCTTGATGTAGAGCCCGGTCAGTTCTCCCTAGTGCCTCTATAACTGGTTTATTATGGAAACTGAAGGTGGAAAACTGTGATGAGTAGTGTAACATCTCATTTTATGAAGATTATGAATATAAGGGAGTAACTCAATTCCTTGTGTGACTTCTGTGCACCACTTACTCCTTTCTGATCTTGTCCCACAGCAGCTGCATTTTTGGTAAGAAAGTATATCTTTTTGCTTTGGGTTTAGCCATTTAAACTAAAAGTTGCTTAAAATCTTTCAATCTGTTGCCTGAATGCCTTTGGCCTTTGAGTCTGAATCAAAGGTCATTAAATCACAGGGTAATTGATCAGTGTCAGCAAACTTTGGGTCACATTCTGGCAACCTGAGGCTATCTGAAGCCATTAGCTTTTCTCGACAAATTAGTCTTTGTCACCCCCACTTCTAGCATAGTAAATAACTGATATTGGCTCAGCTACAATTGGAATTGTAACCAGTACTGGGCAGAAAGAAGAATGAAATTTTGTTGAATTCCTCAATATATTAATACACTACCATCCTTCCACCTCAGCAGTTGATGGCTCCACATCCAAGTAGAAGAGCATCTTTTGGATGTCTGCAATAGAACTGTGCTTGCTTAACAATCATGTTGATGAAACAAAGCAGCGTGACTCCTGCAAATGTGCTTGTCTGGCATACCAATGGGGAAAAACCCACTGACTTTAGGTCATTTGTATGTCTTTTCTGACAGGTCTACTACTAGATATTTGCCACCAGTTTGTTGTCTAAACATGACCCCATACTTCCCAATTATCTCTGAACAATTCTGTCATCATTAAGTAGAATATATCTCTTTCTGTCTTCAATAATTATTGTTTAAATTGTGCTGTTACGCCAAGTGCCCTCTGGAAACATGGGTAGGGATTTTATACATTTTATAACAGATCTACATGGAGATTATATTTATATTTCCAGATTTTTTTCCTGTTATCCTTTCATTTCTTTAGCAGAAAGTACTGCAAAATTTTGTTTCATTGGTGCAAGCAGTGTAAGGAGATTAAGACCATCCTTGCCAGGTGCTATTATAAATCCACAAAAGAAATTAAATACATTTATTGGTTTTTATTCTGGCCAATGGGGAGAACAGAATACTTGTATCCAGTGGTTAAGTTGAGGATTGAAGTTCATTTCTTCTAGCACATGAGGGAGGAGGACGGAGGGGGAAATTTGAGTGTATTAAGGCAAATCCCTTTAGTGTGTGAAATACAAAAACGCATCTTTCCAGATCTAAAAATACAACTTTGTTGAGTTTCTTTATATTGAAAGGGCTCCCAGGAAGAGAGCCAAATGTATCTGAATGTATTACTTTTTTACTCATTTCCTGCACTTTCCTTGCTAACAACATTTCCAGTCCACTTTTAATAACAATATAGGCCTGCATGAAACCACAGTAGTTGTATGTACCTCAAACTCTGGCAAAAGCGACAGAAACACAGACTGCATAGCATTTGATTTTTGTTAGCTGCTGTCTCTGTTTCCAAGAGCAATTAAATGGGAGGAGGATTTGTGGGAGGCTAAGGCAAAGGGGCCTTCCCCAGGGCATTCTCTGGGGGGGTTTGGGAAGGGATCAAGTTATAATTACATGCTTCCTAACCCAAACCTCACCAAAAAAAAATGACATGGCATGTCATTTTCCCAGGCTGATTGCCAGGCTATACAGAAATGTTCTTAAGTGTTTTGGGGGCATGTGTCTGGCTTTTGCCAGCGACAGTGACCGATTCAGATTAGAAAAGATTTCTTCCAATTGATTTCCTAGATGAATGTCTTGTTGAGAGTCTAAACTAATCTCCTCCTCCAAAGTCTTTTTCCCCTCCATGGCTAATTTAAATATGTCTGAGGTAGTTTTAAAAAATGCCTTAATCTCATTTATCTTTAATTTCTCTGTTCTACTCTAGAGACCCACATAAAAGGATTTACATTGGGTATTTATCCTTTCCAATATCAAAAGCAAATTCCCTTCCAGGTCTCAGTTTTCACCAATAATCCTCAGAGATGTATAATTTTAATTTACCTTGCAGATGATGTCTACCTGGTTTCTCTCTCTGCTTTGTGAAGGTATTATTCAGCTGCCCTGCATTAACTCTGTGTTTTTTCCTCTCTTGTGTGTGTGGAACAGTGTGTATGAGTGAAACTATTGTCTTGCCCTTTGCAGGAGAGCACATGCTAGTTCAGCAGAGGCTTCGGCTAGCACCTCACTGCGTAATCCAGCTGAGTCCTTTCTTTTTATGCCAGGAGAAGCAGTGTCGGGCCTTTGTCCTTTTTGCTTTAAGAATTAATAATTGCACAGTTTTCAATTTAAGCTCTTGCAGAAGCTTGTGAGACCACACAGACACACACCTCATACCTGAAAGCTTCCAAAACCTCAGATGTTCAGATTCACAAAATAATGGTTCTGCTAAACAGAACAGGAGCTGTTGCACTCTGTGGGATTTTGAAAATGAGCCCATTATTTTCAGGTGCCCTAATGAAAGCGAAGCTCCCCTAGAAATCTGCCTTGAATGTATATGAAACACTCCAGAGTTATTCCACCTATGTTACTATTTGAAGTAACAAATCGTGCATTTAAATGCTATTCTGAATGCAACCTTAAAAGATGGTTCCATGTTGCTGCAGCAAAACTGAAGGAATGGGAGGGAATGTAAAGTCCACGTAGCAAATGCAGACTAGGGTTTGAAAAATTGACCCTAAGTAGAAAAAAAATCAAGAAACGACACACAGCTGGTGTTGGAGGTATTTTTTATTGATAAGGCTTGGCCGAAGACATTGAAATTGTAAGATGAATGACTGATGTTCTACCCTTGCTTAGGAGAGTAGAAAGGAGTGTGTAGTGACTAACCACTAGTGGCTTCAGTATAAAATTACACTATATTGATACTGGTGGTCCTTTTCTTATCATAAGCTGAAATGAGTTCTGCTTCAAGTATAATTGCATTTGTGTGCTATTGCTACTTTGGGTATTTATACTCAGGTTGGCAGTGCCTGAAAAAGGAGAAACCTTTAGTTGATAGTCAGTATAGAGCTGAAAATACGGAGGCATCAGCTATTAAAATGTCACAGGGAAAATGTGGTGGTATCTGAGTACTGCCACAGGTTTGATATGGAGCAGTGCGTATGCAGGGAGTGCCAGCAGCACATGCAGGCACACCTGAGGTGGGTTTGTTACCAACTAGGAGAAGTGATGCAGAGGCACAAGGTGTGGCAGAGGAATAAATGTACCACGTGAATATTTGTATGAGGCACAGTTGCACCCCTAGATTTTTCCCCATTTTTTTCCAATTGAGACCACTGGGATGCTTCTACCTAGGCATGTGCTTAAATGCTTGATGAATGTCAGCTTGCGTTATCACATTTTATGTATGCTATGCATAAATAACAGAAGCGTAGTTTGGGGGTCACTTTACGTGCTGAGGCTACGTTTTTAAAGAAGGAACAAATGGGCCTTTGTCCATTTAAAGACTTAGTCCAAAGAGTGAGCATGTGCCGTGTACATTTTCAATGACGTCAGTAATTAAATATGTTCCAGATGACTCTGGTGGGGGAGGATATTAGTAATTACCATAAAGTGACAAATTTACATTCTGTGCAGGTACTTTGAAAACAAAGTCTGTCTTTCAAATAGAATCCATCAAAAATATGTCTTGGTTCTATTGTCACTTTTGTTAAATGTCTTCAACTTTAGAGGGTTTTTTTCTGGGTGTTTTTAATTGTTGATTGTGTTGTATGTTTTTGTTTTTTTAGAACAGGCTTGATAAAGGTGTAGTAGTTGTCTTTGAGCACGTGCTTCTGATGAGAGCCCAATGAAACACTTGGGAGTTTTCTTGTTGACTTGGAGGGAATTTGAATGTACAGAGTAAAATTGGGCATTATTAAAATCAGTGCAGCCTTGCTTATTAAACAGAGTGAGTCTGAGCCTTCAGATTTGTAAGTGGAGAAATCGGTGGTGCAGTGATGATAATAAAGATATTTCCAGTGCAAAGGAAAGGCATTCCTTTCTCAAAGAGGACTGCTCCATCCTCCTGTCTCCTCTGAGAGACAAAATTAAATTGCTATCAAAGTCTTATACCAGTTCCAGAGTTCATAAAGCAATCATTCTGGTTTTTCCTTGATACAAGGAAGATTACAGAGCTATGGTTCTTATATGCAAGAAGACACGAAAGGCCAAAGCTCAGTTAGGGTTGGAACTGGCTGGTGTTGTGTCAGATAACAAGAAGGACTTTTTAGAGTACGTTCATAGCAAGAGGAGGTTTAAGAAAACATTGGACCAATACTTGTTGAAAATTGTTATTTAAAAAAAAAAAAAAAAAGAGCAGAGGCATTAAGTGGTTTTTTTCTTGCCTCAGTCTTTAATAATGCTGATAGACCTTGGGCTGCCCAGTTCCCTGAGCTGGAGGAACACAAGTGTGGGAGCAGTGACTTTCCATTTGCGGACACTGAAATTGTAAAGGACCAGCTGTATCAGCTGAACGTTCACAAGTCCATGTAGCCCGATAGGATTCATCCCAGAGTGCTGAATGAGCTAGTAGATGTTACAGCAGGACCCCTCTCAATCATCTGCCAAAGGTCTTGGGAGTCTGGGAAGGTCCCTGCTGACTGGAAGCTAGCCAGTGTTACTGCAATTTACAAGAAGTGTATGAGGGAAGAGTCAGGGAACTACAGACCTATTAGTCTGGCCTCAGATCCTGAAAAAAATATGGAGATTATACTGGGTGCTATCAAAAAGCATTTAAAGAACAACACAATTGTCAAGCACAGTCAACAGGGGTTCACAGAGGGAAAGTCCTGTTTAACTGATTTGATACCCTTCTATGATGAGGTGACCCACCTAGTGGATGAAGGGAAGGCAGCGGATGTAGTTTTTCTGGATTTTAGTAAGGCTTTTGATACTGTCCTTCACAGTCTTTCTGAACAAGATATCCAGCTGTGGGATGAGGTGTTCACAGCACACTGGGTGAAGAACTGGCGGAATGGCAGGGCTCAAAGAGTTGTGATGAATGGGTCTACATCTGGCTGGTGAACAGTCACCAGCACTGTTCCAGAGGGTTCAATTCTAGGGCCAGTTCTGTTCAATATTTTTTATCAACAATCAGGAGGCAGTACTTGAATGCACCATTAGCAAGTTTACTGATGATACCAAACCAGGAGGTGCTGTTGACTCTCCTGAGGGACAAGATGCCTTGCAGAGGGGTCTAGATAGATTGGACCATTGGGCAACGGTTAACAGAATGAAATTTAGCAAGTCCAAATGCTGGATTCTGCACCTAGCACAGAGTAATGCCAGGCACAAGTATAAATTGCGAGAGGAGTGGCTGGAGAGCAGCCCTGTAGAATGAGATCTGGGTGTGCTGGTTGACAGGAGGCTCAACATAAGTCAGCAGTGTGACCTGGCAGCCAACAGGGCAAACTGCATCCTGGAGAGCATCAAGCACAGTATAAAAAGCCTGTCAAAAGAGGCATTGACCCCACTGTATTAAGCATTGCATCAGCCTGAGTACTGTATGCAATTCTGGACCCTACAACTTAATAAGGGTGTTAAAGTAGTCAAAGGCATCCAGGGGAGGGCAACAAAGCTGGTGAAAGGGCTGGAAGGTGTGTCAGGGAAGGGACGGATAAGGATGTTGAGTTTGTCTAGTCAGGAGAAAAGAAGGCTCAGGGGTGATCCCATGGCTCTTTACAGCTTCGTGAGGAGGGAAGTGGAAAGGGAGGTGCTGATCACTTCTTCCTAGTATCCGGTGATAGGATGCATGGGAATGGTTCAAAGCTCCACCAGGGGAGGTTCAGACTGGACGTTCAGAAATAATTCTTTATTAAGATGGTGGTCAAACACTGAAACAGGCTTCCTAGAGAGGTGGTCAATGCCCCAAGCCTGTCAATGTTTAAGAGGCATTTGGACAACATCCAACATGCTTTAACTCTTGGTCAGACCTGAATTGGTCAGGCAGTTGGACTAGATGATCCTCGTAGGTTCCTTCCAGCTGTAAAATATTTTGTTCTATTCTATTCATAAATATGTGCTGACTCAGCGCTACCATTTGTGGAGGCATGCTGGTTTTAGTTGGTTATAGGAGCCTGATTTATGAACAATGTCAGCCAGAGTAAAGCCTGTTTTAGCTGAAAAATTTGTGGTATAACTTTCTTTTCTCCTAATTAATTTGTTGTAAAGATTTGTTTTATGACCAATATGGCACAATACAATTGACAAGTAGTAGAACTTTTTTTCTTTTTTTCCCTTGGAAAAGAAAAAGACCTCATTACTCATCAGAAGAAATGCCTTATAGCACTAGCAATTACAGAAGTCTACGCTGCAATGGATCAGAAATGCTGTCAAAACAGCCCTTCAAATGTTTGGTATTTCTACCGGTTTTCTCAGCCTAAACCAGAAAACGCATAATTAGGCACAAGCATAAACATTTTCTAGTCTTTTCTGATAATCGTACAAGTCTCAGGGTTTTGCCCAGATTCATGTCGGCATTGTGTGCATGCGTGCAGTTCCCAGGTCAGGCTGCTTTCTGGAGAGCTGCGCTTGGTGAAGTAAGTGAGCATGTTTGGCCACAAGTGTTCAGCTTACCTCCTTGACTTTCATTGCACAGTGAGTTTTAGGTTTGAGTCAACTGGTTTTCATGTTGCCAAGCCTTGACTGCTGGGATGACATTTTTCACAGTCATATGACATAGTCTTTCAGGCATTTAGCATTATATATTAAAAAACACCTGTCAGAGTCCAATACCCTCTGACCAGTTTTTTTTAGATATTCCACATGTGGAGAGTGTAATGTTTAATATCAAATTTCCTTATTTGAAGACAGTTCATGTTACACAGGTTTGCTGATTTCTGATTTTCTGATACAAAATATAGTGAAAAGCCAATACAGAGATAAGTTACACTCAGAGCGATACAAAAATATACTGAAAGCACAGTATAGATGTAAGTTACACTTCACAAAATCTAGCAATTGCAATATACAGTTCAATCACAATACCGGTATGATCCCCATTACTGGTCTATATATGAACACTGCCATGACACTGGGTGTCCCCAGTTGTCTTGAAGGAATACTTGGGCTGAAGCCAGCTCAAGGCTGTTGCTCTCTTCAGAATTATTTTGCTAGTTGTTCAGCTTTTATACTGTATGTTGGCCTGAGCCAACGCAATGAGTACATATTCACTCCTCCCACGCTGGTCTGGTTAACTCAGGGACACATTTACAACACCAGTTGATCTAGTCAGCTGTTCATAAGTGTTTATCTAAAACAAATGCCAACCTCTGGTCCTTTTTTTGTTGAGATCAAGTCAGCTTCTTTGTGCTATCCTCTGAGCTGCATGGGCACAGTCACCCTTGTCCATCTCCACTGAGTGGTTATTTCATTGTAGGGTTTTATTCAGTAAGTTACATTCCACTCCTGAGCATGTAGTTAGTTACAATACCTGAGTAATTTAACAGCCTAAATCTTATGGATTATCTCTGAAATCACACAACAGTGCAACTCATGTGTTAGCAGCTGAATGTATGGGGTTTTATTCAGAGCATCATGCATCAGCTCTCTGAACAAGACTTTGAGCCATCATACTTTTTGTCCTAACAAAGTCAATCTCACTGAGATACACATGACCTTCTTCAAACCTGAGTTCTCCTTGACACTATTTACTTCAGCTTTACAAAGCACTAAACCTACCCACACATATGCCAGCGCACTTAAATCCAGTAACCTAACAGCTGGATCTAACTTTGAAAATTGGCTCTTCTTTGACATGGGCTTTAGACCAGAGACTCTCATAGTTCCTTTTTTCTATGAAAAACAAAGCATCTGCTGCAACCGCAAGATATTTTCTGGTCTCAACCAAGCTACAAACATGAAACTTTCATTTAAAGCTCAGGGATATCACTGGCACATGACTAGGACAGGGTGCACTCTCTAGAGCTTGGAGTTCGAAAATAGTCCAAGAAGATGCTGCAAATGCAAACCGGTGGGTCAAGTCATAGCACATCCAAGGAACCCACCACAGCTTCTGCAAAATTGTTCTCTAGCTTCCAGCTCACAGTGGTAAGGCCAAAGCTATCACCGGTAATTCCACAAGCCCCTGTATATGTGCACTTGGTAGGAAACAAACATTCTGCTTGTGTGCTTACGGACAGTGAGTGTGCTTTCAGATGTTCCAGAAAAGATCTCCAAAGAAGTCTCATTTTTAAAGAGATCTAAAACTTCCTAAATATCTGGGAAGAAACATTTTAAATAGCATACAATCCACTTCCCCCCCACCCCCACCCCCAAAAAACCCCCCTCAAACAACGGACTGCGAAAGTGGGTCACTTGTCCTAGTCACCAAATTTAATCAGTGTATGAAAGAAGGATGTGAAAGCTACTTCACTCCACCCTTCAATACAGGATTATGGGTGACCCACCATAAAGCAGGATTAGCTCTAAAAATGGTGGCACCTTCACCTATAACAGGCCGAATCCATGTTTAAACTGTTTCTCAGAAACATTTTGTATAAACTTACAGTGGGCAGGAGACATAGGAAACCTAGCCAGGCAATGATAATCAAAGTTCCGCACAAGAAAAAGTAAAATATTTCTCTTGCTTCCAGGCTTTCCTTGAAATCTAATTTCAAAGGTCACCACATTTGCAAAGTGGAGTTTTGGAAGAAAAAATATCTTTTGTCAATAAACAGATTTTAAGGCAAGAAAGGACGTGTTTACTGATAGTTCTCCATCATTTCTTGCTTCCAGCAGCCTGTGCTGGCTGGAAAAAATCCAGCCCTCACCATTATTGCTGGAAATGAAAAAGGCTACCTCTAGAACTGGTTTTACATGATTTCATTAAAATAAATATCTTTTTTTCTCTCCTTAGATTTGGTAATTATCATCTCCTCTGTTTTTTGATCATTTGATGAGAAAAAACATTGTCCGGTTCTCCATCAGAAAAGCACATTTGCACTGTAGTAGAAGCAACACTAAAATCTCCTGTTCTAATGCAACTTTGATTTAACTATATATGTGTTTATTCCCTCTGAAGAGCTGTTAATGCCTTTACTCTCAGTCACTGAGTAATTGCAATGATTTAGGTGCCAGTGTAAAATTAACACACATTATGAAGAGCTACCATAAGCCATATATGTGCATTGAGCAATAAAAACATATCCAGCCACAATCAAATTCAAGTTTGGGGCAGAAATATCCCATATTATAGCTACTTAAAGGGCTTATTTTGAAAGGCAGACTGGAGCTTTGGATCCTGCCTTTAGTTCAGCACAGGTAGAAGTAGAAAGATGACAATGCATCTGCACTAAGCTCTTCTCTAAGTGCTTATATAGAAACCAAGTTGCCAGATTATTACAAGCTGTAACCTCTGAGATGGTTTGTCAAGTAAATAGTGTAAATTGTTACAACTCCACTAACTTCAGTGCAGCTATGGCAATTTCTGTCACCTAAGGATCAACTCCAGAGTGTTTGAAGTGATCCACAAGCAATCTAAAACACTATATAAAGTAAATGTTTCCTCCCATAAGCCAGTGAGATGTTGTGAGAAAGAGCCCAGTACACTGAGAGTATTTTGCAATCTAACTCCCAGTGATTTCAGTAGTAATTAACTGTCTAAATATCTAATTTTGGCTAATATTCTTAATATAATTAGATGTCATTAGTCAAAAAGCAGTAACCTGGAGCAAATCACAAATTAATGCATCTACTGTGGCTGTCAACTATGATGAAATTTATTATTTTAATTTTACCTCAGACCTTGACTTTTCCTCTTTGCCCAAATGCTTAAAAACTGATCTGGCTTTCGTTGTTGTAGTGGTTTGTTTTAAATGAAGCTATTGCAAAATGAAGAGGCAAAGAGGAACACATGCACTAGAAGTCCCAGTGTGATCATGCTTGTATTCATACTTGCAGTCTCCTGTCACACCACAATTGCATGGATTATGTACTGGGAGGTATTTTTCATTACATTGGTATTGCAAATATTAGGGCTTGGGATGATTTTTAAGAACAAACCCAACAAAATACAGAGTCAAAGAGATGGGTGATAACCAGTCTCTTCTGGCCTGGGGAGGAATTATTCGTGGCTTTCCATGCAATAATATTATTTCCATGGACCATTAACCTCTGCAATTCATTAGGAATGAATTTCCTAATGAAATAATTTTCACATTAGCTATCTTCATGTGTGTCAACAGAGATCCTGAGACTATATAGCAAAGCCTATTCTGATTAGTTCTGTTCTCTCCTTGTAGCTGAAAACCCACACACCAGAATCATTTCAAGAGCCTAGAGATTTGATGTGGCAATGAAGGGTTAAGAGTGTTTCAGCCATGGATAGGAAACAGTAACTGGTGCTGCTGGATCCCTGAGATCCCCCAAACACCAAAACACTTGAGTATGCACCCAGTGCTTAAACACATGCCTAAGTACAATCCTGAACTGCAGTATTAGCACGTACAGAAACAGCTCCTGATATCCAAATACCTCAACTTTCCTCTTAAAGTCCTTTGTGGAGTGTATTTATGACTTCTCAGATTATGTCCATGTGCATACAAGGCTTTCCACATTGTTGTTAAAGGAGTTCTTCCTCTGAGCTCATTGGTCAGGCTAACACAAAGCTGATGAGATTGTTCTTAAAAAGATCCATACTGGGAACAGTTTCCTGACTTGAGCATTTACCAGCATCTAGTGAAGCATCTGAGGAAGCCACAATCAATGTGTCTTCATCATGTGTCCTCTTCTCTCACCCTTCCTCTGCACTATAGAAACACCTCATCAATGTGATGGAGATCAGTAAGACCACACCTACCTCAGCCAGAACAAAGAGGAGGGGTGCAACAGCCCAGGTGGGGGCTCAGCCAGAAGATTACAAGTAGCTGGACAGAACAGCAGCAGTTTCAACATTTGTGGTAAGATCTTTGAATCCCTTGGTTGGTTTATCAAGCAAATTAGCTTAAAAATCTGTTTGTCTTTACAGTGGGGGAGCAGGGAGGTACTACCACATATTGGTGTAACATCTCATGATCACTCAGTGCACCACAACTGTATTTCCAGTACTTGCAACAGCTCAGCACAAGGTGGGAACTACTACTTCAACAAAAGGAATATGTAGCCAAAGACTAGCAATTAGCTTGCCATGAGGCTAAAAACTGGTTCTCATTTTGTAAGAACTGAGTAACAGCCTGAATTGAGACAAATGTTTGCAGAGAATGTTTTGGAGCATATGGTGAGGACAGCATTGAATTGCTTGGGAGTGTGAAAAAGTATTGTGTCTGTCCTTCAAGCTTTAGAAAAGAATTTCAGGACACAAAGTTCATCCTAGAAATCAAACTCAGGTCAAATAGTGGATGAGGAACTTTGAAATCTCTTAGGTAGGTTTTTTGTGAGTTCACATAGAGACTTGTCTCATTATGACCAGAATTCTGGTTTTGCAACTTCTCAATCCAAGTGACCAACCATGACAAAGACGTCTTGCTCTAAGTCTTAAGTCTCAATACCATGCTAACACCAATGACTTGGAAGGCCAGCGTCCATCAAACACAGACCTGATGGTTCCAGCTGTCATGATTTCCTAATAGTTGGTACTGGCAAGATGTGAGAATATTGTCCTTTAATCATCATCTCTATGCATATGATAGAAACACTCACAAATGGTTACAGATGATGAAAGCTTCGTGATGAAACTGCCAGAGTTAGCTCAACTCTCAGCCTTAGTCTACACTTTCCTAGTTTAAAGCAACAGGATAATGTTTTTGAGAAAAGGCCGAAAGTTTATCGCATGTCATGTTTTTTCTGATTTTCTAATGGGTGCACGGAAAATTGTGTGCAGAACAATGCAGCTAGTCTGCACATTAACAAATTTTCACATGCCACTGATAAAGTAACGGAACAGTGCTTTTTTGCTTAGCACATATATGAACTTGCAGGCATTCAGTTTGTATACATGTATCACTTGAGTTAGCATCTAATTTTTACATGTAAACATTAAAACACATGTGCATGGACATGCACACACACACAAAATGACTACAGATCACCAGTTATAATAGCTGTCATAATAAAAATACACATTTATTCTTCATTATGAGTTTTGATATAATTGAGAGAAAATATAGACTATATATCTGAGTTCTTCTAATTTATCCAGTTAAAATCAGTTTATTTGCTCTGAAAACTAAAAAATAAGACACTACTGCACCATCCTTTCTCTAAAACCCAATATATGAATTTCTGTACTCTTACAGACTTTCCTGTGGAAAAGTCTTCTGTGTTACAGAGAAGACACTGAAACCTGAAATGCACATAAGCCCAGGAACTGACATCAAATCAAGCACTGAGAGCTCTCCCAATCCTCACTGTATTTCATTTAGAATTTGAGCTGCATCCAGTAATGATATCAAGGACGAACAGATTTACAGATGAGAGCATGTGATAGATACTGTCTTCCCGTTTGTCATCTTGATAATGCACGGCAGTGAAAGCAGCTGTTATTGCTCTAAAATGCATTGCTTGCCATGTCTTATTTAATTACAAACCATGCACAAATGTCTACATTTTCACAGATACAAACATTCTTATTTATGAAACTTGTATGACAGCCCATGGCAGTGAGCCAAGGCCAAGGAGCAGCAGGTGCTATACCTGTTGTGACATTTTTTGATGGATTTGAGATCTAAAGGAATGAAAAGGTTATTTGCAGAACACTCTCTTTGTGTTGCCTGTTCTTGTTGGGTAGCAGGATCAACAAAAGACTGAGGGCAGAGCAGCTTGTGATAAGGTGTAAAAAAAAGGTTTCTAATAGGGACAGCACAATCAATAGCCTAAGTGTGGGGTCCTACAGGTGGTCACCCTGCATCTGCTCAGAGCATGGAGTGAATGATGGAGGCTTCACCCACTACCGTTATCCATTCGCACATCTCCATTATGGCTGGACAGCAGGTCTGAAAGTTATTTTATGGGAAGGGAAAGAAAAAAAGGGAAAAATACAAACTCAAAGACACAGCTACAAAAGAAATCAGATCAAGTAAGCGTCACCTTGTGAAGTAAAGCTGTCAGTCACACAGCTTGAATTCAAGAGAGCTGCCACTGAGCCAACTAAATCACAGGTTTAAAAGATGGCATGCTAGAGACACTGCATGCTCTGAGCCATATGCTAAGCATGGCTGAGTGAGCGGACAAAAGGAGTGACAAGAGTGGTACTCCATCCACTACTGCGTGACCCAGTGGAGCCGTTGTTTTGTATTATGAAGAACTGGTATGAAATCAATAACTGAATACATCATACTAAATCCATATCGAGGTCAAGAAACTTTATTAAAAAATTGATTATGCTTGCTACTTTCTCAATTAAATTCTATGCACTTTAAACCTTGCTTTTATATTTCTTTTTTTTCTTAAGGAGTAACATTCCATGCAACCAGATCACAACTCCTTAGGCAGACCTGTGATATTGACTTATTTCATAAACCCCTTTGGACCTCAGGTATTGATTGTCATGCCTCATTCAAAGTATTGACTTTGTATATTCAATGTCATCTGTACTGTGAAATAATCAAGTGTTTAAATAAAGGGTCACATTATTGCTAGTACTGTGGTGTCTACCTCTGAGCTTAAAACATGAATGTTTTTAGTGGTCAGAGCCTATTTCTATATAGAAGCATCCACAGCATTGAAGAAATGCTTGCTGAGCTTGTTCTGTAACAAGCAAAAGTTTTTCATCTCCCCAGTGTGTGGGACGAAAGCAAAAGGCATGTATAGAAAAAAAAAAGAACCAATTTTTAAATGAATATGCAATTATAATTCCACAATATTCAACAGCTTCATTTGAAATAAAATAGGTTTCCATCCAAGTCTGAGTCACATCACTAGAAATTTCATATGCAGTAGAACTTTTTTAAAAAAAATATATATTCACACTATCTAGAAAAATTGCTTCCAAATCCTCCCACTGAAGAAGGTCACCACCACAAGCCTAAGGCCATTCTGATTCAATGAGATTTACAACATATTTTTCTTAAGAACCATTTTAGTGCACTGGAACAGATTATGAAGAGGAGAGATGATTATTAAAACTGCTGTAACTTTCAGTTAAGGACTGGGCTCCTTTTGGGAAGATGTTCCAATTAGTCATGGGACTCGATACAGAAGCAGTTTGGTCAAGTCCTCAGGATCTAGCCCAGTCCTTCCTACGTCATCCTCTCCTGCCAAAGGAAAATGCCATTCTGCCTTTACATATCATTCACTGCAAGTACAGAGCTCTGAATGTTTTTGAGCACTAAACCAAGCCTGTGTACAATGTTTGAAGCTTATTAGACCCACATTCCAGCTGTGCTATGTTGACCCCCTGAAAGGGCAAAGAAGAACAGCAGACCAAAACAAATCAGTGTCCAGGCTTTTCATTTTCCTTCCATGATGAATTGAGATTTCTTCCATGGAAAAACAGCTACTGAAAAAAGCTGTTCTAGTCTTCTGGGGTCAGCAAGGCCAGCAGAGATGACACCCTTATTTCCTTCCTGGAGGGAAAAATCTCCTTCTTCAAGGCTCCAGTTGGGACAGGTTGGAAGAAAAGTTCTTCAAGAGGGCAGTGTTTAAACTCTCTGAAATGTCTGTGCTAATATAAAAGCTGGAAGAGTGCCGGACAGATTGGCAAAGGTGTAGTGCAAGGCCTTCATGTTGCCAGAACATCAGTAGAAGATTATCTTTTTCACCCCTCTTCCTAGAGAGCCAACACTCAGACACTGTGCTGGACTCTCAAGCTGCTTTTTTTACTCCTCACTCGTGCTAGTGACTGGGGTCGGTTCTACGGGCACAGGGTGGGACCTCACTGCCGTCTCCACAGCTACGCTACCACGATGGCTCCGTCTTGCACTGCGCTGCCTAGGATGGCTTTCTAGAAAGGCAGCTTCCACGCAAGGCTGGATGATGCGTGAGAGAGGACAGGTTTGACCGAACCCCTAATGTGAGTGAAGACCCCTGAGAATGTGTAACTGCACAGACAGAGAAAAAGCAGAGGGTTACTATGCTGAGTAATCAAGGGGCCCTCTCACACTTTACTAACAGCTGGCAAGTCTGTTGGGGCAGAAACTCTATCTTTCTTTGTGGCTACATAAATTTACTAGATGTTGGCTACTATTGCAACATGGAGGAGTCATTTGTTCCCTGGGTGATTATGGAAAAGACCTCAAGAAGCTCCTGCCTGACTACTGCCTTTACGTATATAGCCCAAAGCTCTGGAGTAAAAACTCTCAGCATTTTCTCAGAATTAGGTACTGTAAAGGCAGCTGAAACCAATCTTCCAGGAGGAAAAAAAATATAAAATCTAGGGTCCTGGCTTTTGTGAATTCTAGATCCTGTAACCCGTAGATGTACTATCCAGAAAGTAGTCTTGATAGACTTTATTTGGAGCCAGCTGGTCCAAATTCTAGAAGAATTCCATGTGTGTAGTTGTAAGTACACTTTCCTTTTGTTTTTCCAGAAAGAGAAGGGCTAACAAGTGTTAGCTTTAAGGAAAAGCCATGTCCATGTTGCACTGCTGCTACATCTCAGCCCCAAACTAGATATAT
Source organism: Microhierax caerulescens (assembly GCA_035590215.1). Lineage (NCBI taxonomy): Eukaryota > Metazoa > Chordata > Aves > Falconiformes > Falconidae > Microhierax > Microhierax caerulescens. The sequence continues at coordinate 63,558,519 of JAVJGJ010000001.1, forward strand.
AAAGCTTGTTTGTCTTCCTTCTTGCTGAGACAGGGATCAACACTCGTCTCAGATTGTGACTCAAACTGTTTGACAGAGGAGGTGTCTCTGTCCTGCAGGAACCTGTCTATTGAGAAACTAGACTGATACACTAAAGGGACGTGACCAAAGTCCTTGGGGTGAAATGTTAGTGCATTAAACCCCAGCAAAGTTGGATGCCACAGACATCGCTGTGCCAGCTGGTACTATGTGGACATCTTTCCCAAATGAATTCACTGTCACAATTTATACGACCACAAAGAAGAAAGAGGTGTGAACAAGTTCCAAGGAGATCTTACTCACAGGCCTGCCATGCTAGAATGGATTACCAAAAATTCAAGACAAGGGGCAAATATGTTGTTCATAGAGATTGTTTTGGCTTTTTTTACTAGCTGTGTCATTTTGAGTCATTGAAAGGATTTAGGTAATAATTGCAAATATGAATCACAATCCAAAGACAATTTTCTATAAAGAGAAACAGTTTTATGCAGTCTAATATTGTATGGGTAAGGCAATAACCTAAGAACCAATAAAATAATAATCTGTAAAGCTGTACAGCTAGAGAAGCATAAAGATTGAATACCATTTTATGTGCTTTAGCAAATGATGACTAATGTCTGGTACACAGCACATGATTAAAACAAAGCCCAGTGTGCTATGAAGAATTTGTGGGTGCCACTCAATAATTGCTGTCTGTGTTACGGGGAAGGTCATCACATGTTCTTTTGCTGACATAGCCCTAGGAAACTTGCAGAAGTCACATAGTCCTGCAGCTCCAAGTCATGGCCAGTAATCCCTCCAAAACCCATATTCCACCTGGCACCATCATTTACCCTTCCATTAACTCCATGTATACAGAAAAGGAAGTAAGAGGCCAAGACAGTGCCCAAACCTGTGCTCTAAAACTACTATTATTATTACGAAACACACTGTATATAAATATTATGTGGTGCTTTTCTTATAATGTATGCAAAGCCCCACTTTTTATGTAAGTAATGACAAATCTAGCAACATCACTTGAAGCTAACAAAGGAAAAAGAAAAAGAGAGAGATTATCTTTTGCCTAGAGAAAAGAAGGCTGTGGTGACACCTTATGGCATCCTTTCAGTACTCAAAGGGAGCCTATAGGAAAGATGGGGAGGGACTTTTTATCAGGGATTATAGTGATAGGAGGAGGGGTAACAGTTTTAAACTGAAAAAGGGTAGACTTAGTTTGTCTATTAGGAAGGAATTCTTCCCTGTGAGGGTGGTGAGACACTGGCACAGGCTGCCCAGAGCAGCTGTGGCTGCCCCATCCCTGGCGGTGTCCAAGGCCAGGCTGGATGGGGCTTTGAGCAGCCTGGTCTGGTGGAAGGTGTCCCTGCCTGTGGCAGGGGGGCTGGAGCTAGATGATCTTTAAGATCCATTCCAACCCAAACCATTCTAAGGTTCTATGATTCTATGATATGAGTTAAGCTGTGAAATACAGCTTGTCAAAGGGTGTTGCAGAAGCTAAAAATGTATGTGGCTTTAACAAGCAGACAAATCCAGTGGGGGAAAGCCTGTAACAGCCTTCAAATGCAAAGACCATCTCCAGAATGCACCTCAGACACTGATAAGGAGGCAGGAGAGCATTTTTGGGACATATGACATTGCACACCTTTGTTCTCTCCTTCCCTCAGCATCTACTGCTGGCCACCAGTTAGCAACTTCCAATTTGATGGTCCACCCTTTTGCCTCTAAGACTTGTTACTTCAATCAAGATGTATGAACAAAACAGTTTATCCCCTGTTCCTCCCTTAAATTAACATTAATCCCATGCTGGTCCTGGGTCTATTTTGCCCTGGCGGTGACATGATGCTGGAGGCAGCTGCAGTAGGGGTGACTGGAGGCTGCAGAACAGCACAGGGACACAGAGCACTGCTGCATCAGACTGTGCTAAGGCAGCACCCAACTCCTTTCTTGACTGAGAGCTTAGCCTAAAGTCTGCTTGTGGTCAGTACTATGTCACGATGCTTTCTTGCAGCCTGGTAACCTGTATTCATGCCATGTGTCTTAGATGTCCCTGGAATTATTTGGAGCTGCAGTGCTGGGTGATGCCAGGGAGACAAGTCATCTGGAAGTCCTTTTGAGAAGGAAGGACACCAAAGCATGCAGCTCTGTGGCAGCTGGGATCTGGAAGCAGCGGCAAGTCTGCTGTTAGTGAGGAGGACTACCTGCAGATGTGCCACCCGTGTTTCATAGAATAGATGCTGGGGAGGGAACCATGGATCTCTGACACCCAGGGTTTGCAGTGTTAGGGTGAGATTTGCCACAGAGCATTTATAGCAAACTCAAGCTTTTATTTATGTAAAATCAGGGACCTAACAAAAAGTGTCCTTCAAAATCAGTAGTACCATCATATGCCAACGCTTGCTTCAAATTCCCTCAAGGCAGATGCAGTCCCAGCCCACAGGAAGGCCATATAGTAATATGGTCAAAACACATGTATTAGTCTCAAGAGCATGTGGACGAGATACTGGGAGTAAAAGAGTGAGTGAGAAGCCTTGATGTTACCTGGTAAATCTTTCCAAGACAGTA
>JAVJGJ010000001.1:63561117-63589431 GCA_035590215.1 Microhierax caerulescens
TCCAACTACCACAGCCAGTTCCTACCACAGACCTTTCAAAACAATGAAGCTGAGTACTCTTCTCCCCATGCGTTCACAAGGATTACATTTAATTTAATTCCTCCAAACAAAATACAAATGGAAATTATGTTGTAGCCAGGCCTTATGTCAGGCAATTATGCAGGAATTACTTGGCAGCACTTAATTAAAAGGAGGTATAAGAGCGAAAATGAAAGGAAGGGACTCTCCACAAAGAAGGAGCCTGTCTGCCAGGTAGCAGCAGCAAGGTCACATCCAGGCTTACCAGTACAGAAGTGTCCATTCCTGCAAAGCTGCTGCTTTTTTGCTGCAATTACTGCCTAAAGTCACTTCGTCATTATGCAAAGGAGAATATAGGTGTGCTGCTGCCAACCCAACCATGCTTCTTGTAATGTTCCCTACTGTTGATATCTCTGCTGCAGAGTGCAATGCAGAGACATACAAGTGTAGGCAATGCTTCCCAGAACTTCCTTCTAAAGCAAGCGTGGGTCACCACCAGCAGCAAATATAACAGTCCCCAGTCCCACAGGAAATCTACAATGACCAAGGATCTGAACCTGCAAGCCTGAAACTGGTCATCTTTACATGTAAAACCTCCCTCCTTTGCACAGCCTCCTTTGTCCCACAGAAGCTGGAAAAAAGGATGGAAAATACACTGTTGGAATTTAGACAGTTTTTGAAAGTGTCTCAGTTATTATAAAAAACCCAAGAAGCAGAACTGCCAAACTCATCTGTCCAACCTTAGTGTTGAACAGATGGCAACGGTGTTAGAAGCTTACCACACTGTTTTATTAGTAAATTGAAAAGCATTTGGATAGCAATCACCATAATCAGCATTTTCACAAGCCCTAGAAATTGTAAGAAGCTTTTAGAGAGCAGTTGGCTTTACATCCTAATTGCCAATGTATTTGTTTGTCTTAACCACCCAAAAGAATAGAATAGTCTCTCACTGAATTTTAAGGCAGAGTTTGACTACAGATAACCAGGCCTTTTGAAACAGACATTCATTCAGAGACAATGAATTGAACAACAATTCAACAAATGAATCTCCTTTCATTCCTTCCACATATCCCTGAAGTTAGTCATTCCTCTGAAAGAATTTAATTTATCTTTGTATCTGGAAAAAAGCACATTTTTCTTTAATTTTATTTTTAAAGCCATTTTGCGGCCAGAAAGCCTGCTATATCAACCTAAAGAACAGAATTTTTAACCATCCACATTTTTATTTAAAATTAACCCTGGAACTATAAAGCATCAGTAGCTTATTCAAACTGCTTAATTCCTTCTGATATATTACATTTTTCTTCTACAACCCCTGACTGGCAGTGTATAAATAATGTTCTCTTTTCATTTAAGTTTTCATTGTTTAATTTCAGGGAAGGCTTGCATGTATTTTTCTCTTTAGGTTTTTTTGGGTTTTTTTTTTGTGTGTGTGTGTGTGTGTTGTTGTTGTTCAGAGCTTTTGGGGTTTTTTTTGGGTGGGGGGTTGAGGGTGTTTGTAAAACAACTGCATGTTTCAGGATTTCCCCAGAAAAATGTAAATCCTGGTCCGCAACCAGCAGGTGGCGCCATATCAGCTTCCCACGTAGCAGAAGTGGTTCTTCCAAGCCCTGCAAGCCTCTCCATCATGCACGTATTTTTCAGCTGGATAAAAACCACCTGGCTTTTCCTGCAAAACCTTCAAGCGTTATCTCACCATTATCACTATGAGTGTATTTATTTAAGGCAGAAAGGTATTTCTGCAGCAAACAGGCTAGGTATTTCACAGCAACAAATCTGTCAAATGCCTCTGCAAGAGCTCAGCTAAGAAGTGGGTGCCAGGATGGAATAACCCAGCCTGCCGATGTGCATACGGCATCAAATCACGCAGGCAGCCTAGCAGGGCTGACGAGCAATGGAGAGACGAAGTTTTATGCACATTGGTGCGCAACACCAGCACCCTGCTCTACACCAACACACACACAGAGGTAAGATCCCTGGGATACATGCAGGAGTATTTTCTGAGGAGCAGGGCAAAAATGCCTACTTGCACCTCGTTTATTACAGCCTTCTCATTTTGCCTGCTCAGATCCCATCACCCCCGCCCCTCCCCCCCCCCGGCCTTGTTAATGCTGGTAACCTCTGAGCCGGCTGAAGGAGCTGCCCAGCTTTGACAAGCCACCTGCAAGCGCAGGTGCTCCCCTCTGGGCCCTAAGCAGGAGCAAACACAGACACATCTACTAGTCTGAAAGGCAGCACCGGCGATGTTCACATGCAGACAAGCAGGAGCACCTGCCCGTGCCATCTCTTGACACACTGAGGCCAGGAACAGAGATTTCTGACTCTGATCAGAAAGAAAGCAAGGGTGGGTTCTCGGTGCCAGTAAAGCTGTGGGGATCAAGAGCCCTACCCCAGAGCTACATCTAGTAAAATCCGGGGGCCCTGGAGCTTTGCACATGGAAGCAAGGCAAAGCTGAGGGACTGGGGAACCTGAGCACTGAGATGATGACATCTCTGCCAGTGGTGACACCTATCCCATACTCCCACTATGAGTTTCTATTTATGGGACAAAAATGGTGTGATGATAGTTCAGCTCTTCCTCCAAAGGCAGAAAAGACCTGATGGGGACCATATGGGGCTTTGGTCACCATTTCACCAACTCAGCCCTTGAACACTGTCCATACAGAAACAGGCAATGCAGAAAGACATAGGTAATTAGTTCATTTGAGCCCATAAGTTCATTTCTCACAGGCCTGTAATAAGTTCTCAGACAATAATTGCTTCTGCTTTTGCCTCAGGTCTATCAGTGGGTCCCACTAGCCCAGCTTGGACTTCCCAGTCTAACTGCACTCATGTCCTTGGAGCTCACAGAAATCTGCCTAAAGTCCATTTGGTAGAGCACAAGTGTCCTACAGTGCAATGAGACAGGTGAGTCTCTGCTACAGGGTGACACTGAGTTCAAGTTTCAAAGAGAAAATGCACCTGCCAAGGGAACCTGAGTTAAAGCCTTTGATACTACTCAGAGTTTAGGAAGAAACAGAAAACTCTGGTTTAAGGCATAAACTCTACTCCCTCAGTGCAGCGATGGTATGAGCCTTTTGAGAGCATAGGGAGGGTTTCTTCAAATAACCTTTGAAATGGATAAAACTAGTGGTCAGGCAGCTCAACTAGGTGGTTGCTGTAGGTCCCTTCCAACTATTCCCTTCCCTTCCAAAATGCTGCTTTTGTTTAGCTCAAAAACCCATGTAAGGCATTGTCCCAGCTGCCAAACCCTAGGGTACGCTGCATGATCAGAGAGGTCTGCTCATGTGGATGTAGTGGTAAAACCAAGACCTTTCTCCTGAGGTTGATCACAAAAATCCTGTTTATTGCGGTGAAAATATATTAAGTCCTACAAGGATTTTGTGTCACTAGATAGAAATCTACACAGATTAATCATGAAAGCTATGAGCCATCCAGCCCCCACAATGGCAAGTTTACCTACACATTGGTGTGCGGGATCCAAGTACCTAGAAAATATGCTTATGTTTCAATTCCTCAGACACATTATAATTTAATATTTTGGACAATATGTCAGTATGAAACCAAATACTTTCCCCGGACTGTGCCACAGGGCATGTTGCTGACTGACAGGCAGCAAGACAGATACACCTTTCCATTACTACCAGTGACCTGCTACTTTTTATTTGCATGATAAAGGAATAAAAAGCAGCTGATTTTTTTAGTTAATGTCAAAATACAGCAGGTCAAACTTTGCTGTTAGGCACTTCTAATTTTGAACTCCAAACTTAAAAAAGGTAAGATAATAATAATTATTATTTTAATTACTATTATTATATAAATAAGTTATAATAATAATTGCAATTTTATTATTATTATTAATAATAATACCAAAAGTACAGAGAAAAGATACCCAAATCTTTGGCTCTAGACCATGTGTGGATCAGGAAGGATAAGAAGAATTAATAGGAACTGCTCTATCCATAGTAACAGGTTACTTCTTGGAAAAACATGGTAAAAAATCAGAATGCCAGCAATAGTTGCATTTTCAGAGTGTTTGGAGTAATACTCTGTGCTGTATGTAAACTGCATGGGTAGACTTTGTGCTAGGATGCCTATGTAAGTATTACTTGCAACTATTTTTATAGTTTAAACAAACCATCATCACTTCATTAATTTAAGACCAACTAAACAAACAAGGTTTTGGGAATAATCCCAGCTGCAAAAGTCTCACTTCGTTGCCAGCAATTGCCTGCCACAATATCTGACTGTATCTGAATACATGTGAGTCAGGGCAGTGCTGAGAAGGAAGAAGTCACCTAAGGTTCCACCTCAATGCCAGGAACACATGGTCAGACCGCTTGTAGCTTGAGGCATTCCGAGTTATGGCAACATGCCCCTGATTTGTTACCAGTCTATCACAGAATCACACCATCACAGGCTGGTCAGGGTTGGCAGGGACCTCTGGAGATCAGCTAGTCCAACCCCTGCTAAAGCAGGTTCACCTACAGCAGGTTGCAGAGTTGCATCCAGGCAGGTTTTCAGTGTCTCCAGAGAAGGAAACTCCACAGCCTCTCTGGGCAGCCTGTCCCAGTGTGCCGTCACCCTCGAGGTAAAGACGTTCTTCCTCATATTCAGGTGGAACCTCCTGTGTTGCAGTTTATGCCCGTTGCCTCCTGTCCTGTCACTGGGCACCACTGGAAAGGGCCTGGCCCCATTCTCTTGGGACTTGCCCCATCGATCTTGATGGTTGCTCTGGCTCTGGAGATTTATACAACGCTTTTTTCTCCAAGTTCCAGCTTCCCTGGGAGATCTGGGCTGATCAGCTCAGCTTCTTTCACTTGGTTAAATGAACAAGAAAGGAAGCTGGAATGCACAAGGGGAACGTGTGGTGCTGCTAAACCCTGCCTGCACTGCCTTGAGCACTGTCTGTACCAGCATTTCAGCAGTCTCAGTATTAGCTGAATCAGCAGGGGTGGTTTCAGTTGGGATGAAATTTCCTTGGGCTCTGTGTGAACTGTAAAACTGAAAATAGGGACTGAAGCAGCAAAGGGATTGTGGATTCTCTGCATCTATCATATGCTGGCCTAAAAAAATTACTTCAGCTGAGAAACAATATCATTATCTACTACAGATTTTTGTGCACAGTAGTAAATAAGGGACAGATTAGTGTTCTCTTTAAGAGCAGACACTGACTTCAGCAGAGGCGGGATCAGGCCTAGCCAGTACTTCTGTTGGATGTGTTTTGAGTAGACTTTAGTACTCTGTTCCTCACCTGAGCTGAAAGCATTCCACTTAATTCCTGAGAGTTCCTCCAACATGCAAACAGCAAAAAATATGCTGGTTGGATATGTTGATTCATCCTTCCACATGGATGAGACCACACCTGGGAGCAAATCTCCTGAAGAGGACCAGAAATGTAGAATTTTTAGTCATAAGCTAATAATATGAGTGTTCTGCAATTTTTCAGGTATTTTTTGCTTCCCTCTCCCATCATGGCTGTGAATAATAATAAGAAAGAACACACCTTCTAATATCCTTCAATGGCTCTGCTATGTAAGACAAATTGCAGATATTCTCACCACCCAACAGCAGATTTAGAATAGCTGGAAAATTAAGGGGCAAGAGTGAAGAAGCTGTTTACTGTCTTGGACCTCTGGTCCAGCTGGGTCATGAGCATGTTCTTCCTCTACACCGTTGGCTGACCCTGAGTCCTTCTCTGTTTCAAAGGGATGCTGCCTCACTTACAATATCACACCTGTGGGTTTGCAGCATGCCTAGAAGTAATACGATGCTCCTCAGGAAGACCTCACACAATTTGTATTCTCTGGATCTAAGTCCAGGTTTGAACATGTGCATCCAGTCACGAACATGCTGCACTAAGGTGCCTGTGTTGTACAGGGTTGTTCTTATACTGAGTCAACTGATGATGGGTCCTACCAAAGAATTAGCCAAGCCTATCCCAGGAATGGGTATGGATGAAGGAGATTCAGGTTGCTTTGCATGCTGCCCTTCCTTGTTGAAACTGCTCAGTGACCTCCCTTGCAGGTCTTCCCTGTAGTTACCAGAGGAGCAGAGACTCAACACTATAGTCAGGACTGTATCACACTTAAGCAGAAGCAGATTAACTTTAACCTAACTAGCTTTTGCAGAGAGCTAAGCTGTACAAGCTCCGTATGACATTAATGGCAGTCTGCTGCAGCCCCTGCTTTCATGATTTCAACATTATCACTGCATGGACAATTTGAAATTGTTGGAGCTCTCATGTTTGAAGGGCCTTAAAATCATCCTGAAGTGGAGCACAGGTGTCCCCCATAGTGGGAACATTTTGAATAACTGATAGCTTTTGGTTTGGGTAGTTCTCCAGACTACCTTATGATCTGCCTTACTTCAGTACACTACTGACAAAGCCATGTCAGTTCCTACTTTATTCTGTCTCTAAGATTTAGTTCCTAGTGAAAGTATAAAGCCTGTACCAGTGTTAATATTTTTTCCCATTCCCACTGACCAGCACTTCCCCTCATCCTACCTACCACTACTTTGGTTAATCAATAGTATGTGTAAATTATTAGTATTTTTTTCTGTGAGAGACAAATGGTTGTATGGTTTTAAGCATGTAAAATTCATACGCACAGATTTATTTGACCTGATGTAAGACACAGAGCTGTTAAACCCAATTCCATATCATGGTTGATGCCATTTGATAATTTTCTGGTTCATTACAAAGATCAGCCTTTCAAATTTGCTTCTTCTCTAGCTCTGCTCAAACCGTGACATTCTCATTAAGTAAATGCAGAGCATTCTCTTCTAGTTCTCCTTAACAATAACAAAAACGAAGAGCATTCCCCTTAGAATTAACTCTAAGGACAGCACTGGATGTCACGCTGAACCTAAGTGACCAAACTCTCCTCGGTTTCTCCAGTACAGTATAGTAGGTGGGGTAGCGGGATAGAATAGCTGTTCTTTGGGATATGAAGGTACAATCCAACAGAAGCTAATGCTGGATAAAAAATCTGTGTTGCATTTAATACGAGAAGGCCCCAGACAAAAATAATACATTAAAGATGGCAAAACTATTCATGTACCCATTAAGCACTAACTCATCCTGCTACCCAGCCTTTTTAACTTGGTGACAATACAGACTTCATAAGGTGGAAAGGCCAAAGCATAGCACTTCCTAAAGGGCTTACTTTTGCCTGTATTTTTTTATCCCTATTATACAGCAATTTGGAACTACATCTGTTCGTATTTGCTATTTGCATTTGTCAAACACAACAGATAACCATTTTTAGTAATCTTAAAATATCACACCATAAGAAACAGAAACCTGGATAGACAAAATAAGTTAGATTAGAAAAATAGATTAACTTAAAAAAAAAATAATTGTCCCAGATAGCTAAAAGCAAATGCTGTAAGCTATAAATTTAATCAAAAATCCAATATTGGCATCTATTAGATGGAGGAGATGAATCTTAAAGCACAGACATTCAATAAGGAAGAAGTTCTTTCAGTATAACAGATAGTCAGGGATTTATAAACCTCTGGTGATAAGTTACACATTAAAAAAATGCTGAAAAAAAGCATATTAATTACCAGCTGGGAGAAATGGGCTTACTGTAACTCACCCTTGAAAGTGTATATGAGAAACTGTAATAAGCAACTGCTTTTCTAACTATCTGCATTTTAGACAAACCTAAAAAAAAATGTATGGATACATATTTTTGCACGCAAGAAATGTTTCTATGTAAATGTGGTTGTTGAAAAACTAGTAATATTCTCTAACTTTGCCTCCCTTTGTTATTAGATGCTTTGATTTTGGAGCATTTCCTATGAAAAATTTCAAATCTTATTCATTATGCTGACTCAGGAGAGCTGGAATTTTAAAACAAAGGTTAAGTGTGTGATGGCAGCTTTGCAAGATTATTGATGTTTTTTCTGCTTCTGAAGTCCTGCTCTAATAGCCAGTGGAGTGTAATGCTATTCAGTGCCTTATGCATCTCAAAGGCTGTCAGGAGGACCAGTATTACTCTCCTTACTTTCAAATGAGGATACTGAGGCACTGGAAGAGGAAGTTTCCCTAAGGTTTCCTGTCTGCAGAGGTGGGCACAAGAGGCTGGCAGGTTTCCTGAACCTCCAATTATACCAGGCCTCGGTTGCCTCTCAAATCCCAAAAGCGGTCTATTTGTGGAGCTGCAACTCTTCTCTGGTAGAAACAAAAGAAGGTACTAGCTGGGATTGGCCTTGATGAGAATCAAAGAAAATTGTCATGCTTTGTACACATGCAGAGCTTATTTGAACCTGATGGCTTTTGTGCTGACAGGAACAGCTGTGCTCGCTTCCCTGATTTGATAATGAGATCTGTGAATTTGTAGCGTGCTTTTTCAAAACCAAGGAGACCTGGCCTTAAATTTAGGTTTTTCTTGGGAGAGACTTCCCTTTCTCTTTCCTGTATCTGCTTTCTGCTCCTTTGCTCCCTCAGTCCCTGCAGAATTGCAGGCTATCCAGATATAATCATGGCTAATAGAGATGCTCCTCTCTGAGGACCAAAACAGTAAAGGTAATAAGGATAATTTAACCTGATACAAAGATGGGACAGACAGAATGAAATAGAACAACTGTACAGAAAGATCTGGTACGTAAACAAGTTCCTCCTCCTTTGTTCCTTTCCTATCCACCTCCTTGACCCCAATTTGTGTGCATGTAGGGCCAAAGGTGGAAAGAAAGGAAAATTGTCCTGCTGTTTGAAGCTTACCAGCTGCTAGATTCAGCTATCCTCTTAAATAATTATTGTATAACTTTCCTCTGGCTTTCAAACTTATTTTTCCCCCAGGTTCTGGGGACTACTGCACATCTGCACACACAAAAAAGGTTGTGCATTCTTGACTTATTCTTTCCCATCAATGTTTACTATCACCCCTTTGTTCAGACATAGCCATACTGAGGTTGCTGCTGCCTTTATTCAAAGATGTTGAACTGCAGCTGAAATCCATTGTCTTTTCCCAGTGTGTACAGTGATGCTCACCCCGTGTAAATGCTTTCCCCCTGCCCAATGTGATGGGAAATAAAGCTCTGGTCAGTCAGAACAGGGACAAGCACCAGGCAAAAAAAGTTGTCATCTGAAAGAAAATTTCCTCTTGCAAAAGATGTGTTTTTATAAAAGCCACAATTTCAATTTTTTTACTAGATCCTACTAGTAGGATACACAGGATGCCACCCCATAGCCCATTTTCATCTACTTCAGCTGCAAATATAGCAGAAACTTGAATCCTTGTCTAGAATAATGCAACAGCCAGTGTCTGATGACCTTGAGTAGTCAGTATTTCTCACCATGGACACAAGCAAGGATAGTGCTGACTAGAAGGAAGCCCATAGTGGAATACCTAGCTTACAAGAAGCATTCAAAAGCTGCAAATTCCATGAGACTGCTAGCAGGCAAAAGCAGAGACTGGTTTTGACTCACTGAACACTTTTGCTTCAATTTTTCCCTTACAAAAAAGATCCAAACTCTAACTAAAAATGCCCAGCTGGCTTCAAATGCTCTCATGAGCACCTCACCTCACCTCCTTGGGGAAGTGGCAGCTCTCCCATTCAACTCTGTCACACAGGCTCCGTTCCACAAGTGCCACCTGCACAGCCAGATTGATCAAATACAGAATCTCTTTGCTCATAATCAACTTTTCTGCCACATTAATTGTGTTTCAGCTACATATTTGATGGGGCTTCTGCTTTTCCCCCAGAAACATACAATTAATCTCTTTGGAGTAACGGAAGGATGTACCAGGCTTGTCTTAAAAATCCACAAAGTTGCACAAACACTAGGCCCACGTCAGTAAGAGATCTGCACTCCAGCCACGTGCCTGGTCCCCCTTCATAGCAGGTCTGATATATCTGGGTTTGGACCTACCTAGTGTACCTGTATGCTGGTATTTTAAGAAGTCGCTCATCAGACTTTTTTCCTGGACTTCAGCCAACTCCAAGTGGCAAATGCTAAAATCTTCATAGCTTGGGGCTGTGAGTAGGTGGGGATAAAGATGTAAAACAGAGGTCTTTGTATTTTAGTCTTAGAAATTAAAAAAAACACCATAGTGGGATTGTTATAGCCTCCTTCTGTTCCTTCCTTATATCAATGTCTCACCTGCTTCTTTTATAGTAATAAGAAAACATTAAGTTGAAAGAGTCATACTGGGAAAAATGGGGTCTAATATGGGAGCAGAGTGAAAGTGTTCAGCCAGGAATCAATGTGAGCTGTTTGGGGATTGATCTTTGCTTTCCATGCTGCAAGATTAAAGGCAGAAGTGAATAACTCACGAGCAAATTATCCTCCCCAGTTTCACCTCCACGGAGGACTCAGATTTTCTTATTTTCTTTCTAACCTTAAGGAGACTGAGGCTTCCCTGTCTGTGGTTGAAATTTAATGCAAAGTGGTTGTTATCACCTTGCTGCAGTGAAACCTCTTGATGCAAGTGCTAGTGTCAGGCCCAAAGGCACAGCTGCTTATGACGCCCTCCACGTAGGTGCTGGCCAGAAAGGAAAAGGAACAGTTTTGAGACTGGATGAAGAGAGGCCATAGAAAGAGAACACAACTGACACAGGAGGAGGCTGCTGTGGTCTAGCACTAGTGAAGTCGCACTTCTGAAAAGCAGCCAAAGCGGATGTGCAAAAGAGCTGTGATCCGTGTGAACAAGTACACTTAAGAGCATCTGAGCAATTTAGGCCAGTGGCCCATCTGCTCTCCATCAGTAAAACCGCACCTAGCTCAGTGAAATCCAGCCTCTGTGCCTGCCAGACAAGCGATGCAACTCCAATTGAAAAGCTTCTGCTGATAAACTTCATGTGGACTTGTCCTCTCACTTTGAAACAATAGAAACAAATAGTATTTTTCAGAGAGCCAGCCATTAACAAGTCCTTATTCTTTGATCTCCGCAGTGCTCCAATACTGATGGACTTGCGCTTGACAACAAAGCCTGGCAATATATAGAAACTATTGAACGCTATTCATTACGGACAAGCAAGCTGAACAACTTTCCAAGCTATTAGTTGTGATGATGGTGACTCCGACTAGACAAAAAGTAATTACTGTTACAAATTCCCTTTCAATTTCTGGCAATACCTGTCTAGGAACACTGGTAAATAACCCTTAAAGACAATGTTTAAATCTTGAGTTGGAAGCATGAAGCTAAATATGGTAGAAGGCAGTTGTAATGCTCTGCTACTAAACTCAGACAAAAGGCAAAATGGAAGAATCCATCATTTGAAGAAGATGATTAGTCTAATGAGGAATGAGCAGCCATGGGTATTAGATGCAAGTTCTGGCCTCCCTCTCCCATGTAGCAGCATGCCTCTCTGGACTTGCAATTCTCTCCACCTGCTGCTATAAGAAGGTCTTACCAGGAATGACACTGGGACATTTTAGTGGAAACCTCTGAAGTATCTTCCAGTCCTGTTTTCACCACACGCACACAGAGCCCTAAACTAAAACAAAATATTAGCTCTGTTGTGGATTTGTCCCTTTTTGTTAGGAACTATAGGGAAGACAGTGGAACTTTTTCACTCCAAAGAACATACAGCTTCAGAAAAGAGAAACAACATGAGAGAAGACAGGCACAATAGAGAAATGAGTGCATAAATGAGGATAAAGGGAAACTTTGGTAAAATATGAAATAGGTCTAGTGGGTCTCATCTTGTAAATTGGTTGGAAAAAATGTTACTACTTAGAATAATTTTGCAGAATACTGAGCACAAGTGATGCTGGAGCCATCCTAGCTGGAATGTCCCAGCACTGTTAATAAAATTTATAAAGAGAGGCTCTGAAATTAGAGGACTATATAGTAACCCCAGTTGTATTACCCACTAATTTTCACATTTTGGCTGTAGTACAGCCCAAGGATTCATCCCAATGCCACAAGCCACTAGTTTTTCTTCTATCTTTCAAAAAATTATGTATGTTCAGAAGCATGCAGAGCAACTTGCTGGCAATTTTTATGAAAATGTGGAGCTTTCTGGTGCAAAGTTTCCATGAACCTGTCCAGCAAGTGGCAAATAAGACCTTGTATGAAGGTTTGAGGAGAAGTGAAGAACAAAGGAAATAATAAAATTTTCGGTTGGTGCAGAGAGATATTTAATGAACCACTTTGTCTCTTAGAAAGACTTGTACTGGCTGCCTTAAAGACAGATGGAAAAATCCTCTAAAAAACTTGTGAAGCAGCTTAACTATAAAGTGATGTTTTCTCCTAGCTCCTAGTTACTTATGGGTGATTTAAACTTTTAAGTGTATGTAAGTCTACTGTTATTCTTGTATCCTATCAGATGTCATTATGAATATATTAACCACTTGTAAAATATCTAATGTTATTGATTCAATAGTTTCTTGTTCCTCTAGTTACCTTTCCAATATTCAAATCATCCAGTTAGCTCTGAATAGGTCTTGCAATTTAACACCATTTTTTTCTGGTTGAATAAAAAGGGTCAGTTTAAGTATCTGATTCCTTTCTCCAAGAGGGCATTTTATAATCTTCTAATTTATCTATTCTGATTAATCTGCAACTGAAATATCTTAATTTCCATTTGCTTTCCCAGTACTTTTTCACCTTGTCCTGGTTTTAGCTGGGATACAGTTAATTTTCTTCTTAGTAGCTGTTGCAGTGCTGTGATTTGGATTTCGTGTGAGAACAATGTTGACAGCACATGGATGGGTTTGGTTGCGCTGGGTGATGTTTACATTAAGTCAAGGACTTTTCAGTTTCTCAGGCCCTGCCAGCCAGAGGGCTGGAGGGACACGGGGAATTGGGATGGGACACAGCCAGAACAGCTGACCTGAACTGGCCAAAGAGGTGTTCCATACCATGGGACATCATGCTCAGTATATAAACTGGGGCGGGGGCTGCTGATCATTGCTTGGGGACTGGCTGGGCATCAGTCAGCAAGTGGTAAGCAGTTGTGTTGTGCATCACTTTGTTTCCTCCCTTCCCTTTGGATTTCATCCCTCCCTCCTCTTCCTCCTTTTCATTATAACTGTTATTGTTATTATTATTGTTGTTAATTCATTTTTATTTTATTTCAATTATTAAATTGCTCTAATCTCAACCTGAAAGTTTTACATTCCTTTCTGATTCTCCCTGCCATACCCCTGGGTGAGGGGGGAGTGAGTGAGCGGCTGCGTGGTACTGAATTACCAGCCAGGGTTAAACCACAACAGCCTGTATCTTTTCCAGGTACCCAGTCAACTTGGTTCATCAGTTCCAAAAGGAAGTAATATTTGTTGTTTGTTTTTTAGATAATTCAAAACCTACCTTTTACAGCCAGTGATCAGGAGAGAACGCAACATACCATGTGGTGATGACATCACCAACATACTCACACTTTCTCACATATAACCATCACCTCAGATGTTCCACACAAAGTCAGGAAAGGGGAATGGCTGTGGCAGGTGAAGAGGGAAATTTGAGTCAGGGGAAGTAAATGGTAGGAGAAGACTCAGGAGTAAACATTTCACTATATTGCCTTCACATGTGTGTAACCTGCAGTTACTGAACCAAAGGATTCTTTTGCTTCTGCTTTGTCTCTGTAACATACAAAATTGTCACTAAATTATAGTAGCATTTGTTCTTGCCATTCTGCTGTGATGGTTTAGGAATATGTGTGGTTCTGCTTTCCAGTCTGGTTTGTGCACACATCTCCATGCAGTTTTGATTTAAATCAATTTTAGCTGTGAGCAGTCATTGACTTATATATCTATAGATAGATGAGAATTCCTTTGTAGAGTTGACAGTCACTCTGCAAGCTTTTAATATGAACTTTCCCCTGAAGCCATTTAGATTGAGCTGATTCTGCTGACAGGACGTGGCATGGACAACATGACCTTCCAGCTCTGAGGAGTGAAATCTCAGTTTTGCTGAAATTGGTGTCAAATGAAAGCATGAGCTCATTCACTGAGCTCAGCTCTTTACCTCCTCCCCCTCACCAGACTTTCATATATGCTCTACCTCCATTAATTCTCAATGAATAAGAATATTTCTACTTCCATAAAGAAAGGTGGGGCTTTGGAAAATTGGATCTTCCCCCCATATTCCAACAGAACATTCATTTTGACCCATTTAGCGCCATTACTTCCCCATGAAGTCTGTGGTCATGTTGAATTTACCTACAATACTTCAAGTGCTGTATTTTGTATACAGGAAGCATCATTTTCCAATTGAGTTATTTTTCCTAACTTCTGAGAAAATCAAATATGGGAGATATTTCCCTTAGTGGATGAAAAGGACAAAAAAAGAAGAAAAAAAAGTAAGCCAAAGTGACAGAAAGTGTCTCTAAATAAATGAAACAGATGTGCTAGACCAGATGCAGTCCCTTGCTCCACATTTCTGCTCCTGGCATGGCACATGATCCACTAATTTGACATACCTTGGGGGAGGCAGAAGGGGATCATTCAACACAACATGGTAGAAGAAGGGTAGATTATATTTCTGGTAAGATGGAATGAAAAACTTGCATTCTTGCTGCACTGGAATCCTTCAGACAGATTCTGTTCTTCAGAATAACCATTCATCTGCATCTCATTTCATGTCTGGACCAAGGCAGGAATGGGTCTCCAATCCTGACTGGAGATCTGATGTGTGACTGCAAAAATTTGCATATCGTCATGATTTGAGGCCACATATTGGATTACCTGCACTTTGTGAAGTCCTGTAACTCAGAAGATGCTACCAGTCTGACTCCTGAGA
Source organism: Microhierax caerulescens (assembly GCA_035590215.1). NCBI lineage: Eukaryota > Metazoa > Chordata > Aves > Falconiformes > Falconidae > Microhierax > Microhierax caerulescens. Next base: position 63,575,835 of record JAVJGJ010000001.1, read on the forward strand.
TATGTGGGCTCAAGAACAGAATCATGTCCATAATCCTTTCCTAGGTTTTTGCATTGTAATAAACTGCAGGGACTCTGGACCAACAGTGTTTAAGTCTGTCTTGGGGCACACACAGAGGATGTTTGCAATGAAAGGTATTTAAATTTTAAATTACTTCCCATTGAAATCTGACTGACCTGAAATCTGTTGGCCTGAGAGATGTTCCAAAACCCATCCTTTTGCATGAACGTTTGTAAGAGATTTCTGTTTGAAGGAGCCAAAGCTATTTTCTGATATGCGCATCAGCTTGGTTAACATGACAGTACATTGTAAAACCAGAGGAAGCAAAATCCAAGAGACAAACACAGTTATGTTAATAGTTTTTAAAAAAAATCACATGCACAATCTTACAGTTTCTTCCTTTGTATTAATGGGATAAATACTACATAGGCAACAGCTAGCCTATTTGATGGGGCAGACAGGATGCTACTTACTGTTTGAATAGTGCTACGTTAAATTGTTATTAAAAGGAAAGTGCAGAAGAAAGAAATCAAAATCTCATCAACAAATTGAATAGATTTATTCAAGGAGAAGAAAGAGCCTTGATCTCAGAAAGATTTAAAGATGCAGAAGTTCCATTCTTAACCCTGCTGAGCAGTCACCCTCAGAAAGCTTCTCTGAATATTCCTCTATTGATTCTTAAACAATACAGTGAAATTTTAATGACCTTCTCAGCAAAGCACTTTCAATCTCAGATGTCATTGACATTACTGAACTAAGAGATGCTTGCAAAGGGGTCAGACTGAAATATCCTGTTTACCAAGGCAATGCTAGTACTTTCAATTTCACACTGTTTAGTGATGATGAACCGGAAGCATAGCTGTTCTAAAGCTCCAGAGAATCACTTTTGTACCACTGCCATAGGACTACAGAATCATAGAATCATCTAGGACAGAAAAGACCTTTAAGATCGTCAAGTCCAACTGTAAAGGCTTCCAAATTCACCACTAAACCATGTCCCTAAGCGCCACATCTACATGTCTTTTACATACCCCCAGGGATGGTGACTCAGCTGCTTTCCTGGGCAGCCTGTTCCATTGCTTTCATTGAAGAAATTTTTCCTAATATCCAATCTGAACCTCCCCTGGCATAACTTGAAGTTGTTTTCTCTTGTCCCATCTCTTGTTACTTGGGAAAAAACACTGACACCCACCTCACTACAGCATCCTTTCAGGTAGGTGTAGAAAACCATAAAGTCTCCCCTGTAAGTTTTCAGAAGAAAAAAATATTTAAAAAATATTTACGTTACAATATTGTAAAAGGTGAGGAAGCAGCACACATCTTGGACAAAAGACTTCTGAAAAAAAGCAGAAAGTTTACCTTAAGCTCAGGTAAAAATATTGTTTTCTGCAACTAAGGAAGTGCCCTTGCAAAGAGCTGGATTACCTCCTGCTTTACTCCAGTTTTGTATGGCTGTAACTCAAATAAATAGCAAACAGTGGAATCACAGGAATAGAAAAGTAGCACAGCACAATGACTGATTCTACTGGAGTTTGAGAAAACTTCTCAGCAGTGATCAAATACTCTGACCTTGGCGATTTGGAATGGAAAGGAAAGATTCCAGTTCCAGGATATGAAAGACAACATCACCTTTCTAAAATTTACTGTCTCATATTGCTGTTGCACTGCTTTAAATATAGCAAGGGGAAAATACAGTTAATCTTACACAGGCAGCCCTGCTGTCTGGAGCAGATCTTGAAATGCCCTGTGCCTCACCAGTGAAATCTGTATTTCCAGCCTTAACAATATTTCTCTTTTTTCATTTACTTCTTACACTGTGTGTTTCAGTTGGTGGTTAGTATTTGGAAAGCCAGGTATGCACAACATAGTGGAATAGGTATTTTGTTCATTTCATGGACCCACTCCTGGAGCCATTGAGGAGGGCTGGCATTTTGCACATAGACTCATTCACATTATCATGTGTTCCACTGTCCTCATGATCAAATATATACTACCTTTTTGACAGTCTGTAGTCTAACTGGAAAATTATGTATGAACACTAATTAAGCACCCATCATGTCCATTTATATGGACACAGAAAGCTGAATACCTACTGCCCAAGAATAGCGGAGGCCTGTTTCAGAACCATCCATATAATACAAATCTCTTGTGCCTCTGCTTAGTCAAGCTACAATTTCCTTTGATGAATGTAACGATGTAGACCATTAGCATGTACAGTGGCTGGAGAACATGACAGTTCTATAAGACAGAGAAATCCCAACTCAGTTTTAGACAGAAGAAAATTAATTTGTAGAAATACTAGATCGAAGAAACTGCTTCTTGCATCTGGAAATCTGAAGTGCGGTATTGTATGAAAGCCTTTGGGAGAAGTAAATAAACACACAGGCATATATAAAAGTACACGTTGGCAGGTATAGTGATGGGAAGGCAAATGTCAGCCTTTCTCTCACCACTAGAATTTCACTGCCTGCTGAAATTTCTTCAGTCTTTTGAATTTGAAATCCAGGTAAAAATATCCATGCACACTGCATTGCTGCAGCTGTCATTTTGAAATACTTTTGGATGTGAGCAGATGAGTAGTGGTCAAAGGTTGGAAATTGGATGTCTCAGAGAGAACTTTTACTGATCTTTGAATTTGCAAAGGAAAATGCAAGAAAACAACTAACATTTACAAAATTCTCTAAAAAGTCTTTCTGATTTACACTAGAAAAAATTAATCTGTGCAAGAGGGAATCCAAGATCTTGTTAAAGTTAACAATTGATCAGGATGAAATCCCAGAGAACATTTCCCCTTGTGCAAATGCTTGGCTTTTTCATATACCCTTCTTTTCCCTGTTACGAGAAATCTATTTCTATTTTCAAGTTGACAGTCACAATATCTCAGTTTGAACAGGTACTTTTCTTTCCCCTTTATCAGCATCTTACTATGTCTGAGGGAAAAAGTAAAAAAGTATTGAAACAATGTACTTGAATATATAAGCCTTAAATTTCACCAGTGGGTTTATAATAAGTTTCAAAAGAAAATGTACACCAGTTGTAACAAAGAACTCTCTTTACAGGCAAATGAGCAAAACTGTGTAAGAGCCCTAAATTGTGGAAAATTTAGAGAAGCCTACCCATCTCTAGGGCAGAATCCAATACTTATGTCCACCCTCTTCTGGCATGTGTTTCTAAATCATCTACAAAACAGAGATAAATATTTGTATTTTTAGGGTGAAATCAGGCTCCAATAAAGTCAGAAATAAAGCTCACACTGATTTCAGCAAGGCAAGGATTTAATTTTTCATATGTATACTGCAGACGTGTTGCAAAGATTAATTGGTTCCCATTTGTGCTAAGTGGTTCTGGAAGACTGTAGCCTCTGCACTAGCCTTTTGCTCTGGATTGGTCACGTTTCAACCCTGTGATGTTGACATCAGGAGAACATCACTGAGCTACTGACTTCGTCGTGCATGCTGGGTGCAGGTGACATGATTCTGCTTTAGCTGCTCTCCTTGACACGCACATGTGCTCTTGTTTGCTCCGCTTTCACTGCCAGGGGCATAAACATCCTGCCCAGACTGAGAGCCCAGCATCAGCCTATACTCTGCTGCCACAGCCTCGTGGGCTTGCCAGAAGCTCCAGAGTTCAGCATATTACAGAAAAGCTTGTTGCTGTATCAGTTAGGTTTTAACCTACAGAGTCATTTCCTAGAAGAGTTTTCTGCTCAGCGGAAACCATTTCTTCAATGCGGTAAGTTATGGTCAGCATTTGAAACAAGCAAGAGCTATGACTGTATGGAGATAAGGCAAGCAGACAGCCTAATGGCACAGTTAGATGATTCATATCTGAAAATCCCCGAAAAAATGGACATTTCCATGGAGCTGTGATTATGTTTGGCCTTTCCAAGGGCTGGAAGGAACTTTCAAAAATCATCTCATCCTTCCCCAGGCAGACTATTCTTGAACTAGACCTGCATCATTCCTGATTGATACTTGCCACTGGATAGAGGCCTTTAGGGAGAAAATACACAATCTCCCTAGGTTGTTTACTTCAGTGCTTGCCTTTTTTCACTGTCTTACTTTTTGCTTTCTGTCATAAGCCTAACTGTACTGGACCCAAGCAAAGATACATCCAGCCTGGTATTTTATCTCTGATTCCATCAGTGGCCAGCAGTGACAGTCAAAACCACAGTAGATTTTCAACGGAGATGATGTATTTTGACATAGTAAGAGTGTCCATGTACTCCAGTTACCTAGTTTAATTCAGTTACTTTGGATTGTGCTAACGCTTGGTGGAACTATCCAGTCAAGTCAGGGCAAATGACAGGAAAAAACAACCCAGATTTTTCCTTAAATCTTCTGAAGAGTTCGTAGAGAGAGGTACCTGAGAATTCCTGAAAACCTTTGTTTGACTTGGGAGGTGCTCAGAAACTACAGTGAGAGTAAGAAGGGATAATCTCAGAAAATTCTTATCAACAAAACTATTTTTATTTCCTCGGGCTGGAATGACTTCCCCACAGTTTCCCCCAAAAGTACTGCTTTGCCCCAGTGTCTGGGGCTGTATGTGCTGCTCCCTTCCCCAGCCCTTGCTGTTCTGATCAGTAGTGGAAGACCTTGGGTTTGTTTTCATGTCCTTTCACAGTTCTCAACCTCTGCAAATAGTCTTTCTAAAAATAAGCTGGGGTCACACTCTGTATGTTATTTATATATTAGATGTTACATCTTCACGTGGTTTGTGAGTCGGTTGATAACTCACGCAGGTTTCCATTGGCTGTCCTTACTCAGTTTGGCACAGAAAAAGACTGAAATGCTCCTGTTCCTGCTGGTATAAAGGCAAAACAGGGTGCTTTCTCTACATAATGAGCAAGGCAACAATCCTAGAAATGTTTTGTCCCAGCTGCAGGGTGACTCCTTTCTGACCATTAAGACCTATGTGGTACCTTCTTAGGCAGGACAGACTGTGGAGCCATACTACTGCAATCACCAAGTGACAGAGACATTGCTACTTGCATAAAGGTCTGCTAAAATCACATGTACAGAATGCAGTCACAGCCATTTATAGCCCGGGTTTGGTATACAGAATAGCCTCCAATGGAACTGAGATGCTTCTCAGCTAGTAAAAAAAACTAGAAAAAATTAAAAAACCTTCAAATTTACCTTGAGAAAAACTGAGGCACTGTGAACTTCACATCAGCAAGAAAAGGACACATATCCTTCACATTGCATGTAGGCCTACAAAAAAAAGGAAGACAGAAAATGTTTACTTAGTTCCCTTTCTCTCACATCAACAAAAAAATAATTGTCTGCAACGCCACACTGAACAAGCTGTGGCAACCATAATACAGCTGTTGTGAACAGTGTCTCTTGCTGAGATGTCCCTTATCCATGATCATAACTTGATTGTCCCTTAAACCCCATGTCCTTCCCTACTTCAACACAGCTGAGTGCAGATCTTATATACGTTGCCCCATACCCTTACACCTCATTATTCTTAAACTATAGACCATAGCCTCCTTTGCCCAGTAGTTCTAACTTAATCAGTTACTTTCCTTTTTTGATTGCTTTTGGTATTTTATTTTCTTGTGTAATTCCTTCATTCTGTAAGCATAGGAGATGCAGGGTTAGTGAGAATGGTAAATACCGATCCTAATACAAAAAAGCTCTAATAAAAAAACTGATATGGAGCTACTCCACGTGAATATTCTTGAAATCAGAACTCTCAATCTCACATACAAAATAGGTGTCTTAGGCCACATGCTGCAGAGGTCCAAACCCATGTGTCTGTGTCTGCCTCTGCTTGTACAAGATTTCTTCAACTGTGTTGAGCAAGATCAGCTCCTGACTTCACCTTTCCAGCTTTCTGCAAAGCAGCTCAGCTGCTGCTGTGAATTCTTTCTTGTTGCACAGGGTGCCTAGGAAAGCTGACTGATAAACCTCAGTGCACTTAGAAGAGTAAACTCAACCCAGCACTCAGCTCTAGGGAGCAGCTGCACTAGCAAAAGATCCCCCAAGACCACTGCTAACAAGGACAGCATAAACTAATACAGCGAGTGAAGAAGAGTACAGTGAAGGCAGAGTAAGAGAGTGCTGGAAAGAGGGTCAAATATCACTGTAATCAATAGCTACATAGAGGAGGAGCCTGATGGAGCAGCAGGAGGAAACCGAGGCAGTTGAGTTAGCACAAAAGATAAAATGTGCTGTGCTGAACATCTCTGGCGCCTATGCCATGACAGATCCCCAAGGTAGAAAGGCAGCAGCTGTCCCGGAGCTGACCATGCAAGAGAAAGGACCTAACTTTGCAGAGTGACAGCGCAGGGCACAAAGCCTCCTCCCTTGCACTTCCCGGCACTTTGGGAAAAGAATTTGAGAGAGAGAAAGGAATATCAAAGCCAAACTGGTAAAGTATTTGCTGCTTCCCTTTCTTTGCTGCTGTAAGGGGGTTTGTTCACTGCTTTGAGGAAAATATACTGCAGAGCTGAGGGGAAACATAAGCTTTTGTTTGCAGCGGTTGCTAGGGTTTGTAGGATTTGGTTTTGATGTTACGCTCAGGCAAAGTGCTTAGCTCTCACTTAGTGCATTAAAAACATCATGAAGAGGCCTCATCTTCAAGGGATGAAGTTCAACATCTTTTGTCTGAAAGTTGATGTGTACCCTTTTCAGCAAAGAAGAAGAGTTTCATATTTTAATGCAAACCCCAATGTGTTTCACAAGTGCATACCAAACACCACAGTGGGCCAGCTCAACAGTTACACAACTGCCCAGCCTTGTTACCTCAGCTCCTGATCAGTCTCCCTCAGAAGACCCCACTCAAAATATATGTAAGCCCTTACCAGACAGTCTTGTCTCTTAGTCCTGCTAATCCGTATCTGAATCAGCCCTATCCTGTGACCCTCATTCAAACCTCTGACACCCAAAAGAATCTGACAATGAGGAAAAATATCAGGTTCTGAGAAACAATTTGATTTGCCTCGGTGACAATGTACTTACTCAGTGCCTTCTTTCTTTTTTTGCCTTGATCTGTGGAAATCATAAATTGAGATACCAGTGACAGATGATAAGTGGCTGAATTACAAAATGATGTACAGCTTTATCTTTGCCTGCTTATTCAAACTAGTTAAATGGGGTGTCCCCAAAGAAATCAAACTATGTTCTGCATAGACTGCCTGAATATTCAAGATGTGAGAAACTGTCTCTGGATGCTCTTTTGGTTTTGCCTTCCTTTCAGCAGATCTCCCATCTTGCTGAGCATTTAAGTACTACCTTCTGCCAGGGAAGACATTAAGTGTGGATGCCTACCAAGCACTGCTCTCCTGCTGCATCCAAGTGAGAGTTTTCACTTGGAGTAGATCATGAAAATCTTTGCTTCCATTGTCTCCTTTCAGTGCTTCAGTGAACAAGTAAGCAGTTAACACTGACATTTGAAGTGTCATCACTGGCATCTGAGTTAATATGTGAAGCTGGAAGAGGCTATTCTCATAGTACTTCAGGCTCTTGGTATGTTGAAGCATATGTAATTGTACTGGTTGCCTTCAGGCAATATTTCAAGGATTTCTTTACAATTACAGCAGCTAGAGAGACTTAATTTCAAACAAATAGAACACACCATAATGTTTGGAAAACTAAGAAACTGGCTCTGCTAACATACACAATCCCTTTACAAGCCATAAAAAGAGTTAGACAGTTTCCACCAAAGCTCAAGTAGAAAAACTCTTATTTTCCAGAATGAAAGTCTCTAAATATAGTCTGCAACTCATTAGTGTGGAGTAGGTATACAAACACAACTGAAGAAACACTGTAGAGATCAATCTGGATTTACAGTGCACAAATGGCCTCTGATGCCCTATAATCATCTGATGTTATCAAGCCTGCTTATTTCATTCTGAGTTGTATCTCTTGGTCTTCAGACCTTTAGCTTAATGTCTTCAGGTATTTAAGTCTGTGGATATTTTCATTATTTATATTTTTCTTTTTCCTAATATTATACAAGACTTTTAATTGTACAGAGTAATTCATTAGCATTCTCTGCTCATCTTTTTTGGGAGGTGAATATTCTGGTCTCAGTCTGGAGAACTTATTTCATTCAAACCAGACCAAAAATCTTGGGCACAGAGTCCAGGCATAACGATGGTAAGTCATATTAAACTCAAAACATCACTACTCATTTCAGAAGAGAAAACTGACTCTTTAACCTAAAAGTGCTTCCTGATAGTATAAATGGCTAGTTTGTATGTAAAGAGTTTATTTTAATTAACTTTACCTGGTTACAAAGAATAATCAAGGCAGCTAACATAAAAATGTAGCACCTAAGGCAAGTTTTATATTGTGCCTGTCAGCCTGTTTTCAAATTGAGAGATTACATATATACATATATATGTACAGTTCTATGTATGTTCTTGCTTTAAAGAAACTAAATTATAAGAAATAAAGTGCCTTGACATGAAGTATAAAAAATATATTGCTTTTACTTTATTCTATTCATCAAATTTTGAAATACATACCATATAAAAAGGCAACAAAGTGGTTTTTAGTCTACATCTATCTCATTTTCCAATGAGAGGCTATTTTTCTGCGTTTATGATCATAAAATGCCTCCCCTCTACCATCAGCTTCACAGAGAATCCCAAACGACATTACGGATCCTCACTTTTTCTTTACTTGTCCAGAGGGTCACAGACCTGTAAGGTGCATTGTGGGGACCATACTACTTTGTCTCTGCAGCACCCCACTTAGAATTTTTAAATAAACACCCTGAATTTTCAGCTGGGCTACACAAAGGTAACATACACTAGGAGGTCCTGAGCAAGTCATCTTGCTTTCAACTTACAGTCTGAGTAATGTTTTAGCTGCATCACATTTTGCCCATGCATTCCAAGAACAATCTAAGCAGGTTGCTTCCCCTTTTGTTTAAAGTTGCAGTAGGAGGTTAATACATTGCCTTTCACTGTTTCAAAGTCTTGGGTCTGGAGATCAGAAGCTTTCTGTCTTTTCCATTTGCAGGTTTGACTCTAGGAGCTCCACTTTTATGCAGTAAATGTTTTATAAAATTTGAAATTCTCTTATTTGAACACCACCAAGCATTTCTGGTACAAAGCAGAACACAAACAGAATACTGGGGGAGAATTAAAAAAGTCATTTTTATCATCTCACTTTTTATGGCACATATCAAACAGGAGTGACACTGAATGCAGAGATCTTTTTTTCTCTACAGTGCCTCTTAGACATCCATTTGAAAAGACGTTTCCAGTCTTTCATAGCAGAGAGTTTGAAAAAGGTCCATCAGCCCTGGACAGAACTACAGACAAGAAAAAACTCAGAAATGCCTGAATTTCCAGCAGTCTGCTAAAGCAAAGTTTCAAAGTTCAATTACATGGCTGACGTGGAGGGAGGCTGTACTGCCACTTGTGAAAGCTGGAGCAGGAACAGCTTTTTCCTTGCTACCTATGTTTTCTCTGAGTGCTGAGCCTTGTCTTCCCCAGGCTGGTATGCATCATGATGCTGGGCTGAAGGAGGACCAATGTGCCTGCTGGGTTCTGCTTCTGCAATTCTTGACCCATTCAGATACCAAAAGATGATTTCTTCGCCCTCATTTTAGCCATATGAAAAATGAAGCACCTCATATAAGTTGTTATCCTAACTTCTCAGCATAGTCCATGACAAGAGACGATTCTCTCCGCTGAGTCTCCTTACCTGTCTTGGTGTCTCACAGCACTTCTCCTTTCCCTGATCCAATTTGCTCTTCCTTCTTGTAGTCAGGACCAACAGTGATAAGGTATCTTGACACATGTTTTGGCCCATCATCACTGCACTAAGTCAGTGCCCATCTACACCGTAGCACTGAGAGAAGTGTTCCCCCAGTCTGCCCTTGCAGCACCTGCCAGCCTCTGGGAGAAAAGACAGGTACTTCTCTGTGAATCCTGGGGAAGAAACCTGAGGTTTGCCTCAGTATGTCCCAGACCTTAAAACACTTGAACTTTGGATTTCCTGCAAGATTAATCAACACCTCCAGCTGATTCCCCTATGTTAGTCTTTTTTTCCCCTCCTTCTTGATTTTTTCATTTAATTTCAGTAATCCTGATTTTTTACAGAAAAAAAGTCTTTTGTGATCATACTGCATGGGCAACTGTATCATCCATTCCTGAGTTTAATAACCCTTAAGCCATGAAATAACCATCTGCACCCCTGCATTCTCTCACTGCTTCTGCTGCTGGATAGATATAAACTATCATGGTCTTTGCCTGACGTTGGGGGGGTTAGCCAGCTTTATGATGGAGTTGCAAATTAACAGTAAATGTGTATGAGACACAAGAATTTCTCTTTTATTCTTCCATTACAGGTCTGAGGTGTTCTTCCACCCAAGAAACATATTGGAAGCATAGGTGAGACAGGAATCTGGCAACAGGGCACAGTATTAACTGTCACAGAGAGGCTCTTTCTTTTTTTACTTTCTGCTATGTTCAGGAAACAACAAAGCCACAATATACTCTCTAGTAGGAAAGATTGCTTTGCCAACTAGACTTGCACTATCTCTTCCAGCAAAAAAAGAAGCTATAGATTTATACCAGCACCTCACCCAGAAATTGAACTTCTCCTGCTTGGAAGTCCCCAGACAGTATAATAATATTTCAGCCAGAGGAAAGACACTCCCTTGTCTCATTCTCTGGTGATAAAAATAACTGGCCACAGGATCACAGATTACAATGGTGAGTTTGCCCTTAATGTTTGCATATTAGCACCATAGAAGATACCTGGATAAAGTGTAGGTTTATTTGCAGCATTAATACCAATGTCTGACAGCATCATCTGTACTGTTTATATGACTATAAAATAACTTTATAGTGATACAATTAGTAATGCTGCGCTTAGATAGCATAAATGGTAGTACTGATGGTACCACTATAAACTTAACTTTATAGTGACATAAATGAGCACTATTTATGTCATCATGTTTTATGCTATCAGGTAATCTCAGGCCTAAGAGTATAACACAAAGGTCTTGCACACTTTAATTTCACATCTAAAATACAATGAAAAAGAACATCCTAATTCATTCTTATGATGCTCAGCCCTGCACTAATTTTCATTCACCTTAAGCTGCAGGGGCGTTTTGTCATCTTTGGCTATAAAACAATTGCAAACAGCCCATTTCCAAAATCGTGTTCCTACAGCATTGGTGGGTTACAAATGGTCCCAGTGATTCTTCCAGCAGCAAGGCCAAAGGATAGGAGCTGATAGCTGGCACAAGCCAGGGCAGACTCTTTGCTTAGACTTCTTTAATCGTCTCCTTTCTTTCCTATTTCAGTCCATGCCTTTTATCCCAAAGGGGAAGATGACAAATGAAAGACTGATCATCTGCAAAACAAGTTTCAATTCATTTCACAGTTTTGCCTCATTCACTTCATAGCTGACACATAAATGATTTTGAAAAACTGTTTGCCTGCCATTCCCAAAGTAGCACTCGCTAGCAGAAGACAGGAAAAAAAGATTTCTGATATCACATTGTGTTCTTTGAAAAATGATTATGTGACTACCAATTACTGGAGTGGGTGTCTGTCCTGAGTGAAGGTTTTATGCACATTGGTTAACTATGCAGTATAAATGTCCCCTTCTGGGCTTTTTATATAAATTGCATTACTACTTGTAATACATCCAGAACCACAGGATTCACGACAGCAGCTCCTTCTCTGTTCCTTCCCCTTTGGTAGAATTAGCTTCACGGGAAAACACCTTCTCAGGACTTTCAACTACTTCCCTGCTTCCATGATACCACTACTCTTAGACTCTTAATTTTGGCCCACATACATAAGGCCATTTAAGTCAACTGAAGGAATTCCAGTTCCTCAGGTAACAATGAATTGGGCCTCATAACAGTGGATCTTCACGTAAGAAAACTTCACTAAGTGAGCAGCACCCTAGCAGCCCAAATATCAGCACAGTCTAATAGCTGAACAATCATAGGACTCCAAGCCTAGGAGCAACCAACAGTGGTTTGGGTTTTTTTAGCTGCAGTGCAAGTCTGTCAAACATCCATCCATATTTTTGTCTCAATATATCATGAATATATCATGAATATACTATAATGAACTGATGGCAAAATACACACATGCAACCTCTAAGTAGGCCTGAGGGAGTTCACTTGTCCACCTGTAAGCCTGGAGATGTAATTTATTTTAACAACATTGGTGCTCTGCATATCCAGCACACTGCAAATTTTTAAGTGCAAGCAGTAAGTTCTCCAGCTCCCTCCTTTTTCAGCACTACATAGGTAAGGACCTATGGTTGCTGTTAGGAAGATGAGAGCAAATATGGCATCACATGTGAATTAAATGGAAGTTTTGCTGTCTTCAGAAATAGGGAAGGATGCTGGCAATTCCACAGTGATACCACAGGGACAATCTGGATTCAGTCACAAATTCCAAGACCTGCTTTCACTTATCTTCTGAAATACTCCGATTCCTCTTGGGGTTGCTCAGAGCCATTTAACTCTGGCTTCTAGCCACTTCTGTGGCTATTTTGTACAGGAACATGAACCACCAGTGGAGATGCCTTTATTTTGGAAGCAGTCGAGACTTTCTGACAAATTGTAGTGAACTCAGAGATGACTGCTAGCATCATGAATTCATTCAATGGGCATGCCAAAACCTGAAGAAAACTGTCTAAAACTGTGAGGGCATTTTATTCTGCTTATCCATGGCACATTTTTAATGTATTTTTAGTATTCTGAGAATAGCCATGTTCCCTGTTCTCCACTGTCCCCATCTTTCCCAACACATTGCATGAACAGAGTTAGGGACCAAAAAAGGGAGTTCTCTATGGTAAATACAAGGAAAAAAGAGGAGGAAGATGACAGAGGTGACATACCATCTTCACTGGTCCAGTTTCTAAAAATTTCCTTCTGCTGTTCATTAAAGCATACTTTAATGTGTAGCTTTATATGTTCATCTCTGAACAGAGCTCCCAACAATCCAGTGTCTTTTCCAGCAGCTATTTCAGATTCTCATGGGTTGAACAACCAGCAGAGTCCATCATTCTCACACTGATTAATGCAAGCAATTAGTTCTACCTGATTTTTCCTTGCACATTTCATATTCTTCTTTGATTTTTCCATTCATGCTTCTTTTTAGGAAATAAAGAACCAGTGTTGTGGGTTGACCTTGGCTGGACACCAGGTGCCCACCAAGCCACTCTAATCACTCCCCTTCTCAGCAGAATGGAGGAGAAGAACATAAGATGGAAAAAAAACCACTTATGGGTCAAAATATAGTCAGTTTAATGAAGCAATAGCAAAAGTCATGTCCATGGAAGCAAAGGAAAACAAAAAAAGGGTATTTTCTATTTCCCAACAGCTGGTGATGTTTGGCCACCTCCTGGGAAGCAGGGCTTCAGTACACATAACAGTTGCTCTGGAAGACAAACGTCATAAATAATGAATGTTGCTCCTCCCTCTTCCTTTCCCTTAGCTTTTATATCTGAGCAGACATCACATGGTGTGGAATATCCCTTTGGTCACTTTGGGTCAGCTGTCCTGGCTGTGTCCCCTCCCAAGAACTTGCCCACCCCCCCCCTACTGGTGCTGGTGGTGAGGGTGGAGAGCCAGCCCTGGTGCTGTGCTAGCGCTC
>JAVJGJ010000001.1:63589531-63616440 GCA_035590215.1 Microhierax caerulescens
TCCCAAGATCTTGCCCACCCCCAGCCTACTGGTGCTGGTGGTGAGGTTGGAGAGCCAGCCCTGGTGCTGTGCTAGCGCTGCTCAGCAGTGGCCAGAACACCGGTGTGTTATCAGCACCTTTCCAGCTACCAACACCAGCACAGCACTGGGAGGGCTGCTGTGGGCTTAGCAAGCCCAGCACAACCAGGAAGGTCATATAAGGCTGCCTGACATTACCTCATATCTGTACTGCACAGAACTCAGAAAAGCTGGGGCAAGTTCTTTCTGCATCTCATCACTAGGAAAATTCATAGAGCCTGAAGAAAAGGTAACTTTAAGATCTATTATCTTCAAGGAACCATAGCTTAGCTTGAGGAGAAACTGCATAGCTACAATGAAAGACTGAGCTAATCCCAGTTTAAGTAGAATAAACTAAATCAAAGATCCTACCTAAATTAGACATTGGAGACAATCATGTTGTGTAAACAAAATTTGAAAAACCTTTTAGATAAGCCTTTTCTATGCCTGTGAGGTTTCTTGGCTTTTTTTTTTTTTTTCTTTTTTTTTTTTTTTCAGAAAGCAGCTTCATCTTGCAACATCTAAGCACGGTCAGTGGCATCTTTTCATGCATATACTATGCACTCCATGACAAGGAAACTAACTCCTGTTGTTAATGTTCCCAGTCAATACATAAATCTGAAAACTCCACTGGTAGGAGTACTTTGGTCAGTTATTATTCCATGTTTTCATGGTGGCCTGTACTTTTATTTTTTTTTTTTTTTTTTTTTTTTTTTTTTTTTATGAGAGCTATTAAAAGCTTTTAAACACTTTCTGGCTTCCTGGAGGGTAATGAATTAACTGCACTTCCAAACTAATCAACGATAATAGTCTTTCTAGAGCACTTAGGCAGACCATACAGGGGTAACTAGGGAAATCCAGATGGTTACTGCCACACTAAAATGCATTTAACTGATAATGGCTACCCAGGTTTTCAAAGCTTCTCAGTAGATTCTCATTATATTCATATACTTGTGTTACTGAAATAATAGTGAGAATTAATTTCTTCTAATTGAGTTTGGTGGTGCTAAATCAAATTAGTGTCCACAGCATAACATAAACAAATGTCAACAATATTGACTCCATTACAGCAACTGAATAAACTCTAAATACAAGTGTTCAAAACCACATTTTTTAGGGATCACTACTAAATTAAATTTTGGCCATTAAATGAGAATGAGATTTTGTAAGAACATCCTTTAGGAGTCCTGTCATCTCTCATGCATAACATGAGCTGAACCTAACCAAACCCAAATTCTGAAGATTCAAGGAAAGGTGAAAGAGCCAGTTTTCATAACTCATGCTGCAGGAGATGTCTGATAACATCCATTAGCCCGAGATTTCATCCTTTTCCCCTCCTTATGGTAAAGCTTTCAAAAATATGTTAAATACATGAGAAAGAGGTGCAATGACATCCGTAAACCAGTAAAGTCTTAATATTTCAGTTCTTTTCAAGCCCCATTTTCACTGCTGCTGAGAAGCAGGTCCTCAAATATGGGAACACTCTGGCGAGAATGACCAGAGGAGCTCCACTGACCCCAGGGGATCCCTTGACAATTCTTTGGATTTCTCATTCTGAAGTTCTTATGAAATGGAATGAGTAACTGTCACAGGTAATAGCAACCACATTCACTTTTCTTACTTAGAGTGATACTGACTGTTCGTATCTAAAAAGATTTTAACCTGAAAAGAATTTTACTAGTAAAATACAAGGGGACTCTGACTTTCTACAATATTTTCAAGTTGACGTGTGCATTACTTTCCATAGCTTTGTCATGTCTACCGAATTGACAAGAACGAGCCTCCTCCCTAACATGCAGTGGTACATCTGTGGTTAGTTTTTAATATATTTCTTCAGTAGCACATCCCATAATAAGCTACTCAGGATAAAAGTGACATACACACTTCTCTTTCAGGTGATAAAACAGAGAAAGCAGCCTCAGAATTGTATGGGTAAGTATTAAACAGGATTATTTATTTATTTTAAAGAGGAGTAAAATTTATTTTTCTAAACTTCTATCCTGAGCTGAAGCAATCATCTAGAGAATTGGTAGTAAACAGCTTATCAAGATTGGTTCCATTACCTATGGGGACATGTCAAATATTTACCCTTATCGCAGGGAAATTCCACTAAATCTGCCAAATGTTATTTCTGTCCTGAGGAAATCCTCCAGGCATTCTGTGGAACTTAATATTGAAAAAACAAACTCTCTCAGCAAAAATATCTTTGTTGGTACTGAGCAAATGGAACCGAATAATATTAAGGGCTTACACTAACCAAACACAAGACACTCCAAACAATGGGAGATGGCACCCACAGAGCATTAATAGTGCAGATGGGTAAAAATCCTAGACCTTGGGTTTAATTCTGAATTTCCTGTCAATGAATTCATATTAAAAATGGACTGGCTGAGCTGTCCAGCTGTCACCTGAACCATCCTTTTGCCTAAGGCTATCTCAATCATTATTGAAGGACATTTTTCTAACGCTATTTTTTAACCTGTTCAATTATAGGAATCAGAAAACATCACAGGCAACCCATTTCAGAGCTGAAAGTATTTACCATATTTTCTTATGCTCTGATTTGAGCCTGCCACCCTTTGTCCCTCCACAGGATGAGCATAGAAAAAGATGATTTTTTCTTGGTTTTCTAAGTTTTCTTTTAATGCCTGAAGGCCAGTATTCTCCTCCAATTTTCTCTCCGATCTAGATGAGACAACTCAAGTATCTTCAGCCTCCCCTCTTGGGTCATATTTTCTAGATCACTGTTCATTCACATTCCTGTTCTCACACAACCTTTCCAAATCTTTCTTGTAAGTGTGATGACTATAAACATAAAAAGACCTAGCACTAACTCCTCAACAATGCTGTAGCGAATTAGTGCATGTTATTGGCATCATTCTTCCATTTGTACATCCCAAGACAGCATTTACAATTTCTCTCATATCACCCAAAAATGAGACCCTGTTGACTATGTTCAAGGCCAGGCTGGATGTGGCTTTGAGCAACTTGATCTAGTAGAAGGTGCCCCTGCCCATGGCAGGGGGATTGGAACTAGATGATCTGTAAGGACCCTTTCAAGCCAAACCATTCTATAATTCTATGACTTACATTCAACTTTTAACTCACTCTAATCCCATATAATTCCCTGAAGTACTGTTCTCCACCTCCTGTATTTCATTGTTTGTTATTCTTCCAGAGGAAGTTACATGTACAGAACACAGGCAAGTAAAAGCTAATGTTGTCTTATCCAACAGGGAAACATAATGAAGATCTGTTCTTTAATGTCAACCTACATAAACATATCCTTCTAATTTCAGTGTCAGTGAAGACTGCATCAACTTCCATACCTAAATATGATTGAATGAGGTATGTAATGAACAATGACAAAAGCAATGATTTTATGGACATATCTTGTCAATGTTTCAGCTATTTGAATGAATGTTTTAAAGAGACAGATAGGAAGAAATACATTGAGTAAGCACGGAAATCAGATTGGCAAATACATGGCACATCCATCCCTTTCATCCTTGGTAGTAGAGCCTGAAGAAGGGCAACATAGGACATATCCAAAACTTACAGACCACTTGGTCTTTGCAACTAATGCTTTGTGTCTCAAGTTGCCACAAACTGTCTGCCACAGCAAAGTCAATCATTATTCCTTAAAAGAAATAAATGAATGACAAAATGGCTGTACCTCATTGCTTAAAAGATTATATGCCTATTTCATTTTCTTTAGTTTCACGTTAGATCTTCTCCTTTTTGATTTGTTAATTTTGCTCCAGACTCACAGATACTGACTTTCTAGAGTGATTTTTTTTTAAAAAAAAATGTCAAGGCTACATTAGAACCTGAAAGGAAATTAGATGCTATTGTTGTGAATTCTCCTAGGTCTGAAAAACCTCCCAGAAATCCAATAGTTTGGCAGTGTAGTGAGCATGAAAAGACATTTACCCTTGATTTCCCTGCAGTGCGTTAAGGTGTTTCTCTATGCATACAAAATATTGACATCTTAAAATATTTATGTGTTAAGTAGACAAAGATGTTTCACATTTTGCTGCTGGAAATGTCCTAAAAAATATCTTTAAATATTAATGTTTCCAAATGTAGCCCTTAGTCTGTTTGTGGTGACAAAACACTTCAGCTTATTATAACTTTGCTATAATTACACACCTCCATTTTTCTTTTCCCCCTAGATATTTTGTGCATACAGATAATGGCATTTTGCTGGGGGAAGAGTAAAACTTATTTGTTATTTCACCTGCTGCTTTTATGAACAGGAAGAATTCAAAGCTACTTAGCACATTTTAAGCAATTTGTTCTTCTGTTTGTAGTTATACATTTGCACACGCTTAATAGCCAGGGGAACAAATGATCAGACAAAAATGAACATGAGTAACACTTCAGACTGATATTGTCAGATAACACACTCTACATAACACAATAATCTGGGGAAAGGAAATATTTACTTCTCTTCCCATTCACCCAGTGTGTCCCAGGATCAAATTTCCCAAATATCTTAGGTTAACTTAGGAGCATAAGTTAGTTATTTTTCCAAAAATGAGACTGGAATTTAGATATCCATGTTCCTCTCAAAAACAGTGTGACTTCACATTCTGGAACTTCAGGAGCTGCAAATAATTGCACAGTCCATTTACACAACTGCCTTAATTTTGAAAACTGAACTTGAATTACTGGACTTAGAGGCAAGTTCAGAACCTTTGTTAATCCCCACTGCAGGAATACAAGTTAAAACGTTCAAGACTCATTGCTCTACTCTCCTTAAAGAGCACACTGTATTAAATATATTGAGTATACTATAAATATATTTGGTACAGGATTTTAGTATATAGTATAATGAGTATGGCATTTTAGCAAATAGTGCATAGCCAGAAGCAGTTGTCAGGACTTTCATTTTTCCTGAATAGCCAGTCAAACCAGCACTTTTGCAGACACTGTTAGGGTGAATGTCTGACTGCACAGAGAACTGCAGATTTTTTGGCATTTCGTGCTGACTGGGCCCAGCCCACTGCTGCCTCTCTGGGGCCTGGGTCTGAGATGTTACTAGAAACATCCCTTGTCTGGTGCGGCCTGTGATTGCTGCCCGTTGCTGCTCTTCCAAGTGGCCAGTGCTGACGTCCAAATGACAAGAAGTCCGAGGGCAACCAAGAGAGACCTCAGGGCCTCGGGGCGACTGGCTGAGGGATCAGGAGCACAGGCATGTTTGCTTCTGCACTGCCGGTTGCAGGGAACGATGGGGCATGTAATTGGAAGATGACACAGATCAATACCTGGCTCCAGGCCTGGTGTCAACAGCTGAATTTGGGGTTTTTTGATCACAGGTCAGTTGACACAGCACCAGGCCTGTTGGCAAGAGATGGGGTTCACCTGTCTCAAAGGCGGAGAAGAGTCCTAGGCCAGGATTTAGCAGGGCTTGTTGAGAGAGCTTTAAACTAGATCTGAAGGGTGCAGGGAATAAACCCAAGCTCAGCAGAGGTGAGCCTGGGGCAGCATGCCAGGGTTGGAGGTGAAATTGATAACACAGCTGAAGTGCATCTGTGCCAATGCCCAAAGCATGGGCAGCAAACAGGAGGAGCTGGAAGCCATCGTGCAGCAGGAAGACTGTGACATAACAGTCATCATGGAAACACGGCGGGATGACTCACATGACTGGAGTGCTGCAGTGGATGGCTACAAATTTTTTCAGAAGGGACAGGCAAGGAAGGAAAGGCAGCAAAGTAGCTCCGTATGTCAGGGAGTGTTTTGACTGCCTAGAGCTGAACAACCACGACACTGGAGTTTAATGTTTATGGATAAAAGTCCAGGGGAGGGCCAACAAGGCAGATTTCCTGGTGGGAGTCTGTTATAGACCACCCAGCCAGGATGAAGAGGCAGATGAAACATTCCACAAGCAGCTGGGAGAAGTCTCAACATTGCTAGCCTTTGCTCTCATGAGGGACTTCAACCTACAGGATATCTCTGGAAATACGACACACTAGAGAAGAAACAGTCTGGAAGAAGGCACAGTTGGCCAGTGAGCCTACCAGGGGAGAAGCCCTCCTGCACCTGCTGTTTACAGACAGGGAAGGACTGGCGGGTGATGTGGTGGTCTAAGGATGTCTTTGGCACAGTGATCATGAGATGACAGAGTTTCCAATTCTCAGAGAAGTAATGAGGGAGGTCAGTGGGACCACTACCTTGGACTTCCAGAGGGCAGGCTTTGGCCTTCACAGGAGCATGGTCGACAGAGTTCCTTGGGAGACAGCTCTGAAGGGTGAGGGATCCAGGAAGGCTGGACATTCTTCAAGAAGGAAATCTTAAAGGCACAGGAGCAGGCCGTCCTCGTGGGCTGAAAGATGAGCCAGCAGAGGAGAAGACCAGCCTGTCTGAACAGAGACCTTTGGCTGGAACTCAGGGAAGAAAGGGGAGTTTGGCTCCTTTGGCAGAAGGGCAGGCAGCTCTGGAGAACTATAAGGATGTTGCAAGGTTCTACAGGGAAACGACTAGAGATGCGAAAGCGCAGCTAGAACTCAGGCTGGCTGCTGCTATAAAAGATAATATAAAATATTTTTACAAACACATTAGAAACAAAAGGAGTGCCAAGGATAATCTATCCTTTTGGATGCAGCAGGGGACATTGACACAATGGATGAGGAAAAGGCTGAGGTACTTAATACCTTCTTTGCAACAGCTGGACTTGATGATCTTAAAGGTCTTTTCCAGCCTAAAAGATTCTATGATTCATCTTCTCTCATTTTTCCTTTGATTTGTAAGTTATTGCAAGGCTGGACTAAAGTGACTGACCACTTGCTCCTTGGTCCAAGTGAAAGAAATAATTTCCTTTCATGTAAGTCTGCATCAGTAGAACTAACATATCTTCTTTCAGTCCTAAATTACCATGAAAGATGGCTCCTTCAACACTGACATCTTCCTCTTATCAAGCTTTACAGACAGTTGCTGCACCTGAAATGCAGTTATCGGTGAGATACATCAGGAGATATGCTGTTCAAATAAGGTGGCCTGTCAGGCCTGTTGTAGTGAGTTAAAACAACTACATTAAATGCCTTAAATGCTAAAATGCACTCATACATTTTATCCCTAAGAGAATGTGGTTGTATTCAAGGCGTAACCATTTTAAAACCCTGAGTGTGGCATGATTTAACCCTGGGAACCATGTGGCCAACAGCTACCATAAGAAAATGAACCCAGCAATGGCTCTTAATTGATCTAGAGGTACTTCACAGGCATCATCAATAGCATTTGATAAACATGAGTTGGGAATGCTGTGCTTAAAGTTTGTGCTATCTATAAATCCTACAAAGGTGTTAGATGGGATGCAACGTTTCAGAAGAATAGAATCTCTTTATAATTTTGGCAACAAACTTGAAAGCCCTCAGATTTTAAAAATCTCCACCTGCATGTAAAAAAAGATAATCACACAACCCAGAAATACCTTGAGATCAGACCTGAGGTCAAAACAAAGAAGCACAAGGCAAAACATCTCTAGCTTGTGTTTATAAATATGTGAAAAATTCAGACCCATGTCCACAAGTGGTCAAAATACCTTACTACAAAAAAAAACAACAAACCAAAAAAAAAGATGGCTTATGTGAACCTCACGAAGGTCAACAAAGCCAAGTACAAGGTCCTGCACTTGGTTTGGGGCAATCAGCAATATTCAGTACAAACTGGGGGATGAATGGATTGAGTGCAGCCCTGTGGAGAAGAAATTGGGAACACCTGGTGGACAAGAAAACCTAGATGTGAGCCAATAATGTGCACTTACAACCCAAAAAGCAAATCTTATCCTGGGCTACATCAAAAAAACTATGGCCAGCAGGTGGAAGGTGATTCTCCCCTTCATTCTACTCTTGTGAGACTACACCTGGAGTGCTGTATCCAGTTCTGGGGTTCCCAGCGCAAGATATGGCCCTGTCAGAGCAGGTCCATAGGCTGGAACACCTCTCCCATCAACAAAGGCCAAGAGAGTTAGAGACGTTCAGCCTGGAGAAGAGAAGGCTCTGGTGAGACATTGTGGACATTTAATATTTAAAGAGGCTTATAAGAAAAGACAGAGACTTTTTGCTAATGCCTGTAATGACAGAACAAGGGGCAATGTTTTTAAATTGAGAGAGAGTAGGTTTAGATTGGTAACAAGGCAGAAAATCTTTATGAGGAGGGTGGTGAAACACTAGAACAGGTTGCCCAGGGAAGTTGTGGATGCTCCATCATTGGAAGTGTTCAAAGTCAGGCTGAAGGAAGTTTTGAGCAACCTGATCTAGTGAAAGATGTCCCCAACCACAGCAGGAGGGATGACCTTTCCAACTCAAACCATTCTATGGTTCCATGATTCTATGGGTCCACTTGCTCAAATGAAAACTTCATTCTTCTGATTTAGTAATTTATGGGCCCTTCCCCCCAAAAAAGTCCAGATCTTTATTACAGACTTCTGGTAACTATTAATATACAGATGTCATGAAATGAGCATTCCCCGAAATCTCTCATTAAGTAATCATAGAAAAACATGAACACTAGGCACACCAAGCCCCCATCAAACAGCAGATCCACATTGAACCTAATGTTCAAATCCCCTCAGTGTAAAGCTGAAATATTGAGTCATTTGAATTTCCAACAAAGATAACTTCTTGGCAGTGACCAAAAAAATTTTGACAACATAGGCTCCAACTCTTTTTACTGTAACATCCTTGTAAAAATATTACGTCTGGATGACAGCTACAACTCCGTCTCAGCCACAACCCTCTTTCTGAGTTTCACAAACAGAAAGGGAAAATCAGTACTGTACTTCAACTGAAACACCACTTTTATGGTGTCCACCTGAAAATGTTTAAGTCTTTTCACTGAACATTTTCTAGCCAAGAAATATGTTGTTGCTGTAGCTGAATTCTTTTTTTAAAGCCTTCTTGATTTTTCCCTTCTTGAATTCTGCCCCAAATTGGGATCACCATTGATGTCCTCTACCATTTATGTCAAATATCTTACCTAAAGAACAAGGAATCTGATTTTCAAGATAAAATATAAGCCTTTCAAAATTAAAAAAAAAAAATCCACCACCATTTTGTAAATGCCTGAACAAGTTAAAAATACCCTCATGAAAAAGATGAGCATTCCTTTTTAAATTCAGAACCCCTTGAAATACAGGACATAATAGAAAAAGTTTTGACTCCAGGTCAAAGTCACATGGGTTGGTTTTTAATTAGCCAGCCATTTAATAAATGATGGAAATGGAATGACAGGTTTCTCAGACAATGATTCATAATAGATTTTTTTCTAAGGTGAAAATGTTATTAAGTTAATCACCCTTCACTTACAGTGTAGGTGCATGTCAAAATTAAATGGTGTTCTTAGAAAGGAAGAGAGTCTAAACTTACAGCAGGAATATTAATCAGTCTATAATAATGGAATAATGTTTATGGCATTTGGAAAAAAAGAACCTGTATTATGACAAAAAAAAAAAAAAAAAGTCAAGGAAAACTTGGGTCCTACATTTGTTTCTATAAAATATAAAAGATTTGTGTAAGCCTTGAAAGCTATTACAAGCTTAGAACACCCCGTGTGTTTTCAGTTTCTTTTCTGCTAAACTTTTGAACTTGAGGCTTTTTGGTAAGTAGTGACTTCCCTCAACCAAATCACAAAGGATAGAGAAGGGAGAACTGACATACAGATGGTGACAGTGAAAGGACTGGGAGAAAGGGCCTGCCCATCATCACTATGATTTTAAAGCAAGACTTCAAGAAGAGGACAGACCCCAGGGCAAATTCCCAACTCCAGCCATGGGATCATCTGCACACAACCGGGTCTCACTTCACTAGACAAAAAAAAACTATATAGGAGGTGGTAAGTAATTCCAAGGCCATGGGCAACACTGAAGCTTTACAGCTGTGTGAGCCAGTGAAATGTTTTTGGGTGAGGAAGGCATTTGATTTCTAGGGGAGAACGTTTCACTGTTATGCACCTAATACCTGAAAATCATTTTTTATTCCAGAAAGACTATTTTATCCAGAAAGGACAGCCATAGCTGTAGACAGCTTGGAGATTATGCAAATGTAACACTGGGGCCATCCAGCTTCACTGGTAACCAAAAGGAATAACAAAAACAGCAAACTATAGAATGGTACTGCCTTTCTCTAGTTGAAACAACTTGCCTAATGATGCACTATTTTCTCTCTTTTGAACAACTCTGTAAGATCATTTTGGGGATTTTTAATTTGCTTGTTTTTAACAAAAGGCCAAAGTGAAAAAAGCAATTACACTTTGCTGCAATTTCTCTCAATGTACAAAATAGCTGTTTCCCTAGCACAGCAAGCTTCCTGTGGGCTTACCAGTGCAAAGCAACTGTAATAAATAATAACTGGCCTTATTTCTGTGGAAAGATGATAATGGTGAGGTGAACCCACCTGTTGTCCCAAACGCCCAGTCTAGCGTGCCAGAGCCAACCCACACACAGTAAAGATGCTATTCATTGCATGTCTGCACAGAGATGGGTGCTGGGTGGTAAATTCACAAAGCCCGCACTCCTCTTCGCACATCGTAAAACTTTTTATACACTTCGAACAGTTGTTTCCAATTACATTTAGTCACATTTAATTCTCATCAGTTCTTAACAAGCCTTATCTCCGTTTAAAGGTACAGTGCTCTTTTTTTCACTGGGTATGTTCTCTGGAGAGGGGGCCTTTGTTAGGAGGGGGCTCTCTTTGCTCCAGGGAGGACCTTTTAGTATTCTAATTAGGATAGTTCACACATAGTTCCAGTAATTTTCTGTTTGCTTTCATTAGCCATTTGGTTCTGCTTGAGCTTATCTTGTGCCCCAGCTTGACATATTTATGGTGTCTCTTCCTTCCCCCAAGACCATGCTTTGCTAACTGTTTGTAAGGATTTAAGGATCATCTTGTTTTTCAACATAGATATTTACTTCCCTCCCACCTTTTTCTTTCTAAAATAAAATAACTCTTATGTCACACCTTCTATTCCTGATGCTCTCACTGCTTCTTTCTAAACTTTGAGAAAATAACTTCATCTGGTATTAATGTCCCATCTACAAAATTGTTCTCAAATTTTCAAATGCTATAGTTAGGACCTCAAAAAGGAGTGGTGTTACAAAATCTTTATTTCCTCATATCAGTCACATCACATTTTGTTATCACATGATGGCAAAGCTAACAGCAGACTTAGTTTCAGTTACTGTGAGACGCTGCTCAGTTTTCCTACTTTGGAGTGTGTGATGGAACAGATGGACAGTTCCAATACAAACTAAAATCAAAATAAACCGCAGACAACCAAAGGAAATGAAATTTAAAAAAAAAATCAAACAAACAAGAAACCACCACCACCAAAAAAAAAAAAAAAGAAAAAAAAAGATAATTACAAGGTATGTAGGAAGGAGAGAAAAGTATATAATTTAAACCCTCCTTGGAAATGCTAGAATGATGGTCTTCTCACACCCATGCAGGCAGCTGGTAGCACTCAGGGTGATTTTCTCATTCAGTGGGAAAAGGAGATTATTCACAAGAGTTGACTAAGATCACCTGCTAATCATTCCTAAAGATGTTCTTTTGTGTTTAGAATGAAAGACTGTTGAGGCATGATGAGCACTGGATGCTTGATTAATTGGAAATTGTGGTGAAAATCGTTTAGATTAGGCTGAAATTCAAAACAGAAGCTAAAACTTCAGATGGAACCCCCCCTATTTCTTTATTTCTTTGCCTCTTTCATCAAAACCACTTCCTCTTCCCTCCCCACCTTTCTCCCACATATGGTGGGCTTTAACCCCTGCATTTTCTTGGCGTTTAAGTGGCATTTTAACTGAATGCCTGTCTGTAAAATAGTGTGGGAATAGACACCAGTCACTTCTACCCGTAGCCTGTGATTTTCAGCCTGCTCTGAAAGATGACTTAATTGAACTATTTCTCTGTTCTGCTCTAATCTAGATGACAATAACGGTGGGATAGGGGCCAGGTGCGTGTGTGTTTGCTTTATTAGTTTGGTTGAGTGGGAGGGGTTTTTGTCCCACTGTAGTTACAACATCGAAGATACAAGCAGTTTCATCTTAGACCTCCCTGTTGAAACTCACATCCATCCCCCGTAAATACACCAGTATAAAAAAACTCAGTTCTGCTTTCCGCAGGATATTCAGCAACATCAGAGAAATCAGTGACTTCTTGCCAGACCTTCTTTTGTCATGAGAAAGCAAAAAGAAAATCAGGATTTCAAGGAATATATACTTCAGCTGGAAGTGCATATATCACGCTACATCCTTTGCCCATGTGGATGCAAAGGAGTGATTCAGCAAAACATTAACCTGCAGAATTAACTTTTAGAATGGGGTGGAGTTTTAAACTCATATTTAAACTGATCCTTACCTGGACATTTCTTAAATTCTATAGCAAAAGAGTAATCTGATAAAAGCAGAGATTGAAGTGAGTCACATTTTAAAATCTAAGTGATTTTGGGTTTCTGTAAGCTTGATAAAGATGTGAAAGGCAACTGGGTGAACAAACATAGTAGTTTGCTAACTGTAGATATCTAAAATTCATTTAAACTTTTGCGTTATTCACACCAATACCTAAGTAGAGAGATTTGGAAAATTGTTCCCTCCTCAATCTCCATCTGGAATGTTTGATTGTTTTTATGACGGTTTTCCATGTCTTTCCCCCCACAGTAGAGGAAGAAGGGGAGAAGATCTTGCATTTAAACAAAGAAAAGGGTTGGTTGGTTTTTTTTGTGTGTGTGTGAGTGGGAGTCGAATCTTCTCTTGTAAACCTAAGTCTTTGCTCAGAAGCTCATTACAAATGTAAGGTTTTTCAGTCATCTTACAGGAAGATGTGGAGAAGAATGCACCATAGAGATAACTCATGTGAAATCTTTCTCACCAAGAACCCGTGGTATCCTGTCTTACTTCTAATTCACTGGTCACACTTAAATTCACAGCAAAAGGAGAAAGCTGGTTCTAAAAGACAAAACAGACCCTTTATGCTCCAGGTAAAATTTACAACGTTTCTAGATAATTGCTTTCTTATTTAATGCCAGAGAAGAAGGGAAAAAGGACTTTCTGAGATGATGGGCACTTTGTAATCTGGTAGAACAGGGATTATTAAGAGAATCAAATGTACAGAACTATAATAACAGTTAGGAGGGAACAATCTCTACTCTAGGAGATGACAATGTATCTGCAGTACCTAAACAGAAGAACCCATATGTGGGTTAACCAGCTATTGGTTAACCAGCAATAAACAGGGTCCTAGTAAAATAGACTGACCTTTCAAAGAATACAAAAAGTGTATCTCTCCCTTGCAAATCTGTGAATCGCAAGGGAATACTTTGGTACCATCAGCCTCAGCTGTTACTCTGCAATGGAATGGAGAGGAACGTTTGTATTTGCCCAAATATCATGACTGTACCAGTGTGTCAGACAATATATATAGGTGTATAGCTTTATGGAGAGAACAACTGATTGTGGCTGGGATCATGCATGCGGCCATGAGGGTGACAAATCTCACGATTCATGAAATATTTTAAAGGTTTAGCTTCAAAGTTTGCAAGAAAAGACCAAGCAAAACCATGTTCTTTGGATTTAAAGTATCTTCAAATACTTTTACATAAGAAGTTTAATTATTATATATTTAGCAGTTTTACATAAGTTGCAATTACCATGCCTGAAGGAGAGATTTATAAATAAGGCATTTAAGCAGTATTATGGTGAAACATCATATCCAGACAAGACAGAAAGAGAGAATTATTTGCAAAAGCATCAGTAAGAAGTTTTACCAGCCTGCTCAATAGTTCACTTATTTATCTTGGTTATGCCTTAAAATAATCAACACAATTTACTCTCATTTAGACACAACATTTTTTGCACATGGCTCAATGTCCTTTTATTCATTAATATACATTTCCTTTATAATTTCTGCTATCATTTGCAGAGTGTAAACAGTTTCTAATGGTTTCTTTCTGCTCTACACTTGAACAATGGCTTTAGTAATCAAGTAGAAAATTAATGAGAAGGAAAAGCTTATTTATAATTACACTCAGACCAAATTGTTATTTAAAGTATGAACATTGTGTGAACTATTATTCTACAAATCTCCTCTAATTCCTCACAGATGTTAATTAGAGTTTGTCATACCCATACCCCAGAATTACTTGCTTTCCCAGACTAATTCTAAAATTAGCTTCTCCTTTGTAACCTACTTGTCAGCTAGAAAATATTCCCTTACATTTTTGATCCCTTTAAGATCAGTGGTTCCATTCACATGCTTAAAAGTATGCATGTGCTTAAGTATAACAAAGGTACCTTTGACTCCACCAGTACTTACTGATTTTGGCAGGGCTTTAATGGAGTACAACATCCACTGTCAGGGATGTCAGGCAAGAGAGAGGTGACAACTTCAGGGAACATGGCTACTATGCAAGGAACAGCAAGCAGGCAACATGGAGCTGACTGAGATGTGCGTGCCCAGGTAAGGAGTATTAGTGGGAAGACCACTCAAACGGGCAAAGGGTTATTTTCATAGATCAAATTTCTTGTGAAATCATATATTTAGGTCTGTTCTTTAAAGGAAGAAAGAACCAAGTTGTTGGACTCACTTGTACATACTGTTTCTCCTTCTACCTAGCCTTCTGTATGTTTCTGTTATTTTCTCCCCATTCTTAGGAGTACTCACAGAAGATATATTTCAGATGTCTGTTTCATTCCTAGATGATCTGAGGGCTGATTTATTCAAACAAAAGACTGATTTGCCATTACTGTGGGATAGTGCCGCTATGTTACAGAAGGTATCCAATGATCCACACAATGTCTCCAGCTATGGAATAAAACCTTTACTTTGAAACGCCTGTAAATTATCAGTCAAGTCAGGGTCTGGACTAATGGCATTCTAAATAGGACGCTATGAAAAGAAGAGCAAGAAAGAGAGAAAAATGCAAAACTGGAAAAGCCAGACCAGACATCAATACCTGTCAGAGTGCAAAGCCCTCTGTAGAGGGAGTATTAATGATACTTCAGGTTCATACCGGCCCCTCATCCACAGCACTGCAAAAACATTTTGCCAACACTAATTTGCACAACCCTGCTACAAGGTAGCAATGTACTTTTTTTCAGTAGAACTCCTCAGGCAAGTCGATGGTAGCAACCAATGCTGTGTTCAAAATGCCTATGGGTCCTTTTAGCGAAAATGACACACAGAAAAAGAACAGCTCAAGGCCGTATTCAGAAACTATTTTCTTTCAGCTCTAAGAAAACTCTGTGAACTCTCTAACAGCTACTTCTTCCCCAGCTGCAAAGCCACAAGAGTCCAAAATCTCGCAAGCTTATGTAAAAGTAAGAAACTCAAATTACCAGATCACTGCTGAAGTGGTTCCTCACACAACCCCAATGGTGACCACCTGACTGGCCACTACTGTCCTTTCTGAAATACTGCTCTCACTTCCATCACATTTCAAGCTGAGGTATCCAGGTGCAAAGTAGACCTTTACTTGTCTGAAGATCTCCTCAAACTTCACTCCTTGGTCGTCTTCTGAGGGGGCACCTTCTGGAGTTTAGCCTGCTAATCAGGTCTCTTCAAGTAGGTTTGGAAATATCAAAGAAGTAAAAGCACTCAAAGCTAAAACACCAGCGTCAGACCTTGACAAGGGTTGCAGATGATGTTCTGAATTTCAGAAATGTTTACTTTACATTCTGATAAGTGACTCAGTTGTAATGCAGATATCTCAGACACCTTTAGAGTAGCTAGCATGAATGTCAGCAGTGTACCCAGAGCAGCACAGAAAAAAAGCATGTAGTTTAACACGAGTTCAAGTTAATTAAGAAAAAATAATTTTTATTATTAATTTTAATTTCTACACTGGTACAGTGTAGAAAGAACCTTTCTTACTTACTTTGGCCACATTGGTGTGACTACTGGAGAACTCAGAAGCACCATGTAAAAATCCACACCTGAAATTTTGCATCTTCTTATAGCAGAAACAGCATTTAACCTTCATTTGTTTCTACTCTTTGCTCTATCCAATACATTGAGATTGTTCCCCTACCCTTTAAATGCAAGTGGCTTTTCCTTTCATTTTTCATTTAAGTGACAGACAATCCCCAGAAATATCTCTCCCAAACAACTTCAGTAATTTTCTCTCTTTTTTTTTGCTTTGTCAATTGTAGTTTGTATCTGACTAGACCTTCAGGAGTTTCCACTTCCACACTATAGCCCTTTTTATGCAGGGTGTTGCACAGAGATGCACACCCATGCAGCCACATGCAGCATTTTTTGCTCTAGGTCTGCCCACCATGGCAGCACAGACCAGCTGGAATACCTCCATGTAGTGGCAGTAAAGCATGGCTTTACCTGCAGTAATAAGCCCATCAGAAACAACTTCATATGGGACTTGTACTACACTGTAATAACAGAACCTCTTTGGATCTGAAACAGGTTCACATCCTGACAATGCAGAGTGTGGACTGAGTTAGCATGCCATCATCTGCACCTCACTGCGTAGTCCTGCTTTAAGAAAACTGGCACTCTCAACCTGCTTAGCTACTAACGTGTACAAGAACAGTTTAGAACAGTTTGATCTTGTGGTCTTCGTGATCACATGCGAGGGAACGTATTTTTCAAACACAGGATTGAAAAGTTTCCCTGAAATGATTTAGTCCCCCCATAAAAAGCATCAGAGATCTAAAGGCAGCAGTAAACCCAGTACTTTTCAACCTGGATGGCATGCAATTGATGCTTCTTTGATAACGTGATGCCCAAAAAGAACTAAAAACTCATCATTACTCACATAATCTTTTAGTATTCTTGAAATATCATCCTGGTAATCTGTTGTCTGGATAGGATTCTGAAAAGCTGTAAAAATTGTATAGACTATTACTTTTCTTCCATCTGGGAGAATATCAGACAGTGCTTTTCCCTGCTCTTTTATTAATGTGTGTCATCTCTTAGGGATGGTGACAATAATTAAATCTACCTCAAGATGCTGTCTCACTCCCTTATGTGGATAGCTTTGTGCGTTCAGGAACACCTTCAATTACTGGAAATTTCAGTCTACTGCACATTGAGTTAGACTTTTTATGCTTATTTTCCCCAAAACAAAAACCAGGCAAAGAGAAGGCTGAAAGCAGCAAAGGAGTCCAGCTCTAGTAGAGCTGCACTACTAGAGAGCATCTCTGACTCCCCTTCCCAGAGGAGCTCAGATCCACATGAAAACTAGCTGGGATTGCTTTTTTGGTTTTGAAGACATGGGGTGACCAGAACATTCCTCAGGTTCCCATGTGGCTGAGCTCTCAGTGGGTTCCAAACACACTCCTGCCAGTCCCACTGGAATGGATTGCTTCTCTTTGCACTGACAGATGTACCTCAAGATTTACAATTAGGTGATCACTTTGATAACCATATACATACATATAATAGTAATGCACTATATGCATTAATATATGCATGCATTCATGCATTATATGACTATAGAGTTGGAAGCCATACTAGCTAAACTGTGCCAAGATTTTGCCAAAACATCCAAATGCAAGGACAGATCCAGCTCTTGAAATCAGTGGGAGCTATTACAGGGATTACAGAGGAAATGAATTACACCTCCTACGGGAAGCCCAGACTAGCAAAGAAATTTCTCCTATTTTCTTGGTTATTTTCTACTCGCAAGTCTTTTCATTTTAATTACTTTGTCAGAGGAGTAAGAAATGGCAAGAGGTCCTGGTTGAAGGTTGTCATCCGCAAGGAAAGAACATTATCAATAGCAAGAGGAAATATAAAGCAGATTCCCCTCAAATTGACATGGTATTTGACATGAAAGTGGAAGTAAATATCATGTTGCTGTCCTGGTCCTGCTCTGTCAGTATACAGGCAGTGTGACAGAGGCAAGGCCAGCATAGAAGTCTAGTAGGTTCTCAGCAAACATCCACGGTTTGCTGTCATCATGTTCAGACCAGCATCAGCTCCCTTCTCACAGGCACAGAGCACAGGAAAACTCCTTCCAGGTCACAGCAACAGTTCTGGCAGCTGTCCCTCTACCTCCCAAGCACAATGGAATTAAAGTGAGCGCTCTCTCAAAGAGAGAGAAAGAAGTACTGACAAAAATTCTATTGACCTCACCAAATGTTCCACTCAGAAGCGTCCCATACAAGTTTCTGTACCATTGTTAAAGAAAAAAAGTTAAATATGCTTGCTTCTCCTTATGCCCTTACATCCTTGCTTGCTCTTCTTCCCATACTTATTCATCTCATCCTGGACTTCTTCTGAAGCCCAAGACAGCAGCTGGCTGAACTTTGCAAAAGCAGCTCAACCTGGCTTCGAATTCACATCAAGGCAAGGATGTCACTTTTGTCTCACACTGTGGTATACAGAAGCTACCTTATAAATCTAAGGGTGTGCTTACAGTATTATTACTGTCTGCACCCTGGGGTTATGGAAGTAATTCAAATTTCAGTCTGCTATGGATAATAGCTCAACCTACATTTGTTTTGGCTATTAATGACAGAGAGTACTAATGCAAGTTTACATAATAAAGGCTGTGCTAGGTCACAATGTTCAAATTTACTTAGAAGAAAATGACTGCAGGCCATCTCTTACACTTTGTTTACTAGATTTTGCTCATTTTAATTGTCATCACCTTATAAATAAGGAATGAAAATGTCTTTCATAAAGCTTACATGCAAAGTTATTGCTTCTTAGGAGTCTAAATTTGCATTTTTATAAATATTTAGCTTGCTTACTAATGTAAGCACCATTTAAAAATCTTAATAATACTGATATTGTCACCAAATTCCAGAATAAGAAAATTCCTTAACACCAATGTACCATTAAGAAGCAGGCATTCCTGTATTGCAGCGCTGGATGCACGGGGGATCATTCCACCTAACGTGCATGCCATATGTTAAATTTAGGCAAGGCTAATGCATTACATTTCTTTGAAGAGTCATATATATTCATTAATTTCCCAAGAACAGGTGGTACTATGTTAATTAAGTGGCACACATGCTTCTTACAGGTATTACAGCTGACTGAGAACTGAACCCCAGTTACCTTTTCTTGTATGGACTTGTCTTGACCACAGTTCAGCTTCTTTTGGCAAGTTTGGATTCAGATCCAGAATTGCATGAAGCTCTTTTATTTTAGTTCCTTCTTGGAATTATTGATTAACCTTCCCTTTATAATATAATGTTGCATAACTACTGTTTGGTGGTAATTATCCATAATAATTATACTGAAACAAGCAGCCCATAGCAATTATACTGAGGCAAACAGTACATGGTGACAATATGACCACGTATTAAGTGAAAAAAACTTTACTCCTCTACCCGTGCACCAAAACAACCTGTTTGGGACTTGGAGAACTGGGACACAACTCATCCTGGTGTGGATGAGCAAAGGGGGAAAGTCTGTCTAACTTAGAATGGAAATGGGCTTAATGATATTTAAAGATCTTTTCCAGATCTCATTTCTCTACACAGCAGAGGGTGTGGGCCACTGTGACGCATTTATAGCTCATCAGGTTTATTATGTCTTTTCAGGGCTGACCATTGTAAATTGCTGGCTCTGGCCAGCACCCATTGTTCAAATGGCTGGCAGAGCACTGTTAGTAAACTGTGATCAAGACCTTCTGTAATAAAAGCAGGTAATTTGAGTTATCTACATGACATCTCCCCAGTAGAAAATCGCAGTGACACTTTACAATAGCACCAGTCAAAACACTGAGAATGAACTAGCCACCTTATCAAGCCTAGCATGAAATCCATTCTCTTTCTAATTCACCAAGCTTTAGCATCTATTCTCAGTATAGATTATTTAGGAACGAATCAGGACTTGCATGGATTTGTACATTAGTCTGATCTGTCTGCTAAACACTGGCTTGTAAATGACTTGCAAACTGTTCTCTTTGGCAAGGTGTTCACTCACCAGCTGCAGCCCCACTCACATGAGGTGAAGTCACGCTGTGTTGGTCCTTTCTTCTGACAGTATGACTCAAGTATTTTACAGAAGGAGTCAGAGAAGCAGTTTGGACTTGGATGACTTTTGGAGGAGTGAGAGGTAGTAGAGGAAGGAAAAACCACTGAGGCCTGCACAGCACAGTCAAAATATTTTGGGAGTGACTAAACATAGGTGTGTAACACAATTCTGATCATCTTTAGGTATCAAGATGTCTTCACAAGGCTGCAGATGGATCTCAGGGAGACTTATAGACTGTGAAGGGGCTGTTGGAGGCCATGTGGGAATCCCCTAGAGTACGTAAATGGGGACAGATGCCCATGTTTATGTAGCTGAACAGTTTCATCTCGTCTTCACAAAACAGGGCGTAACTTCTGTCTGATAATTACAAATTACAAATGAAACAAATGGCTGAGGTAGATAAAAAGGCATAGTTTTACAGGCTTCTTCTCTTAATAAAATCTATTTATATCCATTTCTTCTGTGGCTTCCATTGCCATGATATCCAAGCATCTGAATGACAGAATCATAAAATGGTTTGGTTTGGAAGGGACCTTAAAGATCATCTAGTCTACACACCACCTCTGCTGCGGGCAGGGACATATTTCAATAGATCAGGTTGCTCAAACCCCCATCCGACCTGACCTTGAACATTTAAACACACAGTGATGGGGCATATACAACTTCTCTCGACAGCCTTTTCCTGTATCTCACCAACTTCATTATAATTTTTTTTTTCCTTAAATCCAGTCTAAATTTACTCATTTTCAGTTGAAAACCATTGTCCCTTGTCTTGTCACTAGAGGCCCTGGTAAAAATTCTTTCTCTGTCTAATTTATAAACTGCCTTTAATTATTTAACAGTGTGGTGGGCTGACCTTGGCTGGCCGCTAGGTGCCCAGCAAGCCTCTCTATCACTCTCCCTTCTCAGCTGGACTGGACGAGAAAAATATGATGAAGGGCTTGTGGGTTGAGATAAGCATAGGGAGTTCACTTCCAATTATCATCATGGGCAAAACAGACTTGACTTGGGGAAATTAAATTAATTTACTGACATTCAAACAGAGTAGAATAATGAGAAATAAGAACAAATGTTAAACCATCTTTCCCTCCACCCCTTCCTTCTTTCTGGGCTCATCTTTACTATGGACTTTTCTAACCCTTGTCCCCAAGTGGCATAGGAGGATGAGGAATGAAAGTTGTGGTTAGTTCCTCATAATTCGTCTCTGCTGCTCCTTCCTCCTCATGCTCTTGCTCTGCTCCAACATGGGGTCCCACCCGTGGGATACAGACCTTCACTAATTTCTCCAACAAGGATCCTTCCCATGGGCTGAAGTTCTTCAAGATCTGTTCAAGTACGGGTCCTTTCCATGGAGTACAGTCCTTCAGGAATTGATTGCTCCAGTGTGGGTATCCCACTGGGTCACAGGTCCTGCCAGAAAACATACATGGACATCTCTCCATGGGCTGCAGTTCCTGCCAGGAGCTTTCTCCAGTGCGGAGTCTCCACAGGGTCATGGTCTCCTTCAAGGCACATCCACCTGCTCTGGTGTGGTGTCCTCCATGGGCTGCAGGGGGGATATCTGCTCCACCATGGTCCTCCATGGGCTGTGGGATGACAACCTGCTTATCCATGGTCTTAACCATGCAGGGGTTGCTCTGCTCTGGTGCCTGAGCACCTTCTCCTCCTCCTTCTTCACTGACCTTGGTGTCTACAAAGTTTTTTCTCTCACATGTTCTCACACCTCTCTTTAGGCTGATGTTGTACAGCAGGTTTTATCCTTTCTTAAACATTTTATCACAGAGTTACTAGCAACACTGCCGATACGTTCAGCTTTGGCCAAAGGGATGTCCATCTTGGAGCCAGATGGAACTGGTTCTGTCCAACATGTGGGCAGCTTCTCACAGAAGCCACCCCTGCAGCCCCCGTTACTAAAATCTTGTCTTGTAATCCCTATACAAATGGCTGCAATAAGGTCTCCCAAGAACCCTTTCTTCTCCAGCCTGAACAACGCCAACTCTCTCAGCCAGTGCTGAGGAAAGTTGGGCAAATCTGGCAGGTACATATTCCTGCACAGAGGATTCCAGTGAGGTTGGATGGTTGAAGGCTGGTCTCTGGGGAGAAAGGGTAGAGGAGCAGCTTGAGGCCTCATGTCATCTCAAGGGCTACTCTGCAGCAAGGAGCATGCAGGTACAGTCTGGGGAATCCTGAGATTTGTGGAAAGAGGTCAAAATTTCCATAGATCTTAGACTATGGGTTTTTTTTTAGCAATGTCACCCATAAAAAAAGATCAAATTGATCATAAAAATATTCTATGCAGCAGTTCACATCCCTGCACAGAATAAGGTTTTTTTTGCATGTTTATATATGTCATATATCTGTATGCACATTTTAATATATATCATATGCACACAGACATGTAAATAAAACTGCAACCTGCTGTTTCACTCCTGCATCAACTATCTTTGGTAGTCTTTACCTGCAAGTCCAAACCAAAGAATCTAAGAAAGAGGGGGTCTGCAAAGAGTTCAGTGGGATAGACATGATCTGGGGCCAGTCTGAGCTGGCAAAGTACACTTCCTTGAAAAGATATGAGCATGCAATTTCCTGCAGGAGAATATGCACCATGGGCTAGACTTGAGCTTGTTTTACTGCTGTCCATTAAAAATCAGCCTCTCTAACCTGGGTTGTAGTGAAAAGTATACGCATAATGTCTTCAGCAAAGCAACAGAAAAAAAGATATATCATAAATAAAAATTACTTTCTATGGAAATTATACTTGAAGAGAAATTACTGAAAGAAGGAAACATAAGTGTTGTCAAATGTGCAGTATGGTGAGTGGCTGACAGTCATTAAATTCCTACCTTGCAAGGCCAGGTGAAGGGTGAGAGACCAAAACATGACTTGAAGCATTCAGAAACACTAGGAAACAGGGAGCTGTTGCTGTGATATAAACTGTAAGCCTGCAATTTTTTTGAATAATATGGATGGGTAACAGCACATTTAAGGAGTTTTATCTTATGCTACAGACGTAAGCAAAACTTGACTGAATTAATCCTCCAGAATGTGAATGTAAGTATTAACAATCGCCTGGTTATGTTTAACAGAGTTACATAATGTGTATTTCAAAATAACTTTTATAAAATTGACTAAACCAATGTCAGGTTGTCTAAGCAATTCATTTTTAAAAACATTTTTTCCCATATTTCCATGCAAGTATACAGAGATTATTTGGCAAAACACCATATTTTTCCTAGCATATTGCACTGTATTCATTGTAAGTGATCTTCTGAATAAAAATCAGCTACACTAAAAAAAAATAAAATCCAAAGAAACAGGGTTGTGCAGTGAAGGAGCACACATGGATGAACTCTTTTCCATTGCTGTTTTGAATGCGATCTCCAGAACACGTGGTCCCTAACCTGCTGACAATCAGAAACTGATAGAAGTCACTGCTGCGTGTTGTGGTTAGTTGGTACTGTGATTAGCGTTAGCTGCTTTCCACTGCCCAAGACAAGTTGGGAAGATGTGTTACATGACTGATCGTTCTTCTAGTTTTATGTACATACATTGAAAAAGTCTTGACAGGAAAAGATCTTGACTTGCATTAACTCCCCCTGATTTTGAATATCCCAGATTCTTTCTGAATCAGCTCCAAAGTCGATGCTTTTGAAGTGCCTGGCCCTTCTAACTGGATACAAAAGTAGTTTTTTAAGACATGTTTCAGACATAGAGCTGGCTCAAATGTTGTCATTATACCTGACTTGCTGACCAGTACCACTGGAAACACGTTGCAATCTCAGTATGAGCTGCAACACAAGACACACACACACAATATTCAAGCAGTATATACGCCCCTTTGCAATATACAGCTCTGCTGTGCTGGGTGCTCTCCAGCTTGTGCCAGAGAGGAGAGCTCTGAAAGCATGCAGCACTAGCCTTGGTGCAGCTGAGCCCCAGGCAGTCTCCCCTAAGAACATCTGAGACCTGTCTCTACCTTTCTGCACAGGCTACTGGACTAAAAAGAACCACATGATAATAACAAAAAAAGAATAAATTGATACATCAGGCAGGCAAAGCCATCAAGAGGACAATATGACCAGCTAGGGATCAATGTGTACCGTGTAGCGGTGTAGTGAAAAGGTATGTTCATGCTAAACTAGCACCTTCCTCAAGTGTAACACTTATTTTCTCACTTTCTTATCTCCTATTACACTTAAAAATCTTTCCTGCCTTTTCAAATCACTATCTGATCAAAAAACTATCAATAAACACATTTATTAAGAAAATCTCTCTGATAATACAGCCTACAGTGCAAAACTCAGTGGAAACAGCATGTTTGTCATTACTAGTTTTCAGAATAAACAAGAGAAAAATGAAGGTCATTTACAAATTCATGGATTTTTTAGCAAAGCTGTAACTACCAGAAAGGCAATAAATTCAGAATAGCAGAGGTCCATGTTTTCTAAGTATGTCAATTAATGTAGATTAAGAAAAAGTGAACTAGATTGTGCCTGCAGACTGAAAAAAAAAAAAAAAAAAAGCCCAACTCCCTGTGAATAAGCATTTTGATTCATTTCATTCTCAACATAGAGAAAGCCAATAAAAACTGACTATAACTCAGACTAAAATTGCCTTTTCTTGAAGTCTAGGACACTAACCTTTTGCCTTACCTCAACTTCTTTTATTCTTCAAATCTTCCATCTAATGTGTGGCTCAGCTCCTTGGTTGTCAAGTGAGAACAATACTTCTTCCAAGGAATTCATACTTTTTCAGTCCTTAAACATCAGACTGAGGATGATCATATGGATGACTAGTCAGGCTGCAATCTTTCTGCTCATGATGCAGAGAAATCCCAGTGCAAGGAGCAGGTTCCTGAAAAATACACTGGTGTTTAATTTGTATTTTCATATCAAAAAGTCAGTAACAACAACTCATTTCCCCAAGTAACTACAAACAAGCATATAAACATATAAAGACAGTAAAGCACAGACCCATTTTTGCCTTCTTGGCTCACACTGAGTTGTGTCTTATTTTGCAATGAGTCCCACTGATCAGATCAGGGCTATTAGTGGAATAAAATACTACCCAGCATGAGTAAGGATGGCAGAATTGCCCAGAGGAATGTCAAAGTTGTTTAAAAGTTACCTCCTCAAACATCTTTGCAATCATTTAGCATATTGTATCATGCTGTTTTATGATCTCCTTTTGGTTAGTCCTAGACTTAATAGTCAATTATTGAGTCTTTAAAGTATTGTTTGCAATCAAGCATATTTCTATATGTGTCTCGGCAAATTGCACTAAAGCACACTGATGTAATCAGAAAGATCAGTTCCTGTGTTATAGGTATTAAAAATACATGTAGCTATATGTAATACTCCAATACCTATATATGAAGGCATCAAACACTGAACAGTTGCTGACATCTCAAGGAATAAAAATATTTTATTTGGAGACCTTTTATATAAATTATGATTCTCGGTGGTTTTCTTCTTTGTTCCTTAGTAATAGAAACATTTGCATGAAACAGGATCCCTTTTCATAGGGGCTAATTTGCTGCTTCTCCAGCTGCCTCCTCTTCACTAGCATTTACTAAAATCCTCCTTTGTACTTCCCACTTGGTGCTGTGTATTTAACCAGGAGGATAATCTAAAAATCTTTCCTGTTCTAGGTGGGAGTAGATGGACTAGGAAGAAGCAGCACTCCTAAATTTGTTCCAAAGTTGTCTGAGAAAAGTCAGATGTAAAATAACAGCTATATGCTGCATTCGGTGAGTAGTGTTTTTCACAGTTTCCCTAAAACAGCAGCTAACTTCAAATAGGCTGTAATGACAATACTTCATTCCTTGGCAATCTGGTAGTGAGAAATGAAATGACACTACAATTCATGTTTCACTGTATCCAGAAGTCAGGGTTACAAGGTCAAACTTCATACCATAAAGTAACAACTCATTTTCTATCACTCCCTATTAAATGCTTAATTTTGAAATAGAATTGCCAGAGATTATATGATTCAATAAGCTTGTGCTGCACCTGTACACAGTGTGTTCTGGTCACATAACAAGAAAGCCTTCTTGGTTGTATTCCTGACACTTGTAAATAGTGAACATTTATGTTCATGAATCAAAATACACCAATATAAGAATTTGCCTTATTTTATAGTGCAGAGGCCAAATCTTACATTTTATTCACCCTCAAATGCAAATTGCTACTCAGCTGTGAATGTTACATGTAGTATGCTCTCTGGCTTCAGTGGGATGAAGGCTCAAGTGAGCTAAATCTGACCATGGAAAAATTAACAAGGAAATATTCAGGACTCTGACTGACTTTCAAGGTACGAAGGAGATGACAATTCTAGACAAATGTTTCTACAAAGTCAGAGAGCAAAAAGGTTTCAGCAGATAGCTGGAGAAAGCAATCTGAGGGGGAGACTACTCAGTGAAAGGTTGTTGAAATGCATTTGTGACCTCAGCTACAAGAATATCACCAGAGTGTGCAGAAAAGGGTAGAGACCACTTTGCATCACAGGCAACTTCATCATATGCAATGAAGACTTTCAAAGATTAGTAAAATCTTGAGTAGTTTTTCTCATCACACATCTGCAAAACTCTTCACAAACATTTATTCTGCTACTCTTTGGGAAATTAAAAATTAGAAAGTGAGTACTACATTCTAAGGTCATGATAAAACATTTGAGATCCACATCCCTCTTTTCACAGAATCACAGAACCACAGACTGGTCAGGGTTGGCAGGGACCTCTGGAGATCAGCTAGTCCAACCCCTGCTAAAGCAGGTTCACATACAGCAGGTTGCAGAGTTGCATCCAGGCAGGTTTTCAATGTCTCCAGAGAAGGAGACTCCACAGCCTCTCTGGGCAGCCTGTCCCAGTGTGCCGTCACCCTCGAGGTAAAGACGTTCTTCCTCATATTCAGG
>JAVJGJ010000001.1:63630386-63647711 GCA_035590215.1 Microhierax caerulescens
CTCTGAGCAGCCTGATCTAGTTGAAGATGTCCCTGCTCATTACGGGAGGGTTGCATTAGATGACCTTTAAAGGTCCCTTGCAACACAATCCATCCTATGATTCCGTCGTAAGTGATAGTTCCCTGCTGAAAGGAGCAGGGACAAAAGGAGAGCAGAAGCACAGGAAAGCCAAGCAGTATACCCATAAGAGAAGGAAGGAGAGACAGGCAAAGTCAGTCATGGAGATACTTCAGTATTTATTGCCTCCCAATGTGGTTGTTTGTTTTTGCATACCTTTAGAAACATGTCATGTCCTCCATGTATCATGCCATGTCTCCATGTGTCGTCATCCTTGAAATTAAGGGAATCTGTGAATCAGCAGGGCACAGCTTCTACATTGGCTCCAATTCAGCAAGCACCCATCCTAAGATTTAACCATGGCCATGCTGCCATTGATTCTGGGAAGGGAATTATAAATGTACTGCAGAGTCCCATCTTTCTAACATGAGCATTCCTATGAGGAATACCTAAAGGTTCTACATCTAAATAATTGAGCTGTAGACATGATGTAATACTGGGTAAACTCTCAGAGAGATCAGAAAAGTTTGTATCTATGCCATGAAGCTCATAATCTTCTAATAGTGTGACAAAGTACAACTAATACTCTACAAATCAGTCTATAAATAACCTTGTTCCTGTTTTTATAAAAATATTATTTGAAGTGTCCCTAGGATTACACTAACATTTTCAGAGAGCAAACTTGTAAATATCTTCAGAAACTGCTTTACAGCCATTAAACATATATTTCATTTATGAGATATATTGACTGCACTTAGCACTCTACCTGTGCAACTGCCTTGTAAAATGTATCACTTGCTGTCTTCGTGCTGCTGTGAAGTCTCTGCAGAATAGTGTTTCCTCTGAATTCGTGTAAAGGATTCAGTGGTACAGCTTAACTTCTGCCTGTGGCACACCTAATGTCAGTGGGAAAGGCGGAGAAAGAAAGTGGGATGACTGCTCCCAAGCTGCATCTGAGGTCTTGCTCTATTCTCATTGAGAAAAGTGCTCAGAAGGAAGAAATTTTCCACGTCAGCAGAACAGCAGCAGAGGTTATCTGTATCACAGGCAAATGGACCAGGCTTGCTGATCCCAAATGGTGCGTTGCTTGCTCCTGCAACTCAAGCAAAATCTGTGGGAGATGCAGGTCTTTGCAACCATTCCAAATTTGGTCCTTAAGGAGGACTGCAGCAGAGAGAAGATGAGCGCTTCATTCTGTGTTTTGATATCCTGTTAGATTATTTACTTTTTACTGCTGGCTGTTTTTCAGAAATGCTGTCTGAAATCAGACACCCGGTAGGCTAACCAAAACTGCCAGAGCTGGCATGTCTGTTATGTCTAAGGTGGAGTTTTAGAGTTGGAATTCCACCAGCCTGAAACCAGCCAATATTCATCCAGAACTCAAGCACAAATTGTATCTGCGGCTACTATTTAGGGATACTAAGAGTCATTATAATTTCTCTTTTTCAAGACAGACTATTAATGCAATATATATTGCCACATAGGTACAAGATGCATCCATGTGTACAGTGTTTGTACTTCCTAAAGAAAATTCAGTAACCTGTAGTGTACTACCACAATGAATATAGGCTTAATGATATCACATATAAAGTAAGTAGTTATCAAACTCAAAACTAGTCTATGAGCTCCATTTAAAAGCTTCAGATTGCCAAGTTGTCATACATCTTTGCATATTTTCCCTTACTGTCTTGATAAGATGAAAACACTCAGTTCACATAAAAGGGAGAATGGGCAGATACAACTAGTAACTCATACCCATAATATGACAGCCCAATTTTACCAAGCTTCTGCATCCTTCATATAAGAATTACTTACTTTGAAAAAGAGAAAGAGAGGGGAAAAATGCAAATACCTGGAGTGAAAAACAAGAAAGAAGTTGAAAAACAGAGCATGTTCCTTAAATCCTTACAAACAGTTAACAAAGCATGGCCTTGGGGGAAGGCAGAGACACCATAAATATGTCAAGCTGGGGCACAACAAGATAAGTTCAAGCAGAACCAAATGGCTAATGAAAGCAAACAGAAAATTACTGGAACTATGTGTGAACTATCCTAATTAGGGTACTAAAAGGTCCACCCTGGAGCAAACAAAGGCCCTACTAACAAAGCTACCTCCCCACAGAATGTGCAGTGAAAAAAAAAAAAGAGCACTCTACCTTTAAACCGAGACAAGGCTTGTAAGAAGCAATGAGAATTAAATGTGACTAAATGTAATTGGAAACAACTGTTCGAAGTGTACAAAAAGTTTTACGATGTGCGAAGAGGAGTGCGGGCTTTGTGAATTTACCACCCAGCACCCATCTCTGTGCAGACACGCAATGAACAGCATCTCCACTGTGTGTGGGTTGGCTCTGGCACACGGGGTGAAGAGCCCAGATTTGGGACAACATCCTGACAATGCTTCTTTTCATACCCAGGACTGTGTCAGATCCACATTTTCTAATAAAATGCTTTTCTATTAAACAACTGTTGATTTAGCAAGATCAAACCCTTAGACAGAAATTTCTGAAGTTAATAGCTCCTTTTGGCAGCAAGAACTAGACAAATCCCCCCCAAAAGACAAAAGGCTTCCTCATTGGAACCTTACAGAGATGATATGGCAGAATGTAATAACTTAAAAATGTTGTGCAGGGAGTAGGTAAAATGGCCTTATGTTATCTTCATTTTCTTCCTGATACATTTTTCTTGTGTTATTAATAATAAAATATACACCAAATAGTTATTCTGAGTAAATTACAAAACTCCATATAACATTAAAGTTTGAGAAAAAAAAAAATGTTTTGGAGATATGTTTGGCAAAGATAAAAAATTTTACACTTCAGGCCAAAGTCTGAAGCACAAGCATTTTTATTCATATTTTTTAATAAATTTTTATTAGATTGTGTCTCTGAAGAACAGCTTTGATTTATAAGGACATGCTTGTAGGCAGATTTCAGTACAGAAAAGGATCTGAGTTTGAATCCTTTTAATCACTGAATTCAATGATGAAAGTGAGGTCAGGATGGTGAAATTCAGAACAGGAAAGAAATTATTTCAAAGACAGGATGAAGCCTTGTTTTCCTTCAAGTCAATAGTTATCTCAACGAGGCAGAATTTCATCAAAAATAAGAACTCTGGAAACATCGGGCCCAGACAGACTTTGCTTCCAAAACCCGACAACCACCAAGACATGCAGCAAAGTCTGAGTCTCCAGCAAGAGGTAAGCTCCCTGTCAGACATGCCTTCTCTGAAGGGTTGGGACATATATCCCACCAGCCGTGAGAAGGCAGTAGCATGGTCCCTGCTCCATGGTGAGCTGAGTGATACACTCATTATCCCCACTCAATATGGGGACATTATTTTTTCCAGCCTCTGTGAAGGACAATGAAAATGGCTTTC
Source organism: Microhierax caerulescens (assembly GCA_035590215.1). Classification (NCBI taxonomy): domain Eukaryota; kingdom Metazoa; phylum Chordata; class Aves; order Falconiformes; family Falconidae; genus Microhierax; species Microhierax caerulescens. Next base: position 63,633,821 of record JAVJGJ010000001.1, read on the forward strand.
CCCATGGTGTTCCCTCATGCAGGGTTTGACATGTGTCTAGCTCAATGTACTTTATTACTGTTCAGCTCTTTTATTTATAACAGCAATAATAAGCTGAGATAATGTAATTGCAGCTGCTTAAAACTGCTTAGTGTTTCTACACCATACCTTCCCATGCTATAGATGCATCCCATCTCCTGATATAAATCTTCTGCATATAGTATCAACTGCATTGATAAGTACCGTTATTCCCCTTCTTATCAGCTTGCCACCTGTGAATGGGGTGGAGGGGGGAGCAGATGGAGCTCACAGTAGCAAGAAGACTGCCAGTAAACTCAGAGAGCCACTCAGAGGCCATTTCATAGTGTCACAGCACATAGTTTATCTGAGTTGTACTGTTCTTACCCCTATCCGTCATGAGCTTCTCAGATGACTCACTTGCTACACAGCAAGATACTTGCAGCAGTAAAATAAGAATTCCCCTTAATAAGGTGTTTTAAGCTTACTTTTAAATTAGTCTCCTGAGTCCTGAGAAAGGGAACGGCTAGCATCCTATTCCTGCGCTTCAAGAAACGATCAGGACTGTTTTGCCCTGATTATGCAACTTCTAAATTACAACAGACCTAAAAGCAGTCAGTCCTATAAAAACAGATCATGTCCACACTTGCAAGAAAGGAGGTCCAATAGGGGTAGACTAGCCCATGGACACAGTTGATACTAGGGACCCAACATCCATGCTGTAGGCATTTCATTAAGTCTTACTTCAGACTGGATCTTGTCCTGTCCAGTCCCTCTGGTGAAGCATGCACCTCTATATAGATGGTTCAAAGCTACTCCATGGAAAGCTATCCCGCAAGAATCTGTTTTCTGCAAGTCCCCTTAAAAGGCCACTCTTGCAAATACCGTTCTGCACAATTAACTCACAGAGATGATGGCAGCACATTGCAGGTGCTGCCCTCGTTGCCTGTACAGGGCCACCCATTCAACAGTGAGCCTTATTTAACCTTAGGATCTTGGGGTAAGCCAAAGAAGCAGGAAATTCTTTGGGACATGGGACAACCAGCTGTGGGTGCAAAACATAGAATCATAGGATGGATTGTGTTGCAAGGGACCTTTAAAGGTCATCTAGTGCAACCCTCCCGTAATGAGCAGGGACATCTTCAACTAGATCAGGCTGCTCAGAGCTGTGTTCAACTTGACCTTGAATGTTTCCAGGGATGGGGCAGCTACAGGCTCTGTGGGCAACCTGTTCCAGTGTTTCACCACCTTTATCACAAACAATTTCTTCCTGATATCTGGTCTGAATCGACTCTTTTTTCATTTAAAACCATTACCCCTTGTCTTATTGCTACAGGCCCCAGTAAAAAGTCTGTCCTCACCTTCCTCATAAGCCCCCTTTAAGCATGGAAAGGCTGCAATAAGGTGTCCCTAGAGCCTTCTCTTCCCCAGGCTACAGAACCCCAACTCTCTCAGCCTTTCTTTGCAGGAGAGATGTTCCATCCATCTGATCATTTTTGTAGCCCTCCTCTGGACCCATGCCAATGTATCCGTGTTTGTCTGGTACTAAGGACTACAGAGCTGGAGGCAACAGTCCAGGTGGGGTCTCACTAGAGCAGAATAAAGGGGCAGAATTACTGCCCTCAGTCTAGAGGCTGTGGTTCTTTTGATGCAGCCCAGGTTATGATTGTCTTTCTGGGCTGTGAGTGAACATTACCAGCCTAGGTCAAATTTTTCATCCACCTCTACTCCTACATCCTTCTTCACTACCTGCTCTCAATCCATTCAATCCCCATTCTGTACTGGCATTGCTAATTGCCTCAACCAAGATGCAGACCTTGCACTTGACCTTGTTAAATCTCATGAGGTTCACGTGGGCCCACTTCTCAAGCTTGTCCACGTCCCTCTGAATGGCATTCCATCCCTCAGGTGTGTCAACCACACCACCCAGCTTGGTGTCTAGCTGTAAATTTGATAAGGGTGCACTCAGTCTCACTGTTTGTTTCACTGATAAAGACATTAAACAGTACTGGTCCCAATATAGAGCCCTGAGGGACAAATATGGGGCCATGGAAGAGGTTCTCTGTCATAGAACCGTGCTTTGCTGAACAAAAGTTTGGAAGCACATACTTGCGTTGAAGGCAGTGACAGTTACCCTGTGGAAACTCACTACTCACATCTCCTCCTGTTAAATGATTAACTAGTTTGGGGCTAGCAAGTCCACTGTGGTGGTGGTCAAACTGTCTAACGCGCATGGGAAAGGGAGGTAAGAACACTCAGCCCCTCAGATCTGTGGTCTGTAGAAGTATACAAGGTCTGCTGCTGAGATGCCCTTCCTCATCCAGCCCCCAACCCAGGGCAGCTACAATTGCATGAAGAGAAAGGGCTTTATAAACCTGTCTGCCCTTGTGAACCACCAAGGCATGTGAAGGGCAGGCAGTCTTATGCAGCCCTTGACTTCATAGTGCTCAAAGCACAGAAGATGGAATGCTTGTCTGCCCTCAGTCTATCACTGTACTGTGGTTTTCCTTCTTTCTTGCTACTGTGAACTCCACAGTTTCCAAGTGAACAGTGCTCCCCAGAACAGAAAATGCAGGTTAAGCTCTTCCTTGACACAAAAATTCTATGTTTTATGTACATCTGGTTCATCATCCACTTAGATGGCATAGGCCCTGTCTAATCTGCACTAAATGTATTTAAACCTTTTAGTTCTTTAAAGCTGATCCACTTTCCATTTTTCCCAGCAGTAGCTTACGTGTGACCTGGCCTGAAGAATACTCATTCCCTTCTAGAAGCTTTCAGAAAATCTCTTTTTGTTTCTTTTGTACGTTTGTTCCATAAAGCCATGGGGATCTCCATGATCCTTTAACTCTCATGGTTTTAAATCAATTTCTTATTTCACAGAACTAGAAAGATGGCCAGTAATATCATCCAAGGTAATGACTGTCAATAATATTCCAAATATGTGTAATAAATTAGAAGCATTTAAAGCCATAGCAAAGCTGCATTATTATGATGATAATTTGTGAACCTCATTACAGAATAATTGCTTTTCAGTGTGAATAGACTAAGAGTAATCCTTTTTTCATGTCACTGGAAATGTAAAACCACTTGATTTGATTTCCCCTTGGTGCTCTATTGCTTCATTTGGTACTCGGCCTTGCAAACCTACTGTAATACCCAAAATCAGAACTGGGCCCATACATTGTGTAATAGTCAGAACGTTTGTATGAACTGCTATTCCTGTGATAGGCAAACCAATAACCCAGAGTAAAGTATTCCCACTAGAATGCAATAAAATCTAGTTAACTAAACAATTAGAGCATATCAGCTTTAGTTAGTTATTAGAAGTGAAGAGTTTCCTAATCAAAAATGACCAGAATAAAGAGGAGGCTGAGTGAAGTCAGTGAACTATAGCCACCTTGCAGTCTGCATGAGAAAGTATCTCAGAATGGAAGTATTTGTTTTAATTTTTAAGAGCAGCCTGTGTAAAAATTATGCAGTTAAGGGAAACAAGGAAAATTTATAATTTTTATGAAATACCTTTTTCTACCACACAATTTCAAGCCATTTTATCTCATCTTTGTAAAGAAGGCAGATAGGACAGATAGGACAAATTTGGGTAATAGTGAATATGGAAGTTGAAGAAAACTAGTGAAAAAAACATTTTCCCAAATGAGAAACATTTTTCAGGTTATGAATTTTTTTCCATCTTCAGGATAAAAATGGAAGAACTATGAATTTATTCATAAACTAATTGTTAAGTTGCAACTTAATTTCAGAACTTCCAATTTTAAACCACTTCATTTTGGTTTTGACCTTCTTTATTTTTAGAAACAAAAATGACCAAGTATCAGAGGAACAAAGTCAGTAGAAACATAAAAAACATTCCTGATTTTATTCTGAAAATGTCAAAGCAGATGTTTAAACAATTTCTAAATGCTTTCCAGTCTTCCTAAAAATGAGGACTTTTTCAAAAAGCTGGACCCATTCTCATGTAACACAGTACCATTAAAAAAAAAGATTATTATATAAATAAATTCCTAATTAGCAGTGGAAAATGAAGCAGCCTATAAAAATAATAAATCAGTGACTATGAGATCTCAACTTAAGTATTAGTATAAAATAAAGCAATGGATCAGTTAAGGTCAACTCCTTGTCAGTAAAGGTTTGTTTTACAAGTGCGTAATTCTTTTTTTTCATCATTCATGTTCTACAAATATTATACATACAGAAAGGGAGCCAGATGTGAACTTCTGGCTCTGAATAAAAGAGCTCTTAAGCCAGGTGACACAGGTTGATAGTGTGATCCCAAGCCTGTGCAATTGTGCCTGTTCAACCACATGGTAATAGTGCTTATATCAACGACAGTAACGTGTCTGTAGGGTCAGAGCGCCCATGAGGTTCACTTTGAACACGCCAGAGGACTCAAAGCCTCTGAATTTTTCCCTACGGACTGAGGGCTTTGGGGCTTGGCATATCAGAGACTGAAAATTCTCAGTGGTAGCCAAGACAAGCTATCTGAGAGATAAGGGTGATGAATAATTCTTACTGGGGTCATTTCAGACAAAACCTTATTTTTTTAAGGTAATTGCTGAGGTGGAAAACAGCTTCGCAAGTAAGTATACTGAGAGGCAAATGGATTGCTGACATGGGGAGGAGTCATCTCACACACAGCTGAGCATTTATAATTTAAGCCTCTAAGTATCCTGCATCTTTCCAAGCTGCCTCTGCAGCCCCTGGCACCGCCACAGTTTGTTCTCCCATCCTAACACAGAACAAGGGCAATGAATTCACATCTGGAGGTGCGTCTTTCTCTCTACGGATTACGGCAGAAGCCTAGCTAGCTGCCCAGCTGGTAACCAGCTGAAGGTCAGTGGAACAAAACTGTCTGTATGGTCCAAAATCTTGCTTGAAAGAGGACATCTTGCTTCAGTAAGGCCATGTGGCCACAGAGCTGCTTTTTCCCCAGATTTTGCCTTACAAAAATCCCGAACATTAGAAAGCCAAATAGTTTTGTTGGCTTTACCCCGTGTTGTGTTTCTCAACTCTCAACTAAGCATAGGCATGAGGATTCAGCCATCTCACCCGTGACACTCTTCCAGCTAGCCCAGCCTCAGCGCGGCAAGGAAGGCCTAGCTGCTTTAACCCTTTGGTTAACACATCCCAGTGGCTGCCTGTGGGAAGCTGAGATGAGAGACACATCAGGTTGCTGCTTATGTCATGGTCACAAAGAAATTCTCCTCCCTAGCTCACTTGAGAACAAAGACATGGAAGATCCCCACAGCTAGGCCAAACCGCACTAAGAGGTACAGCAAGCACGCAGCTCAGAGGAGAAACCTTCACCACCAGAAAGAAATAGGCAACAAAGTACCGGATGACGTGCGTGCAGGGAACTACATGTCAAAGAAGATATATTTCCTGTTACAAACTTTAGATGAGAAAACAAGAGTTGCTCCTGGCTCAGGTACTCCTGATGGCAGTGAACCCACAGAGGATCTTTTCTCAAGACTCAAGGAAACGCCGGGGCTGGCTATGTAATAAACATCATGTGCAGTGTTTTCTACATCACCTTCCCATTTTCATCTCCTACCAGGAAGTAGATACACAAAAATAGGCAGTCTTTTCTGTAAATGAGGAACACAAACCCAATTTGAAAGTCTTACACAGGCTTAGAATCTCTTCTATTGATATTCTCACTGATGCTTTTCCAGGTCACTTTGTGTTTTATTCAGATCCTTTAAAACATCCTTTTGGTTTGGTGCATAAAATACCAACAAGAGGGAAATTATTAAAAAAGCATGATGCTAGAGATTAATAAATAAGAGGCATTTGTAGAATTTGGATTTAAAATGTAGTACACACATTGTACTGTAAAATTCTTTTGAGCTAGTCACAGTGGAAAGTATCTCCATCACAATGTATGTCTTTTCAAGTACAATACACCAGAGACTAAAACAATTTCATTTCAGTTTATAGAAAGAGTAATAAAAGAAAACAACCCAACACTGTAAAAGCCCTAGGGATCATACATAGATACTTAGTATTAAAAAAAAAAAAAAAAAAAAAAAAAAAAAAAAGGAGGCGAGGGGGTAATGTCATACTAGAAAGCTAATGTTTTGAGACTTCAGGTCACTTTTTCTACAGTTCTCTACTGAATGTTAAATTCAGTGCTGTAAAACAGCTCCTCTCTCAAGCTGCTGGGAGCAAACTGCATTCCAGATGAATACAAAAATAATCCAGAATAAGGCACAGCTCTTACTGCCTCAGCTTCCTAAAATTAAGAGCAAGCAAAAATCTAGCATAGAGCACCTCCTACTATAGTGATGGGGAAAATGCATGACATAATAAAACAAAGCACTGTCAGTTACAAGATATTTGTTCAGATAATTTGTGCATACAAAAGGCACAAATCTTTTGCATAGTGATAGCATTCCAGAGTGTCTTCAATCATTCTGGCATACAAAATAAACCATATCCATTTGTACAATGTGAGGAAAGGTTGTAGTGGACTGCTGACATTTGAGAAGGTGAATATTTTGTCTGCATCTCTTCACATCTTTTTCTAAGACAACAGCAACAGCCTTCTATTTTCTGTCAGAGACAGGCTGAAGGTATAGAGAATAAAAAGGTAAAACTCCCTTTAGACAAGACTGGAGCAAGATGCCTGACAGCTTTTGCACACTGTTGAGTTTGTCTTATAACCTGACTTTCACCATGAGCCTGTCTACATCACAGATGTTTACAGGACTGGTACCTTCCAGCCTCTTTCAACTGGAGTCTCCAACAAGACAGCCCCTGAGTGGGGAGGTTTTATCTCCAACATGCTTGGAACAAACTACAGATAGTGGTGTGATATGGTGGGCAAGAGTCCAAGCCAGCTTGGAAAAGTAGAGCTGAAGACGACATCATAAATTTCTCAAATACTGTTGCCGTATCTGGTATGAACTAGTTGAATAATATCCTGTCTGTCCCAATATGCACAAGTCCCAGCTTTCCATCAAAATATTCCTCATCTGATGAAGACAGCACTGGCCCCTGAGAGTCACTGTAAAGTGCCACTCTTTTTCAGTCCCCATCAGCTGGCTACACAGTCAGATGTGTATCATATTTCCCTATCCATTACAACAAGACTGTTATACCAAGGACAGAAACAATGAACGTTGCTTACAAATACGTTGATAAAAGCACAAAACATGATGCAAAAGGATTGAGGAAAAAAAAAAATCGCCCTTTTTTTATTTATGTCAATGCTTATATACAGCCCCATTTCCCTGCAATAGTATGCTAGCCGGCCAAAGTCTATCATTTATATGCATAATCTAGTTTCATTTGCTGTGCTGACAGTTATATAGCAATAAATGGTGCATATAGATTGATAATGGGATAGACTGCATTTTGTGCCCACCTACTCATCAGCCATGTTTCTGAAAAAATAACAACGTAGACAGTCCCTTATGGGGATCGACTCTAAGGTCTCCCCTTGTCTTTCCACCTCCACAACTCTGCCCCAGCCCCCAATTCCCAAGGATGCTTGAATGAGACGGCTTTTGCTTCTTTGAGCCAGACTGCTTGACCACTGTCATCGGAGCGCAAAAGCTTTAGAGAAAACAGTAAATACACTGGAAATCTTTTATTAGCATGACAGCAGCATACATTCTGGTCTGGATCTGTGTTTCTTTGTGCTGGCTGCTGTACGTGCTGCAAGACTATAATCTAGATGCATACAAATGTGTTGGAAAATGCAGCCAACAGAAGAGAAGGGAACAACAAGCAGATCAAGGGGAACACATGGTTACATGTGCAAAAAATTTGCATGTTCTGAGCCTCATTGTGAGAAAATTTAAAATAAATGAACACAGTTCATTAACTAATTCACACAGACTACATGCTCAGCCAACAGCAATTTATTGTCAACATCAGTTCAGTGCTGCACCAGAAAATGGGCTTGAAAGAGCTTGCCAGGCAGCTGGGGTTTATTATGGTGTTTGAAACACATGGGGAGGGATGGAAAAGGCATCAGGGTGGTGGGGGAAGAAGCAAATTAATATGCAACTGGGAAAGAGAAACAAGTCACAGTGCACTGGAAAAGTTCCTTCCTATTGAAAAAAATGCAATTTTCCATTAAAATTCAGAAACCATGAATTTTGAGTTCATATCTAACTCCAGGCAATATTTAGAAGCAGCTTTGTTGTTACAACTCATATAACTCTGAATTAATTTTCAGAGATTACTAGAAACAGCTGATACTCTCATTAGTGAAATTAACAAAGAGGTTCAAAACAAGAAGTGTTTTGAGAACACAAATTACATTTAGTCCCTTGAAAATTAAATTGTGCTGGTAATTGAAATCACCCAAGAGGCAACAAAATTCCATGACAGTTCAATTTTCCAAAACCCATCCACATCACAATGATCTCTGAGAGGATACCAGCCATTAACATGTAACAATGTCTGGAACAAGACCTGTTGTACTCACCTACAAGTCTAAAGTCTTCCTTTCCTCTGCACATCTTGTGTGATGGTAAATGCTTGGAAAAAAGAAAATGAGACAAGGAGTGAATGAGAATGAGAGAGCAAATGCATTAATCAGTAAGTCTGTAGACTAGTAGGTAGGGCAATTTCCAGAAAGAAGATCCTGGGTTTTGTGTTCCCTCAGATAATTTTTTTGTAGTCTGTATGGATCCTTCCTCAGTGATACACAGTAGTGAGAAGTAAGAAACCTGGCTGTTTTGGCATGCGAGTCTTCATGTGATTCTACCCCAAAGTGTGCTCCATATTTTCTGCATCAGCCTCCCACTGATTCATTACCACATAAGCAAAAATCCTTTAAGGATAGAAATAAAGTATTTCAATTTGCACAAAACTATTGAAATTAAAGATATTGCAAATACAAAGACCAGATATTTTAAAAGACATTCTGAAACACAATCTGAATTCTTGAAGTAAGCTATTGAGGTTTTTTTATATCTACTCTGGAATTTGCATCACCTAAAAATATATAAATACAGAATTAACAAATTAAAACCTACAACTCCTAGCTGTTATTAAGCACTTCATATTTTTCGAAGTGCTCTAGATACATTAAATAAACTACATAATTAATTCCTCTAGAAGCCAGTCTAACAAACTTCATTGCATGTTGTACACTGAGAAACTGTTACTTGATATAAGGTTTATGTTTACTACCCTCCATTTTTTCTGATTCTAACCAAACAAGAACATTAATGTTTTTAATTTGGCATAGCTTTTCGGTTATATTATAAATACTTAAATATCATTGAGCTTACCTGTTGCAGCACTCTCCAAACTACCAGCTGCAACAAGGTCTTTTATCATCTCATACCAGTATACTCTTCATGACAGTCCCTCTGCTGCCTTCTCCTCATCCAGAGCACATATTCTTTCCCTTCTCTCTGCTTCTTCTTCTTCTTCCTCCTCCTCCTCTCACCTTATCTTCCTCAGCTGCGCCCCCTTCACTGACTCTCAACCCCTTAACAGCACCAGCCACAGCTGCACCTTATCTACATTGACCAACCCACCGCCCCTGAAGCCAGCCCACAGCTGTATATTATCAATGACAATTAACCCAGCTTCATTCCTCTACACTTCCCCACCTTAAATTCATTAAAACTAGTAAAATAGTTTACTGCTAGATTTTTCTGCAGAGTATAAATACTAAACTTCCCTCTTGTGCAGTTAAACAGGGTGTTTACAGTGGTTAACCCTTTAGGATATCCTCTCACCTGATCAGTGTTATCCAAGCAATGAAAAAGTTGTAATAACTTCTGTCTTTTCTGTAATAACTTTCTGTCTTTTAAAACACTTAGAACACAACCATGATAGTCCATCTCTTAGACTTACCCAAGATTTCTGAAGCTGGGGCTTGCAGCAATGGACAAATTGGAGGTTTGTTGTTTTCGGGGTTTTTTTTAAAAAGGACATATTTGAAGTTTTTCAAGATGCAGTTGTAACAGAGCACTACATAATACTGCGTAGACTCCCCTTCTCACAAAATGTTGGACCAGACGATCTTTGGAGGCCAGAGTATCAGAGAATCATTTAAATTTGAAAAGACCTTTCAGATCGTCATGTCCAACCATTAACCCAGCACTGCCAAGTCCATCACTAAACCATGTCCCTAAGCACTGCATCTATGTGTCTTTTAAATACCTCCAGGGGTGGCGATTCCACCACCTCCCTGAGCTGCCTGTTCCAGTGCTTCACCAGCCTTTCAGTGAAGAAATTTTTCCTAATACCTAGTCTGTAAACCTTCTATGGCATAACTTGAGGCCATTTAGTCTTGTCCTGTCACTTTTTATCTGGGAGAAGAAACCTCTCCCCACCTGCCTACAGCCTCCTTTCAGGCAGTTGCAGAGATCCCCTCTGAGTCTCCTCTTCTAAACAGCCCCAGTTCCCTCAGCTGCTCCACGTAAGCCTTGTGCTCTAGACCCTTCACCAGCCTCATTTGCCCTTCTCTGGACACGCTCCAGCACTTCAACGTCCCTCTTGATGTAAAGGGCCCAAAACTGAACACAGTATTCAAGTTTTGTCCGGAACAAGGTCCCCTTTGGCCACCTGGGCACACTGCTGGCTCATGTTCAGCCAGCCATCAACCAGCACCTCCAGGCCCTTTATTTTTTAATTTAAAATTGCCAGAAATCAAAGTAAAAGCCTATTTTCCAGGTAAATCATTATTAACCATGTATACAGAACCGTTTCTATGTCCACTCATTCTTGTTTAAACAGCAATGTTACAAAAAACAGTACTACAAACACTAGTAAAAAATACAGTTATGCTTTATGCCAATTACCAATCAGACAGGACAGCCATATACATCAAATTTGACACTCTGCTGAAGACAATGTTTTTTTTTGGTATGATCATTTACCCATCAAAAGATTCAGAGATAACACAAGCCCATGGTGAAAGATTCTGAAAATCAAAAGATGAGATTCATCCATTATGGATATTGCATCTGAGTGATTAGGGAAAGCAGGAGAAGCAAGGAATGTCTCCTCATGGGGGTATGGGGGCTATTCATAACATCTTACTTTGTGGGACTCCTTCCACTGACAAGACTTACCAATGAGGTGCATCTTTGTATTTTAACCTGAAACTCATGGCAGAGATCGCTGCATGGAATACAGCAATGACAGACTCACTTGACTTGTAACAGTTTGTTCAATATGCCAGAGACAACCTATATGCTAGATACAGATCACTGTTACCCCTACCTGATGAGCCCACTCTGTACCAGAATGCTTCTAGTAAAAGAATGCATCATAGCCAAATGCAACCCAGCTAGCAGTGGGGTTGGCTTTTCTGGCCGTTTGCTAGCTGTTTTGACTTTTGTCATTATTCTGTAACCATGGTTTTGCTATTTTTCAGTTTAATTTTTTGTTCTGATGTCTTTCCAATTAACATGTTACTTCTAGCCTCTGGAACTTCCTTACAGAGCAAGCTCTGACAACAATTAGCACTTCTGAATTGTTTCCTTCAAGCCATCTCCTTATTCCCTCCCACCTCTTGCTGCCTTCTGGCCTTGCAAAAGAAGCAGCTGTTAGCTTATTAAATTTGGAGCTACTGCATCTATTCATTTCCAGGACCAGTAGATCTCAAGGACTTGACACTGTAATATATGTTAACAGTATCATCTTTTTGCTTGCTCCAACCAGGTGTTCCATTTAATCAGCAACCCCATCACTTAGTCAATGAACAATTCATACACCATAAATTCTTTAATAAAGACTGGGATAGAAACTACATTAATCTGCTGCTACCTTTCCCCTGAAATCTCTCCACGGACACAGAATCTTTCATACCTGTAGGCCATAAAAATCTTGGTCATAGCCACTGCAGACCTGTGGGGGAAAAAAACCACACCAAAAACAACAGAGAAAGAGATTGCTGCAGACCTTTACTCTGCTGTTCAAAGAGGGAGGCCATTATCTCTTTTAGCCTTTGTGTCACTCCTGTTTCTACTGTGACTCCAGTGTTACAGAATGCACAGCAAAAGTCACACATCTGAGAGCTTATATAAGAAATGGACATGGGAAGATGGAGTACCACTGAGCTTTATAGTATCACTATACATGCAAGGCTTCTGGTGCAAAGAAAATTCTTCCTTAAAAAGAACAAAGTAATTTCTTCCCCTATATAGAATAAAAATTCAGCCTGTGATGAATGCTTGGCTTTGCTTCCCAAACAAGCTCTATTGCCAGTCACCTACCATGCTAGTAAGAGGATGAAGCATGCTACCTAGACACAAGAGATTCAGCAAGCTGGATGAGAAAATTAGGTTTCCACACCCAACTGGTAAAGTTCTGTATTGTTTCACACTTCAGTCACCTATGTATTATGGATAAAACTGGGCAAACTTTTCAAAGATTCCTGAAAGAGTTTTGAAAAGCGGTGTGTCTGTGACCCATCAGTCTTCACAAAACTATTGTCAGTAGAGTTGGAAGGGACCTCAGGAGGTCAGCTAGCCCAGCACTGTACCTAAAGGAAGATCAGCTATATCTATGCATTTCTGGCAGGTGTTTGCTTGATCTAATTTGACCTCCATCAGACCTTCACTGATGGTGATTTCTTCCTTTTCCTGCAGAATATTCCAGTGCTTAGTCCCTCTTAGGTAAAAGGTCTCCTCATAGTAAACATTGCTGGAATTTAATCTCATTACTTTTCCAGTTTCTTTGGGCATGGAGGCAGGCTGTTAATTACCTTAATCTTTACACCAGCTTTTATCTACTCAAGTTACCATTATCATGTCTCCATCCCCTTCATCATCCAGTTTCCTTTTTCCATTCTCTGCTAGGACACCATCGCCTACCCCCCACCCCCTTGCTACCAGTATTTCTCTGCTCTCCCATGGACTTGACATTGTCATACTGTGGAAGAAGCCTCAGTGTATATCCTGGCTGCTTCAAAAGTACTTTAATGAGGTGATCTATATTTTAAGAATGTGCTCTATAGCGGAATGTATAAACTGTTACCACCAGGAGCTGTTGGGACAACTGTAGCATCCACTCTAGAGGCTGTTAATGCTTTGTGACCATTTCAGTAATTACAACATCCATTTTAACTGCCTCCAACAACAGATGGAAATGCTGCCAGATTAGCCAGTGCCTTGGGTACCTCCTTTGGGCCTTGTCAACATTTTCTGATATATCACTCCACCTAATGTGAATAATGATTTTGCCAGTTCTGTCTTCCTTCATTCCTGTATCTCTTTAGGATAATACACAAATAAAACACAACCCAGAAAGGTTCCATTGCCTCTGTAAGCTTGGCAGTATGTGGAATGGCTATTTCAGAGGCCTCAGAAGGCCTTTAGGACTTTACACAAAAATATCAGCAAGGGAAAAAATAGCACAAATAATGGAACTTCAAAAGCATGCAGGCACTGCCTTGCATCCTGCCTGTTAAATTTAGCTTATGTTTGTAAGATGGCATTCAGAAAAAAATAAATAGTGATATGGTGAACATGGCTAGTTCAAAGCTTCCTAATAAACCATGCATGTTTCCATCTTTTTAAAAAACATGTACTGTTATTAATTAGGGGAGGGAGGTGTTAGAAACAAACAAACAAAAAAACCACAAAGGTTTTAGTTTAGAAACAAATTTTTAGAAGCAGTTCTTCTCTAGAAAATATTTTTAATGTTTCCATTTTATAATGTATCCTGACCTATGGTGTTTAACCTTTGACATTTTAAAGAAAGCTGTCTGGTGCAGAAGATCGTCTCTTTCAATATGCTGAATCTTTACCTTCATCCCACCTAGAGAAGAACAACCCCCTGCACCAGCACAGGCTGGGGGCTGACCTGGAAGGCAGCTCTGTGGAGAAGGACCCGGCAGTTCTGGTGGGCAGCAAGTTGCCCACGAGCCGGCAGCGTGTCCCTGTGGCCAAGGCCA
>JAVJGJ010000001.1:63648158-63661709 GCA_035590215.1 Microhierax caerulescens
TGCCCAGAGAGGCTGTGGAGTCTCCTTCTCTGGAGACATTGAAAACCTGCCTGGATGCAACTCTGCAACCTGCTGTAGGTGAACCTGCTTTAGCTGGGGGTTGGACTAGCTGATCTCCAGAGGTCCCTGCCAACCCTGACCATTCGTTTATTTCCCCCATGCAAGCTCCAGCATTTAGCAAAAAGCCATGCAGCTAATAAAGCATCTTTGTTTCAGTACTACAATGGATTAATTTGGGATCGCAGCTCTCACCCTAGACTCTACCTTACTGTGGCTCTTCCAGACTTTTGATCACTTTCCAATGTATGTTTTCCAGTTCTACCGTATCATTTGTAGGAAAGGAGAAGTGAAAGGAGCCACAAAATATTTGCAGTATAAATTGATAATTTATAATGGCACTATGATGTCTTCCATTTTTCTGCTTTATTTCTTTCCTAGTAATTCCAAATATTAATTTTCTTTTATTTCTTCATTGCCACTGAACTTAGTTATATTGTCAGAAATGTTTCCTCAATATCCTCTCTTCTCACAGTGTAAATATTTTTTAAATCATGCCTTTCTGGGATGGACTGGAATATTCTTGATACGTTGTCTGGTTCATGTTAATCTAAATTAACATCAAAGAATTTTGTCATGTAGATGTGTCTAGAAAAGAGTGGGAGTATATTTCAAGGGTTGTGTATGAGGGACAGAACACATACTGAGCTGTAGGCTCATGGTGCTACCCTAATTCATGTTCAGGTCAAAACTCTTGTAAATTCACCCAAAGGTTGTTCTGCTTTAATTAAGACCAATGTATAAACTAATTTACCATAGTAAGCTTAACTAATAGGGAAGAAGCGTGAATGGACAAAAATGTATGCATACTGGGGGTTGTACTAGCCTAATCAGCTTAGGTTCTAAATCAGTTTTGATTAAATTAGCATACCTTTATTGTGTGGATAATTCTAGCATAGGTAGATGCTTCCAATTGGTTAAGTCTTAACAGCATGTTAAGTGTTTTATGTGCAGAGTACACAGCTTTTTTAATTAGCAGCAGAGACCTAATTTCAGGAGCAGCCTTCTGTTTTTACTGTAGCCAAAAAAGGAGGATAAACACAGAAGGTGGAAGGCAACATACGGAGATACTGTTACATAGTATAGCACATGATTCAACAACTCAGAGATGGGGAATGCGCATTGTCAGCAGATTTACTCACTTCTCAAACAAGAAAAGTCATTCAGGAAGTGTCACCTACCATTACAATGGCCATCACATTTGCAAAGCAGTGCCGACTAATTGCAACAAAATGATGAAGAAAATCTCAAGGCTGCAAACCATTACTTCAATATGCTGAAGGCTGATGTGCCAAAAATGTACCTTGCCCTTCACTTTCTATTGCAAATATATAGACCATACTCTTGAGTCCTGTCTTTTTGGATATACATAAGGACACACAACAATAAACTTAAACACCATTTCTGTATCCATGTACTACACACACAGATCATGTTATCAAACCCCACAGAGCCTGGTGATAACTGCTTATGTGTGCACAGCTGGTCCCTGAAAAAGCAAGGGCATTAGGTTTAGCCTTCAGTGCAGGATGTTGCATTTGCTATGGGCTAGGAACGTGTGTGGCTAGTTACCCAGATCAGCCAAATGACCCAGGAAAACTTTTAAGTCACAGTGGTAAAATGTTATCTGAACCCAAGTCTATAAGGTTAACTGCAGAAAACCAGAAATGATAAAATATTTCCGATTAGCCCAGGGAATTTTATATTCCTGCTGATGGTGAGCAGTAGACAAAAAAAGCATAGTGAGCAACTACCCCATAGAAGGAACAAGCTATATCATACACGGGTAAGTATGTAAAAAGCCTCATGTGTCTATGTAGGGTTCTAAATTGGAGTAAAGATAATCCTTCTTCTCCCATGTGTTTTGCAAGCACTGTGGGTGAAAGAAGCCTGGAGACTTGCTCTGATGACTATAGTCTTCTTTGAAAGGGCACAGAGTCAGAAAAGGGATGATAATAGCCATGATTCATATTCATATTATCCCTGGATAAAGGACGGACGCAGACAAGGGACTGAGGAGTGAATCACCTCTCAGACAACAGCAGAAAATCTATTTTTTTCTCAGAAAAAATAAAACTCAGAAAAGAGGTTTTTCATAAATATTCCTTTGCAAATTATCCTCCCCTGGCTTCTGACGTAACACAGAATGATAGATCTGAAAGCCCTTTGCTATCCTTGAAACAGACTAAATGTGGCTTTACACTTGTAACCTGACCAGAAAAAAACAGGTCCTGATCCTGGGAGACAGCAGGAAGGAACAACAGACAGTAAAGATGGGATTTATCTCAGTTAAGATCTCAGTGTTAGAGCTTCTTATTTATGCTAGTTACCTTCCTTCCTGCTACAACCACTGGGAAAAGAGAAATACTTTTCCCCCAGTCTTGGACACTTCTCTTAGTAGTGGAAAGATGACCCAACGCAGTACGAAGTTTCCTCCGTGAACAGTGCAGAAAGTCTCAATAACTACCCTAGGTTAAAGGGCTAACTTTTAGAGTGTACACTTAGATGAGATGACTTCTGAAGGGGTCTTGTTTTTTTCAGTGGAAATGTTCTTTTAAGTACAATGGCATGTTTTTAGAGCAATTACTTAACTCTATCCTCAGATCTTTCCTAAAACATTTGTGTCACTCACAAATACAGCAGAAGATGAGTTTTTTATTTCAACTACACTTTCAGGGGACTAGCAACATGACCCCTGCCTTTATTATATGCCAGGTCTGGCAAGATTGAAAGCAGTAATTATAGTGTCATAAAGAACATGTAGATACTATTTAGTTGGCAGAATTTGCATTTAAAAGAAAGTTTTAAACTGGAAATGTGTGAGAACCGTACGGATGCAATATTCAGTATACCTTGTGCTGTCAATCTGAAACTATATTTCTTAATCTTTTGTTGTGTTCCCTTGGCCCACAGGAGCATGGCAAATGCCTGAAAAAAGTTAGGCTTATTTCAAGACTGAAAACTTGCCTAAATTTTATGCTGTAAGGATTTTTTTAACTGTTTGAACCCCTACAATTAATATGAAAAATATTTGACTATAGATATTGCGAGCAAAGAACCCATTAGTGTGGCCCACTTACTCTGTTGCTAACAAAGACTTGGGTCTATGGAATAAGAAGGTACACTTCGACTTAAATGAATAGATAAATGGATCTTCTTGCAACAGTGATAAAATGAAGAAAAACATAGTTTGCATATATGCATATTCACATTTACGAAGACAATCAGTACCAGCTGGTAAGTAGGCATGTGGATACTGTATTTCAAAGAATTATTAAGTTTCTCAAAACAAAACCTAAAAATAAAATCAAACTAAAAAAAAAATC
Organism: Microhierax caerulescens; assembly: GCA_035590215.1. Taxonomy (NCBI): domain Eukaryota; kingdom Metazoa; phylum Chordata; class Aves; order Falconiformes; family Falconidae; genus Microhierax; species Microhierax caerulescens. The sequence goes on from JAVJGJ010000001.1 coordinate 63,651,542, forward strand.
CACCTTCCTAAATAATGCAGTTTATTCTTAAATAATGCAGTTTATTCTTAGGCATAACATGCAGCCTACAGAGAAAAAAATCACAGAAGTACTGTTTGGATTAGGCCTGAAAGAAAATATATGAAGGAGCAGCACCATGAATGAAGAGATGGAAAACCTAAGAAAGGTGTAAGCTGACATATCCTGCCAAGAAAAAGCAGGAAGAAAAGCCATCCAAGATGCCAAGGATTTAATTTTTTTTCTAGTGTATGCTGGTTTGAATTAGGAACATATATTAAAAAGGTGTGAAATCAATGTAGCCAAAATATTTCTCCCAGACAGTGTCATGGAGGAGAAAGTTGTATTTCTATTAGACAGGAATGCATGTGTGTGTGTATGCATCACCAATACCACTTCTACTTACACCATGTAAGTAGTTTTCTTCATCAGAAGCCTAGCATTCGTTCTGGCTAGCATATAACTGTAGCAGTGGGAAACTGAAGAAACAGGAGTCTGTATGAGGCTAAACTCCTGAGAAAAATAAATTCAGAATGAGTTTTGTAAGCCCTAAAAAACAGATAAAGTAGAGGGAAAATACTGCAGCATTCTCCCAGCCCTACACCAAACAGACAAAGCAGGCAGAAAATGTGTTAAAAGACACAGCCAGAAAACAATCAGAAAGACACACAAAGACACATGAACTCTCCAGTCCACGGTTAAGACTGGGAGATTACTGAATAAGCTAGAGATGTGACTTTCATGCAATTATACTTACCCTCTTTTAGCTGGTCCTTTATGTCACCAAACATTCCATTAAATTTCAGGCCGCCTACCCAACAGTTATGTCAACTGAGATTAGTCAATTCAGTCAAACCCTGAACAGTGCATTCTGTCAAATTGCATTATTTTACTGGGCATCAAATCAAGTTATGTGATGTCCTCCTTTGGCAGCAAATTAATGTTGAGGATAACACAGCTTCATGTTATTTTTAGGATTTACGGATTTTAAAAAAGTAATCTAACAACAAACACCAAGCTACTTTTAACTTGCAGTGTTAAGGTGTTAACAAAGCAAGTAAGTCAATAATGTTATATATATGAAAGACAAAAGGGACTTGTTTTAGAATTGCCACCATCTACTAAGTGATGACTAAATTAATTTTATTTTATCCATTTTACTTTATGTTACATAAACTAGAACATGAATGGGGAAATGGTCACAAGAATGCTTTAGCTTAGAGGAGAGCAATGCTCATTTAAATGTTCCCCAAATGACACCCTGTAGGTCGCCACAGAGATAGAAAGTCATGGCTTGCTAAGGGAAGAAAGTTGCCTTCACGCATTGCTAGGGCTAGAAGGAACTGCTGGGATTGTGTCTTTTGTCCTCTGTTGTGACCCGCAAAATCCAAACCAGTTTTGCTGAAATTCAAAACACCACAATCCCAGACACACCATTCTAGCGATGAATTGTTCTCACTGCTGGTAAACGCACTAGCTCCAGGATGAATCTAGGTTTTAAAACCTCAGTCTACCAGACTATCTGTAACCGTTACTTTGATAAATCCTGAGTTCTTGACTTTGCTCACTCTCCAGTTGGTTTTCCAAAGCTCACAGCTCCTCTGACAAACCTCTCATTTTCATCAATACATTTCTTGTGGGTAATGACAGGAGTCTCGTGGCATTTCGAGCTTGGACCCTTCCCATGACAAGTTGTCCTGACATCCACAGAAGGAAAAGGTTCTGGTGAGTGGTCTCCCAGTACCACACAACCAAAATGCCTGTGCAGGAATAAACCAGTTCTGACCCCTGGCATTGCTTCTCTCTTGAAATGAGTGAAAATTACCAGCATCAGGCCATAAGAAAAGGGCCACAAAAGAAGAATACAGATGCAGAGGTAGACTCTGCCAAATGAGTTCAGGATGCAGAGCAGATGGCCTGCCATCTTCTAATTTCATGTGTAGTACAGGAAGATACAAACATACAAAAGGAAACAGTTATGGGATATCTTCTTTATAGGAAAAGCTTATTTCTATTCACTGTAGCTTAACATTCATTGTCTTTTTATAGCCAGGCCATACTGAAGCAGTTACAGCCCACATCACAAGCCAAGTTAAGCCTCCAGGGCCACATCCTACTAAGCTGAGACACTGGGAATATTAAGAAAGTAATCTAAACTGGGTAGTGGCAATTACATAACTTAGAGCAGTTTGCAACTCTGGTCAACACCCCCCCATCTTTAAATGGGTTTGATATTGCACCACCAAACCAAAGAGGGTTTCATGTATGCAGAATTCTGGCCAACACTACTCATCTGCAACCTGCTCAGTGATGCTGAGGCAGCAGGATCTAGATGAAAGGCTTAGGAATTAAAGTGAGTAAGAAGACTAATGCTTACTACAGATACTGTTACAGGGCTTTACTTGAAGTTATTTTCTAAAAAAAAAAGGGTTATTTTCATTTTCTATATTTCCCAGTCTTGGTGTCAGCCAGCAAAATTACCAATATTATTATTATGTTTAAATTAACAGACAACAGGACCATTACTTATTTTTATTTTAATCTAAGTAAGGAATTTAAATCACAGGTGGACTGATGACAGAGTAATTCCTTTTTGTGAGTTGTTTTCCTTGTGTAAGTTATTTTAATTCAGCCTATTAAATTTTAAAAGAAAATAAAGAGAGAAAAAAGGACCTAAAGTTCAACTAGATGTGGAAAAAGTGAATCAGAAATGTGTGCATATGCAGATACGTGCATACATGTCTGAGAAAGGGCAACACGCAGTAAAACCAAAACATTCAAACTTAACTCTGTTGATACTATAAGGTGCTCTCCTACACCATGATAGATACATTTTCATAAGTTTCATACTGAGTATTTCACCCATTCTGATAGCTCATTCTTAGTCTGAAAATGTGTTCTTTGACAAGTCTTGGATCCCTCCAAAAAATTAGAGGGATTTAAGCTAAAAGAGATACTAAGGCCTTTCTTCCCTTCAGATGGAAAAATGCAAAAGCAAAAGGGTTTTAAAGGTCTTTGTCCAAATCATCTTTTTTTCCTCACCTGTTCTAGAAGAATCAGTCATGTTTCTGCAAATCCCACTTCCATTAACCTTTCAAGTACTGCTGACGCTCTTGTACAGTAATTCTCTCGCACCATATGTCAAGATCCAGCTGACATACCCTTTAAAAGTCTCTCTTGCTGTATATCTTGACTCTTCCAGTTAGTTTGCAGGTCAGATGACTGGGAATATTAAACTGAAGCTTAATTTACAGTTTCAGAATTAATTCCCAGACTGAAATGATTGCTTTGCATCTTATTAATACTGTTCACTTCTCAGTGCTCAAAGGTTAGAAGAGGAGAGGTAATTTTTGTAGAAGGAATAATAATGTAAAACTGATGCAAGACCCCAAAAATTGCCCATATTAAGTATGAATAGCACTGGAATCTTTATCTTTATCAGACCATTGTATTTTTTTTAGGCAATGGTTTAGTGCTTACCTTAACCAGGTCCACGTTGCTACTGAACAGACCATGGCTGCCTTCCCTCCCTACCGCAGCTGCTAAGCCCTGCCCCTTGGCCTTATACCAGGATTAATGGGAACTGATCCAGCTGGGCACTAACCATCACCAGTATTGGCATAGGGAGCTGGTGGGAATGAGCAGCCCAGGACAACAGGCAGATGGATCTACTGCTTTCAGTGGCATGGGGGTATATGTGCCCAGTTAAAGAAACAGTGAAACTGTACTCCCTGTACTATGTGTGTTTTAACAATAGCATCCACATAAAGAAACTGTCCATGCTCTGAAGAGTCCACGTCTATGAGAAAATCCTTAGTGAATCAACTGCAAAGCTAAGAGCAAGATTTTCAAAGCGCTCAATTACCTAAGAGTGCAAGGTTTGTAAAGGTCATAGGATGTGTGCCTGAAATCCCTTAAGGATTGGATTTGTAGGAGCTGGGAGTCTGTGCTTTTGAAAATCCTTCAACATTCCTAAACGGATCTTTAAGTACAGTTACAAATCTCACTCAGAGACATTTCTTAAATGTCTCACTTCACATTCATTGCTAAGCTTGAACATTAAAGACAGCATTTGCAGCAAATATGAGGAAGTGAAAGAGAAGCAGATGTAGGGCTCATGTAAACCCTTCTAACGATGATAAGCAGGACTGGTGGTTTGTGAAAATAAAACAAAACATAACTTGCTGTGAAAACAGCTGAGACACAGCCTTGTTTTACACATTTCCCACATCCATTCAAGGGACCAGTACTCCAGCACAGCGTAATTGATAATTAAATTATTATTGTTAATAAAATTATAAGATGATGTCTTTCTATACTTATTTTGGCATTTATATGTAATTTAGAAAGTGTGTTATGTAATGTGTTTTATTTGGAAGGGATGTCTTTTGAATTGATGTAGCACTGCAAGGAACTGATTTTAAATTCCCTGTGCCTTGAAAAGCTTCGCTTTGAGCTAAGAACTTTAGTTTTGCTATCTACAGAGTAGAAACATAATCTGGTGGTCATATACTTGAAGGTTTTTTGTCAGTGTTAAATATCAGTATTTTTTCTGTTTTGCTGCTTATACTTACAGTTGAGATGCTGATCTGCCATCCACTGATAGGCATAATTCCATTTTTCACATCTTTGTAAATAAGATCAAGATCTAACACAATGTGCTTGATGTAACAATGTTCCTTCTCATAGCTATAAACATCCTGTTTACCATCACAGCAAAGAATAAAAAAAATCATAAAAACTTTTAGCAGATACCAGGAGAAAACAAATTAAAGCAATCCTGGACAAGCAACTTACAGAAGAGTTTGAAGGCAGCAACTTCTGATGGTAAAAGACACTCAATGGCAAAAAGGCAAAAACTATCACAGCACCAAGTTAGCCAAAGCTCATTGGTATGCTAATCCTGCTTTTTTTCTTCACTATGAAAAAAAAAAAAAAAAGAACAATTTATACAAGCAACTACTGTACAAGCTGTGTTATGATTGATCAGTTTACTGTGAGTCAGATCACCCCAGTTACTTATAAATCTTGTCAGAGCTTTAGTTTTTCTTTTATGAAAGTAAAAATTCTTCCAGTGTCTGCTAGTAGAAAGCGTAAGTGTTATGTACTGAAAGAATGAATGCTGCAGAAGACAGAGAAAAAGATCATTTAAGATTGTGCTACTGTGCTTTTCAATATCATTCTACTCACGATCAGGAGCAGGAGACAGATGGTAGGACTTAATATGAAATAAGACCAATTAGAAAAAAATTATTGTTGTTTTGAATTCCCATATATTAATACTTAAACTCTCTAGCACTATGGATAGTAACAAGTCTTGGCAGGATCCATTTATCTTTTAGACATAATCTGGTACAGCAATTACATAGGAGTGCCAGTTAGCCTTCTGTAACATTTTGGGAGTAGTTAAAGTTTAGGATGTTACAAACACAGTGCTTCCATGCCTTTGCCATTTACGACACTTCACTATCCTGTTTGCACTGATTTAAAACTATTTTACAGCTAAAGAGGTTCTGTCTTGTTTAATTTTACTTAATACATGAGCTCCTGTTGCAGAAAAAGCAACCCTAACCTCACTGAAGCAACAGGTATTAAATCTTTTACAAGGATGAGCTATGAATGAGAAATGATTATTTTATGATATCTATCTGATACAGGTTGAGTGTGTGTATTATGGATAGATCATTCGCCAGTTTTTATTATTTAGTATGACTTTTATGGTTGCCTGGGCTCTATGGTGTACTATAATCAAATGAAGCAAAATGAGAAAGCAGATAATGCACCATTTTTCTTAACAACTCCAAATAAACCAGCTACATGGTGTGTAGATTAAATCAGGCTGTCACCCATTTGGTGTGCCAAGATGTTGAATAGTCCTTCACATCCTTCCTTTAGGAAGAGTTTTGGCATCCATGACAGAAAAGCACTGATAAGCACACATTTCACGCACTCCAATTGGACTAAATGTGGCAGCAGACAAACATCCTACTTTAACAATTAACAATAACCAGCATCTTCACCAAAATTTAGCTCAGTGTCAAAGTGTTTCAAGTATGCAACAGTGTCTCATGTAGCCCAACAGGTAAGCGTGCAGATGTGTGAGCTGAGGTCAGCTATATACCTGCTAGGTGTGCTTGTAATAGGTATTCCTCTGGCACCCGCTTCCACTTAGATGACATTACAGGCATACTAGGAGCAGTAGGCATTTTCTGTATTAAAATACCATTTTTTTTGCAATGGCTACAATTCAAAGCATCCAAAAGTCATGTGACTGGCCCAGGACTGGAGAAACACACATGTATACATATCTGTATTTGTTTTTCATTATCTCTTTAGATACCTTCAGAAGCAGCTTCATAGCTGTTAATTCTACTTTCCACAGTGCTTGTTCCAGCATTAAATCAAGAAGAGGCGGTATAATCTTTGGTGATCCTTCCTGGCACACTGTTTGGATAGCTGTTACCTACACTGACTTAATTCTTCACGGAAGTCAAATGAATTCGTAGTGTTCCTCCTTTACCAGGAGAACAGAACCAGGAGAACCTCCTTAGCAGAAAGCTTTGGTCAGGATTCATCTGCCTAATATGAAATGCCTGTTCCATATATCTACACCTGAAACAGCTCTATACCTCTGAAATAGCTGTCTACACTTTTATTTTACAAACAGACATGCATTCCAGGGTGACATGCATCCTATCTTGAAACAGTTGTCTAAAAGAAGTCAGATCAATAGGGCTCAAGAATTGTTCTCTCTACCAACTACAAAAGCATTCAATAGAAATGCCTCTGATATAGGTATTGGTAGATGATAAATCTCGTCCCTTGTGCTACAGCCCTAAGGACTGAGAGATACTAGCTTTTACTCTCAGCTCAGCTAGAAAATCAGAACAGCCTAGAGGCAGAAAGTGCTACCAAATTTCTTCAAGGGGAGTGTGATGCAATGGTGGAAGAAGCAGCAGAGTGCTTAAGCACCTTTAAAGAAAGTAATCCACTGCTGTCTGATATTAATTGGCTCTTTGTATGAAGAGCATGAAGTGTTGCAGAAGCTAGTACCACAGCTTTAGAAAAAACAAACTTCAAGATCAGTGAAAGTTCTCTTCCACACATACTGACTAGCAGGAATGGATTGAAGGAGGACAGTGGGATCCCTTCCTACAGCTTTTTGAAGCAGCTGCCCCCTCCATGATCTCAGATTCTAGGATTGTAGAATACTGCTGGAGGACTAACAGCTCTGTCTCTCTCTACTCCAGTTTGTCATCCTGACCTTTAATAGACAGGTGATAATCATCTTTCAAAGTGACAGTTAATGGATCTGAACCTCAGGATCACTGTAGTATATGGCTGGCTGGAGTACATATGTAAGTATACGGAATATGTATAAGTATGTGGCTGAGCAAAGAATGGAGCCAGCCTCTTGTCAGGGGCACCTAGTGACAAGGACAAGAAACAAACTGAATGCACACAAAATTTTTTATGAACAAAAGAAAACACTTTTTACTGTGAGGGTGACCATGCACTGGCGCAGGTTGCTCTGAGAGGTTGTGGCCTCTCTTTATGTGCAGACATTAAAACCCCAGCTGGATATGGTCCTGGGCAATCTACTCTAAGCTGGCCCTGCTTGAGCAGGAGGTTGAGCAGGAGAGGAGGAGATGATCTCCAGAGGTCCCTTCCAAGCTCTATTATTCAGAGATTCTGTAATAATGTCCAAGAAAAATTGAAGACATACTCTAAATGGCCTATAACTGAGGGAAGGCCAAGTCCTTTTTATTATTTTTGAGAACTTTTAAAGATTATTTTGTTTGGTTTTGGTTTGTTTGGATTTTTTTTCAACCAGGCTAAGGCACCCAGTACCACCCATGAATGCAACCACATGGTAATTTATACATACTCTCCTAAAGGTTAGTCACAGTTATTGATCAGTCAGCTCATAGTGAAATAGGAAGAGGACTGGAGCACACTACCTGTCTTGCCTTCACCATGTGTATGCAATCAAACCTGTTTTGGAAATAGTGAGCAATTTCTGACCTACTGTGAACCAGCGCTGCGTCCAGAGGACGTCAGTAGGAAGCAGCAAATGCGCTGCAAACTCACTGCAAAGCATGGTAGCTTCCTGGACAAATGAGCTCTAAATGAAGACAAATCTGCTTCAGGATTTTACAAAGGTACTATCAAAGTTGTGATTTGTAAGCTTTTGTTTCATATTTAATTAAATGGAAAGGAAAATATTGATTCTGCCTTCCTCAGGAATTAGTACTTGCTCTGTTCAAGGTACCAAATCTATTCAGTGAGTTTAAAATGCTGAGGAAAGCAGAGAAACCATTAATAACATGAATATACAAGTAATCTAATGGATTCATTATAATCTACATACACACATAAAAGTACATCATAACTTACTACTTCTCATCCTGAAGCACGCGTTTTGGTTTATAACACCTCATTAATTTTAATTGTAAACCTAGGAAATAATCTTTTTCTCCCTGCTAGTATACAGAATGCAAAAGTGTGACCAATACATTTGTCATTTTGTTTCACGTAGTTAACTTTCCCTTCAAATGTAAGTTTATACAGAATTTATGAAGCATTGAGTATCTTTTTAAGACCAGTAGAAAATTAGGGATTCCTTCAAAAAACAAAGAGAAAGGACTACCGAAGAGGATCATAAACTGTTCATCCCTACACCTCAGACTGAAATAGGTCTCTCAGTCTGTTATTTTTGGTAACATATCCATGAATTCACAGCCCAAAAAACTGGATTTTAAAATTACAATTGCAATTAATGGCATGGCTTTTCTGTACCTTTTAGAAGATTTAAATTCAGAAAACAACAATAAAGGAGATGAGAGAAGAAAAAGCATAGCAAGTATCATAATTCTGAGTTCTGTCCTTAATACATTAATGGCACTTTTACTGAAGGAATCAAATCAAAGCAGACCTAGAGGTTATCAGCACTGACAACTGCAGAAATTGTCTTTAATAAGAGCAGATATTGCAAGACAAACTTTGCTGCATTTTTTGATGGAGCTCCTGAATTTGGAAAAAAAGAGAAACTTGAACAATTTAATTTTAAACTATGAACTACACTGCATAGTCCTAGCTTTATAGTGCAAGATAGTACTGTAGCACCATAGTATAGTACTATATGCAATACTATAGTATACTGGTTTTTCTGTGCCTTGGTTTCCCACTTGCAAAATGGTTGAAAAAACATTTGCTTCTAGATCATGCTTGGCAATGCTCATTTTAAACTTTAAAGTTATGACCGCCTGCTCTAAGCTGCAAGAGTACCCCAGATAAAATGTTGGTGTCTCTCAAAAGTCGATCTGTAAAATTATTCACTCTCACAATGAAACACTGAGAAGACTTATTTTGGTTTTTTTCTTCAACCTGGATGTATCAGATAGACAGATGTTAAATTCTAGTGGATTATTTAACCTGACATCCTGCATAACACTCTCTAATAAACCCAAATTATCCCTAATTAATTCTTAGCATTTTTTTCAACAGAACTGAGGCAGTTCATCAACAGTGAATCCTGAGCCATCCAGACTGTCTCTGCTGAGTCTCCAGCCAGCAACCTCTGTGTTAAATACTGTTTAACAAGCGCTATCATCTAAGTAGAAATATAGTGTACACAGAATTACCATCTAAACCTTGTAATAAGTAGAGGGATTCAGGAGCAGTGAAAGCCCCACAGGCCAAAAAGACTGCTATTTTGCAGGAATTACGGGCATATACAAAGTATGTTGTAGAAGGAAAGCAATACATCATACACAAAATAGAGTCCCCAAAAAAGAAAATAAAGCCCTACTGTAGGGCCTGACTAAAAAGTCTTTTATCCACCTCTTTATTATTATTATCAATATGCTGACCAGACCCAACCTATAGGGAAGACGGCTGCCTCCCTGAAGCCCAGGTCAGGGATGTTACTAGAAAAGTGCCTTTACTGGTGCAGCCCTCTTGATTGTTATACATTATAACTTTTTCCAAATAGGCAGCAGTTAAGTCCAAATGACAAGAAGTCCAAGGGCAACGAAGAGAGACCTCAGGGCCTCGGGGCGACTGGCTGAGGGATCAGGAGCACAGGCATGTTCGCTTCTGCACTGCCGGTTGCAGGGAACGATGGGGCATGTAATTGGAAGATGACACAGATCAATACCTGGCTCCAGGC
>JAVJGJ010000001.1:63699254-63720553 GCA_035590215.1 Microhierax caerulescens
CTGCTCTCAATGCATCCTTCCCCCAGTCTGCACTGATATTAGGGATTGCCCCAGCCCAGGTGCAGGACCTTGCACTTCTCCTTGTTGAACTTCATGAGGTTCACAGGGCCATTTCTTTTTGTAAGCAAGCAGCACGTCACTGAGATCTTCTCTAGCCTGAAGTATTTTCTCTCTTACTCCATTCCTTGAAATCTGTTGCATGTTCATCTCAAGTGACTTTGCTTAGCTGCTTAACAGCCTAAGCTCACCTTCCAAACAGGGAAAACAAAATGCCTCATCAATTGACAACCAGTCTGTTTTCAATACATCCAGTAGGACTGGATTTACTGTTTTGGATAAACAGTTGAGACTCCTGGTTGTCTTGCATCTTTTTTTCAGATTACAAGTTTATATGAAGGCATATATTCAGTCAGTCTTCCACCACACTCCCAAGCACCAAAAGCCATTGTCTGTTCCCAGTGCTGTTGAATGTCAGCATTTCCCAATCTTGTAGACTTTTTGACATGTCTTAGCAAGCCCATCAAATAAGATGTTATGCTTCTTGATGTTATGATGTTATTCTAAGATGTTATGACTCTTGTTATGAGTCATACATACCGTCTAGCTAGTACAAATTTCCAAATTTATAAACAACTTATCCTATCACAACTGAAAATACCTCAAAGCAAACATTGTAGTAGAGCCCTTATATCATTCACCCATCTGGGCGACTATGCTTCCAATCCACAAGTGAGATGGTTTTAACAAAGAAGTGATCATAGTCCTCTTTCAGTCCTTTCATAAGTCTGAGGATTGTACTAGCAGGTCAAGGGGAAGGCTATGTGTGTTTTACACTACACTGCTAATCCTTCTTTGGGATGCCATAGCCACAGGTTGGCTGGACTACTGGGATTCCCACTACTGGCTTCCAAAATTCTCTATTCCTAGCTGTAAAATGTCTCTACTTTTCTTCTGAAGCTGGCATCTACCAGTCAGTTGGTTTCCACAAGACATCTTTTATATATAGTGTATGCGGAGAGTGTTCTTCACATTTAGGAGAGACACCTCTGAAGATCAATATAATCGGTACAGCAGTGAAATGCTTACATACACTTTGCAGGTCTTTTCTTACTCTGAGAATGTATTTCTTGGAGGAGGAAGAAGCAAAGAAGCAATAATCACGAAGGTGACCAGTACCTATTCTGACTGTTTTGCCTGCCTCCTATGACTAAACTCACATTCAGATTTCTGCTTAGAATCGCAATTGCTAAGCATGACCTTTAGGGATTCTCAAAGACATATAAGTTTTCCATATATAAATTGGTACATAATGACTATTTGATGATTTTTCAGCTTCATATCCCTCAGTGTGGAAAATCTCAGTGAATGAAATTTACACATCAAATGCTTATCTGAAATTTCTTCTCTTTTTCTCTGAGCTAATCACCTGGAAGAACACAGTTGCTTCAAATCAGAAAACATCTTGAGTACCGACAAGAATGCTCCTAAGATCTGGCACACAGGGATACAAAAAGAAGCAAAGAGCAATACCTTCCTCTCTTTTTTAAAAAAACAGCTTAAAGGGTTAACCACAGGACAGACATGGCCAATCACTAGCTCTAAGTTACAGGATACCAGATGAACAATACTAACCAGCCATGTTCACACCCTTTGCTTTGGGCAAACCCAAAGTAATGCAGCTATGCTTCTCCTTTCGCTGCAGACTACATTAAGTTGAATTAATTTGCATTTGCCATGGGCTAAAAGCATGCACATGGGCAGTTCCTACTGCTCAAAGAGCAATTTGCTAAGCCATGATAACTTGCTTGTGTCTCTGAGCCAGTGATAAGCTGAGTGAGGAAGTATCACTTCAGCATGCCACCGCTTCCTAGGAGTTCATAATTAGCAGGCCTGCTGGCCAGCCTCATGCCAGAGCAATATGATTACCACCACTTACAAAAATGCATTTCTGATCTAACACATGCAAGACTAATAGTGGGACCTGAACTAAAATCTCCTTAGAGAGGAACTGGAGTTTATTTCATTGACAAGAGTTTAAGGGACTACAAAAGCTGATGCCTTGCCACCTATCCACACAACAGTCAAAAGGATGCCCCATAGTTTTAACAGTATTGCTGCATTGTAGGATTGTGTATATCCACACAGTTCCACTTAAGTATGTTGACATCCTTTTTAAGAATCTTCCCACCTACCTTTTCCCATACCGAGCAGTAATAATACCTTTTTCAGCCTCTTCTTGCTGTTTTAGTAAGGAAAATTATTTTTAAAAGTGCCATAATTAAATGGAAGCAGAGAGCCACTGAACAAACAAACCATTAAATTGCATTGAAATCCGCTGCCTTCACCAACAAAATCTAATTAAGGTTTAAACTGTAATGTTAATTGCACAGTACTGAGATTGACCATGCATTATGGGTTTATTATCAGTTTTCTAACCTGAGTAATTTCAGAGAGGCAAATGCAAGTTCTGGGACCCATGTTATGACATGGAAATTGACTTAATTACTAGCAGGAAAATATTTGCTTTATAGTTGGTTTAGGGCAAAATATCTGAAAAGATCTTGCTAAGAGCTTGGGAACATGGAATAGCATATAAATCACAATGTAGTATTAAGATTATCAAAACTATTCACAGATATCTTTTCAATTTTAATCATCTCAGCATAGTTTGGAAAGAACTGAATCTGCTGTTAATTTTGCTGTAAATGACCAAATTCTAAGGGAAGACCATGAACCATGGGAAAAAAAAAAAAGAAAAGAATTAAACCAAATATTTTTTCATGGATTTTAAGAAAACAAAGAAACTCTATCCTGTGTCACCACCATTCAATCCTCAGAAAAGACTGCATTTCAAAACAGATTTTTTTCTTAATTACTTATCCGACATGAAAACTTGAAAAGAGGAGAAACATTCCTTCCTCTATGCACTTTTGCATTGGTTTTGGCTCTCAGCTAATTAATAATAATATATAAGCCTCCAACGGAGGCCTAACGCAAATCTGATTATCTTTTGCTTTTATAGAGACTTAGGTTAACTCAGGCTCAGCTTCTTAAAGGCATTATGCACTTACAACTGAATTCAGTAGCTAAACATCTTTGAGGATTTAGGTGTTAAGTGCCTATGGATTCTGGCACCCAGATAGGACAAATTACTTTTTGCTAGACATAGGTAAAAAACAATCACTGTGTATTCATTCTAAATTAAGCATATAAATCAAAACTGGACTATCCTTTAGTTACACATATTCTGCTGTGTACTATCAGCTATTTTTGCCAATTTTCAAGGAAGGAACTTTGTTTACATTGAAGACGGGAACAATTATCCTTTAGACTGACATGTAGACCTTTGTCTACAGGTGAGTACTACCGTTATTGCAGAAATATATTTGTGATTTTCAAAGTTCAGTTGCCCACCAAAGTAAAAGAAGTGAGGTTGGTTTTGGCAGCCAGTTAAAACCCATGGAAAACAAGCTGCTGGATGGAACTACCTACAGATGGAAAATCTCTCCTACCCAGAAGGAATCATGCAAACAGCTCAATAGAATAACCTGTAGGCTGGCGTTTTTCATTCACAAAAAGAATCAGGTTATTTCATGAATGATATGTGAACAGAAAATAGAACTAAATTCACAGCTAATACTCCTTGCAATAAATTATTCAACCAGGTCTACTTTTTGCCTAAACAACATAACTATAAATAGCCCTCCTCTGTAACCGTAGAGTTTTTCAGCAAGGAAAAGTACATTCAAAGAGTAAGTTCTACTCTCTCTGTGAATGAGCCATCTAAAAGCGGACTATTAAGGCAGTCATTTTTATAGCCTGTGTCTTGCATCCCGACTAAAACAGAATGCAATCCATATGAGCAGATTAACAGCTCAATATAAAAAATGTTAAGGATGTAAGTATCACATTCATTAATTATACATATATTTAAAATAAGACAATTACGTACCAAGAGAGGTTTTAAAAAGTGTTCAGCACTTACATCTGGCAGCAATTCTTTAAAGAAACCTCAATGTCTAAGACTAGACAGCTTTCAAAAGTATAGAAATTAGGTTCCTCAGTTCAACCTCTGTTGTAATGCTTTAAATCTTGAAAGCCTAATTCTGCAATTCTTAAAGTCTAATTTGTGTCTCTGGAGGAGGCCAAACCACCATTACATTTTCATATAGTCAACAAGAGTTGTATGTCATTAAAGGATCACTAACACAGATACAGTAGAACACTGTCCACACGATCTCACTAATTCAATACCTATTATGTCTCCTGAAACTGATGTTCATCTAATTTGCAAAGCTGTGAAAATAACTGGTCATTTTGGTTATTAAAAAAAAAAAAAATCAGGGAGGAGAATAAAAAATAAAAAAAATCCAGACTTTTTTAAGAAGACCTTTTTCTATCAGCAAGACTAAGAACATCTTAATTGTACTTACTTACTCTTGGGGCTTAACAGATACAAAGAGCTCCTGCAGCTGTAAGACAGACTACTGGGAAAAAAGGACAAGTATCAGGTCTAAGATGAGAAGCATGGAAGTAAAAAGCTCACCATACAAACTCTTTTAACGAAGCGTTGGTAACACATGTGAATGCTTTCCTGCGTACAACTTTACTAACCAAGCAATAAATAGATACCATACATCGCTTCCCAGAAGATGGCTTGAACTGCATACAGTATACAGCCAGAAGCACATTAACTCTTGAAAGTTTTAACAGACATGTAATTTTGTATTTACATACTAAGGCTAAACCCATGCTTTTTGTAATCCAAGAATTCAAAATGGAAATCATATGCTACTTTCATGAAGTGACAGGTTCCCTTCATTTTTTGTGCTAGGAACTACATTTTTCCATTGCTTTATCAGGCACTGGCCCTTCCTAAAGATATCTGCCAGCACATACCTACTTTGATCATCTTCAGATCAGGCTAATAAGAATCACTTTCCCCTTTTGGAAGACCGCATGGCCCATTGCAGTGAACAAGCAATCATTCTTAACACTTATCGTGCATACCCTTGTGTCAAGGGGCAGTGACTACAACCAATTGTCACAGTACTGGGGAGTTAACACAACTTACACTGCATTATTTACCATGCAGCTGGGCCTCTCCATGGTTCTATAATTTAAAAAACGTTGCTTTATAGAATGATAGAAGGTGGGAGCAAGTTGCAAAGAGCAGCATACTGCATAGGACGCACACGCTGCACTGTCGATCAGGAGGATACCAGTTGTTCATCATGTGCTGGTCCAGCTCCACGGGTTTGTCTTGTCTCCAGGATATTTTGGATTCTTTGATCCCTTGCACAGGATAAGCACCCCAGGAAGTCCCAACACAGAACAAACTGCACTTAGTAGCATGAACTAGGAGGCTGGAAAAGCCTGGCATCCATTGCTACTTAAGCACAGAAGATGGGGCAAAGCAGGGAAGGGGGATATGTAGTAATGAGTTAACAGCACATTCAGCCCATTCCTGCCCCCAGCACCTGGAATGACAGCCTTATCTCAGAAAGGTTCACATATTTCAGATTATCCTGTCTGCATAGCAAAGGCTGGAGCAGCTGACCCAGAAACATGTTTCATCTAGCCCATAATATCAGACTAAGCAACACTGTCAGAAACAAAGGAAGTTTAAAGTTTTGCAAGGGACACCTGAATCTCCTTGGCATTCCTCCTTGAGCATAGTCCTACAGTGCTAATCAAATCACACAGCTCTGGTAGGAAGCTAATGGCCTTGCATTCATTAAGCTTTTTTTTTAAAAAAAAAAAACCAACCTCACCTGTCTCTTATTCTGCAGCTTTCACATCACCCCAAATGTAAGGACTACTCACATATTTTTGTAATGTTCTATAAAGCATTAAGTTCCACATTTGATCAGTCTACTAATATTAAGGCATCACACAGCCAGCACATACTGACAAAGACCCCTGCAGAGAGTGTCAGATGTGATAGCAAATGCAAGCCTACTCAGAAGATGGCAGCTGCCAGAGGGGACTAACTAATAAGCTCCTAAAAAAAATAATGCCAATTTTAACTTGAACTGACAAAAAAAAAAAAATTATAGTTCATGCAAAAGCAGGAAGCACTTCCTTTCATACACAGACTTGGATTGCTGTGCTGAGCAAAG
Source organism: Microhierax caerulescens (assembly GCA_035590215.1). Classification (NCBI taxonomy): domain Eukaryota; kingdom Metazoa; phylum Chordata; class Aves; order Falconiformes; family Falconidae; genus Microhierax; species Microhierax caerulescens. The sequence goes on from JAVJGJ010000001.1 coordinate 63,705,377, forward strand.
TGGGTGCAGTTGTCCACTAGTCCTTTCTAAAAGAAAATTTCTTGAATAGAGACATCAACTCAAACACTTCTATAATTTAGTTCAAGAACTTGCACAACTAGAAAAATTATGATGCAAACAGCTAGTTATGCTTCTGAACAAATTGCTCATATAAATTCTCCAGGGAGCTGACCTTTCAAAGAAAGATTTCAAACAATGCCTGAATAGATCTCTTCATAATCCATTTTCTAGACAGAACATGACCGGAGTAGGAGATATTTGAATTTTTTTGCCTTTCATGACATATACAGGAAAACAACAAAATAAGAATGCTCTCATCACATCTGGATACTCCTGTAAACCAATGCTTATATTTTTCTATTGATACTTGCTGCTAAAAATCGTCAGAAGAAAGCTTATTAAAGCTTTGTTATTAAAAATAACAAATTAATGGATTTTTTAAAGAAAACTTTAATGTCATAGAAGGAATTATCAATTTTATACCAGGATCTCAAGATAATATAACCTTATTTATTTTCCTGTCCATGCTAGCCTTTGCACGTCTGGATAAAGATGTAGTAGAAAAAGAGATGCACGTCTTATACCTACTATACTGCATATAGTGTTCTTCTTTGTTCCAGGTTTTTACTGTTTTCCAGTCACAGCTTGTGACAAATCACAATTTTTTTTTCCTAGATACCTGTTTGGCTTTCTTCAATAATAATTAATCATCCTTCTGTTGCCTTTAGGTATGTCCTCTATTCTTAGGCTATTATTATCCACATGCCCAGGAAGATGCTATGTGTTCCTTCTGTTACTTGTGCATCCCTGCTAGAAACAAAACCTTCTTTTGTTAGCATGCTATTATTTTTTTGAGAAGTTATTTTTGCTTCATAGATCTGGTAAAATAATCAATACTCTGTAAAATGGGCAAAATCCTGCTCTTTCATTAGAACCCTGACTGCCCATGAGCTTATTTTTCATGAGAGAGATATATGGGATGCACTATTTTGGCTATGAGATATAGGGCCTGTTGTTTTTGAAAGAACCTTGATTTATCATTTTATTTGAATTATAGTGCAGAGGCTTCATCACCCAAGGACCGTAAGAAATTGTTGTTTTCTGAAGTGCCTGCACACACAGTTAATATAGGGAATTATAAAAAAACCCCAAACAAACAAAAAAACCCAAACACCCAAAACCACAATAAACCAAAATAAATACACACACCACCACCCCCTCCCCCCAGCTTTCTATTGGATGCTGCCAATTCTATGAAATTTTCTATGAATGTTTCATTTTGAAAAAAAGTTATATTTTTCAGTTGGAAATATTTTCTTTGGAAATTTTAAGGAATGCACAGAAAAATAATAAAAAGTTACCACAATTGCTAAGGGTAACTTGATTCTTTCAACTGTTTTCTCCCCTTCGACTGTTTGAGTCACAGAACTAGACAACATTTCAGCCCTTTATCCTGATTTGGGATGTGATTTTATTTTTAATCCCAAATCTTTTTAAGGAGGTAAAAACATACCTTGCCAGCATCTACTTGGAGGCTACAGCAGGCCCACCCAAGAGAGAGAAGAGAAGCAGAGAGGTGACGGACTGCCCAAGGGAGTCACAGGGCTACAGTGGGAAGGATCAAGGCAGAGAAGCAAACTGTCACCTTTGGAATAGCTCCTCAGAAATAAATGAAGTCACCAAAGTACTAATAAAATTTTTCCACAGACTGCATAGTATGAAGAGTCACTAATCCAGTATGTAAGAACACCATTTGCCCAGTGACTTCAGTCAGAGCTAAAGGAAAACTGGAAAAGGATTGAAAGTAAATCCTTACTACTAGACAGCAGAGAAAGAGGCAATGACCTCGTTACTAAGTGCTGCACAAAGGCCTAGTTAAAGTGCTACATGCTTTTACAATTTTCCTTTTCTTTATGTCCCATCCCACAAAGAACACTTCGTAAATCCTGCCTGTCAGCTTAACACATGGGGACAAAAACGCATCAAATGCTTGAGTAAACTGGGTTTTATGGCATTTGGGAGATTATGACAGGATTTGTTGCTTGAGGAAGTGGATCATCCACTTTCCTTTGTGGGTGATTTGCATTACAAACATCTCTCCTTATATTACAAAAGCAGAATTGAAATCCTGAGCCAAGCAGCTGACTTCCAGCCTCTCTGGAAGTACAAGATTTCTTCCCTAAGGTACATTTTTTCTGGTTTCATTTCTAAGACTTCCAGTCAGTCAAATGTGCATCACACTGAAACCAGCTATTCTTTTTTCTATTATTATTGTTTGGGGTTTAGAGTTTGCAGATGCCTTTGAGAAGTGCCTGTTGTTACATGCCCTGTGGTGACATTTCACTGAATTACAATTAACATCAAGGACCAGCCCAGGGTGCATGTGAGGGGAGCTTATCCTGGGGACTACTGCTTTCTTCCCTCCACCGAGGGTAAGTGTCAGAGCATGGGTCCTGAAGCAATTCCGCAGCTGATCAAGAGCAAATTCATAATGAAGGCACAAGTATCACCCGTTGCCCATCCTGAGAGCACCAACTGGCATTACATACTGGGTTTTGCCATAGGAAACCCAGCCGTATATCTCCTAGTTAGGTTAGAGATGTTTATGCTTCTATTTTGCAAATATCTTTCCATAGCCTGCTTTGGTAGTTACTTCCATAAAATCTTTTCAGATCTGTAAAATTTCCAGAGCTACACCATTACTCATTTATTAGCAAAGCCTTCTTCCCTCTGCTTAGTTTTTTTTTCCTGTCATACCATCATAAAAACAGTTTTATGTTCTTTTTCAGCTGCAACTGTCATTTACTGCTTAACACTTTCTTCTTAATTTATCTTTTCTGGGTCAGCCTTCTCTAGCCCATGGTGATTTTGGCCCCTCAAAGTGGAACACTCAGGTTAAAGTCAGGACTTGTCAAAAGCGTTCCTATCAAATCCAAACTGTTGGGGGGGAAATATCACCGTAATGTCATTTGTGTTTGTAGGAGGACTTTTTGAGCAAAATATACAAAATTATTGTAAGAATCTTGACTTCAATCCAGCAACACACAGGAATACCCTTTTTCTCTCCTTTGTCCCCCACTCCCCCTAACTTTACTAGTAGGGGAGAAAGGGGAAGAGACAAAAGGGAGAAACAATGCCTAATGAAAGAGAAGCATGTGTGTGCAAATATGTATAAGTAAAAAAAAAATTAAAATATATAAAAGTCAGTTAAAAAGTCCCCAGATTTTTAGTTAGGTGTAGATTTAGGACCTTTCTCAAAACACAGCATAAAAATAATTTGGTTATTGGCAAATTCTGAGTTTCTAAGCACCTCAGAGGCTGCTGGAAGGGAATTCAGCTGTAGGCTGAAAGAATTCAAAGAGCTGATGATTATTTACAGGTAAGTACATTATACATCCTCTTTGACCGACTTTCATGTGGTCTTTAGGTTTTGTGGTTTTGTTCTGTTTCATTCTTAGAACTCTGCACACTTTTATTTTAAATATATACAGACTATACATAACATATATATATATATATATATATGTTATAACAGACTATTGACGCAGATTTTCTTTGTTTGGAAAAATAACATAAGACATTAACCAACCTGTTCAAAAAAGGTTACAAAGCAAGGAAATGTGAGGAACTGTTTGAAAAACTAGGTATTTTTTTAGTCCAGGAAAAGACACTGCACTTCTGTACCCCTCTGCACATTTCCAGTTTTGTAGCAATATTTTAATATTAAAAATTATTCTGCATTACTATCTCTTTCAGTCAGTCCCATCTTCCTTCTGATTTTTTTCTAGCAGCCCTCAGATACTTAGCTTCCATTGCCTACAAATACCTGCCTTTTAAATACTGAAGTCTGTTTAACAAGACTTTGGGATAACCTATTTGTCCTTCAGTCACTGTGTGACCACTGCCAGGTTTCAGGGCTCTGTCCTTGACAGTGACACAGGTATCTCCTCAATATTTAGCATTCCCTTTTGCCACACTGCACACATGAATGTAGGAGGGGAGAAGGCCTAACCCCCTCTTAAAATGCATTACAATCTTCCCAGCTTCTTCTTCCTTCACTTTCTCAGCTAACTGTGTTCAAACCACCCCTGCCTCTACTTGCAAATATCCAAATCTGGCCTTTTTCAGTCCCTCTCATAGAGGTCATTGCTTCGAGCTGTCCCACCTACAGACTAATCCTCACTGTCTGCCTTTTTTTAAGGAATACAGGTGGGAAGCTTTTTTCCAAGCTGCGACAACTTTCAAAAGTTTGAAGCCCTATATACAAAAATCTGAACAAAATTTAGTTTTAGGGGAGGAAAAGAGGGAAAAGAAATAATGAACTATTGCCCAGAGCAGGACCTAAAGATGGCCCAGGTTCACAACAGGTTTTCAAAGTTCAGATACCTGCTCTCCAATTAATTAAACTTAAATTAATTTAATTAAATCCTTTACTGTGTAATTCTCTTTCTTTGTGGATCTTAGTGAAAGTACATGTTATTCTTCCATGTTGAAAAATACAGTAAAGCCAGAGTTCATCTGCTCAGTGAATAAATTTCATTTTATTTGTTCTGTTCAACATCCAGAACAAGCCAGCCAGGGGAGCTCAAAGTATAGCAGTGTCCTTAGGAATGACATTTTCATATGACCACCAACACTGGCCTACCACTGTTTCTGTTGACTTCATCAGTAAATCAAGGCCAAACCACTTTTTAGATACTGCTAACATGTTGTTTTCAACAGTGTATTTCATGAACATTTAATTCACCCTCCCTGAAACCACTTCTGTGCGTTACTTTGCTGGCCTGTTATTTTTAACTGCTCCTCAGCTACTTTCAGATCACACACTATATATGCAACAACTTTTTTTTTTCTGCTTCAGTCATCTTGTCTTCTTATAATCTAGTGTAATTAATATTTGTTTCCTTAACTCTTAGTTAGTAGAGAAGACACAGAAAGAAAAATTATCATCTAATGCATGGAATGGCTCCTCTCTTAGGAAAAATTAAATAGCTAGAACGCTCCAGTTTCAGAAGCAATTGAACAGGTATATGACAGAGGTACCTAAAGTTATGAGGAATGTGAATTGGGAACAATTATTCATTGTGTCTTGCAATACAAGAACCACAGGGAAACAAATAAAATAGCAGGAAACTGCTTATCACAGGAAGCTGTTGAGACTTGATACAAAGAATTCAATAAAAATTAACGGGTAAAAATGAGGGCTAATAAAAACTACATGCTGGAAACAATGCTGTATGATTTTCCTAAGCCACAGACTGTGGGAGGATGGAGGATGTAAAGGGAGAAGCCTTTCTATATGCTCCTAAGCATTTGGCCACTGTCAGAGACAGGTTACGAGATGGTCTGAGTCACTATAGCCATTGGTTTTACGGCTGTTTTAAAAATTGAAGCACTTAAAACTCTGATTCTTTTCACTGTATTACTACAAATGGTGCTTTCCTATTTGGAATATGGTAAACATACCACATTTCTGGGTGCCAAAGCAGCATTAATTAGCACACAGGTGTGTGTCACCTAGTATATACTGTCTCATGATATACTAGGAGGCAGGAAGAGCTAAATGACAAATATGGTTGAAGATGTGAGTAAAATACTGAATATAAGATTCAGTAAAACTGGATAAATGGGAATTAAAAGTTATCACTGAACTTAAGAGCCTTGGTTCTTTGCAAGTAGGGCAATGGATGTGATTGCAGAAGAGTGGGATTGTGAATGGAGGAATGAGAGAAAGAAGTCTCGAGATTCAAGTAAAATTAACATTCTCCAGGTGTTTGCAGTTTTTTACTTTTACATTAAGTTCTTGTCTCTACAAGTAATTTTGCATGAAACATTTCAAATGCAACAGTCCACTTCTGATTGTATTTTTCTATTATTTCTATATTTCTATTTCTACTGACATGTCCACTGTTATCTGAGGCATGAGATGATTAAAAATCTTTGGCAAAACATTAGGTATCCTGATTCTATCCTTAAAGCAGAAGTTGTTCTGTGAGGGAAAACAACGTTCAGTTGTTCTGAATCTGGTTCTCATTGGATTTAGAAGAAAACATGCCTGTTTCAGGTCAGTTGGGAACAGGTCAGATATCACAGTCCACACAAGTGGATGTGGTCATATGTTGACTTCAACAAGAAGCAGAAATGTAAATGTCAATTCAGGTTATAGCACACGAAGAGAAACCTGAACACTAAAGTATGAAATTATTAAATTTGATATGAATTTATTATATATTTCCACCCACAAGTTTAATTTTTAGGTGAAAACCAGAGAAGCGCCAAATTTATTTTTCCTAGATGGTCTGATAAATGGTGACAGATAGTCTGGGGCGCTAAACTGAGTTTCTGACTGCCACACACACACCATGGCAAGTGTGCTGCTGTCTCTGGGTGACAGTTCTTCAGCCTCAGGCTAAAAGTAATTCCTTGATCTGTCCTCCTTGTTTTGCCACTAAATCACTCGAAGGAGGACCTACTGCCCTCCACAACAGTAGCATAACTCAGGGAGGTTCAGCGCTGTTAAGCAGTGTGACTACCACGCACATAACAGTGCCAATCTATACCACCTCTTTATATAGCACAGGCTGAATTACAGTACCGGACTAAGAATCTGACAGGGAAGGAAGTCCCATCAGTTGTCTCAGAGATTTTGTCTCCACATTACAGGGTTAAATGTTTGTCTACCAGATAATTTCTACCTTTAAGAAGTGAAGCTGCATTGCTTTCATAACCCCTAAGGATGTCAGGAAGAAGCTGTCTAACCTTATTCTTTGCCCAATATGCAGTTGAGTGGAAATTAATGTAAGAAAGGAAATCTTGTAGCATTCTGCAGGGATGATCAAATTATCTCTTTCTATCTAGATTGCAGCAGCTGCACTAATTGCCATGCTGCATTTGGCTTCTCTGTGACACCACTGTCACCAGAACCAAATTGCTTCATTGATCAAGGTCCTGATCAGTAATGGCTGTAGAAAAGGTGCCACTGGAACAGTTCAAAACTCTATTTCAATTGGAAGAAAAATGTAAACAATTGAAAATACACTGCAAAATAAGAATTGTGAACATTTCCAGATCATACTAACAAAAATTTAATTTACACAATGTTGGCCTAGTTTTTTTAAAAAATGTTCTACTTTATTTAGTTATTAGATTTGATTTATTGCCTTGGTTAGCTTAGATTTGAATTCATGTTCAAATGACTCCATGTAACATAGTATGTTGGGAAAATAAATGTTAGCATTACAGTCCAAATGAAATTGTTTGGAATCATAACATTTGCGTGGCTTGCTTTATCAAACTGACTCATGCTCCTCTTGGAAAGCCAACTGCTTGATATTAGTGAAATGAAATGGAAACATCACAGCAATTCATTTGAAGTTTTTCCTTATCAAAACTCCTGTTGAAGGTAGCCTATTTCTGTGAAACATGATATTGACAAAACTGCACTTTTAAATGAAGAATAATTTGACTGCTTGTGCTCTAGAGGACCCAGACACTGCACATCGTCTTTCTTCTCTAATCTGGACTAGATGGAGGAAAAAAAAAAAAATGTTCTGCAAATTTCCCTTTTTTTTGGTCTCCTGCTGATTTTTAAGTTTGTAAATGAGCTTGATGATGCTCTGGGATTCCCCATGTCCAGGAAAATTCCTATATGGCTCAGTAAAACAACTACACAGAGACCAATGGAGTTTCACAAAAGGAGTATTTGAAAGGCTGCAACTTCCCAAAAGCACTGTAAGGCATACATGGAGAAAGATACTCTCTCTACTCCCCCACTTCTTGCAAACCCCGATGATAAGGAAAAGAGAGATCTCTCTTTTTGCCCAGTAGATGGCCATAGGTTGGCATGATTGAGCTCGCTGTGAGAGGTCTGGGGTGACAGAAACCAGCTAGATTCAGATTTCCTACACAGCCTTTAGGCAGGTCTCCTGCTGACTTCTGCTCATTGAGATGGCTGGGGGATCCCCAGAGCAGAATTATGAAGATAACGCAAAACACACACACTTCAGAGAGTGGGACAAATAACGCAAAACACACACACTTCAGAGAGTGGGACAAAGACAGTCAACATATTTGCTTCTCTGTTACCACGGATTCTGCTACCCTGACATGCAAAAAGACCGCTAATAAATTCCTTATATAATAATTCTAATATTAAACATAAAAATACTGGAGAAGCCTGAATCAAAACATAACAAAAAATTAATACCAATTCATACAGTCTAGATAGTCTCAATGGAGGTGGGTATGAGCTTTTAGTTCTTTCTTTATAAAACATAAACAGTGGAAGAGAGAGGTCCCCGGTGAGCCAGGAAGAGACTCTGGAGCAAAAACCTTGTCCAGTGCTCCATCCACTGAGAAACTGATCAATATCACTAATGCTGAGAATGCATTGAATAATGACATACACCTTTCAATTAACAGTTAGAGATACCTATAGGAAAATCTTGGGAAACGATGGTTTTGCTGAAGGCTAATGAGCAAACTGAAGAGTTTTATGAGGTCCTGCAAAAGCAGAATTTATCTGACCTAGTGCAGACCTGTACAATAAATACACCTGGTACTGCACTATCTACCTTCCTAGTCAATGGAGATAAATATTTCTCAGTTCCTCATTTCCCACAAAGACATGCAAAATAGGCCAGCTGAACTGCTCTTTTAAAGTGCTTTTTAACTTTTCACTAAGTACTAAAAATGACTTGATAGCTGCCTAAGAGACAGACATCTGCTCTGTAGCCATTTGAGATTAGGTGACAAATCTTACTGAAAAGAGTGTCAAATAGATGTTTCTAAGGAACTGTTTGTGGGCATCACTGCAGTCAATGAAAAAAATGAAAAAACAGGTAAAATATGATGCATGAAGTATAAGATGGCTCGAGGAGGGGCTGGAAGGGTCACACAATGTGTTGGTAGCTGCTGAAAACTAGATTATCCAGAGAGTTAAACTCCCATAAACCACCTGAGGTGAAAAGGAGCCCACCCCTTAATTATTCTTAGCAGAAGCTGTTCAGATCTTGAGTTTTAGTTATGAAATCGGATCTCTCACATGTAGCTACTATCCCTCAAACTGTTCAATTATCTTTCTGTCCACTATCCAGCTGTCTACCATCCTTCAGACTATCCAACTGTTGGAATAAAGTGGGACAGAAAACTCAAAAAACCCCGTTCCTAATCCCAAAATCTGATAGTCTTTTCAGAAGAACGTATAAATCCCATACACCACCCTGAAATATCATGCATTTCAATATCCCTCTCCTATTATAAAGTAACTTTGGGACACACTCGAAAAACAGTCTGATGACAAGCTGTTTTAAGGTTTAGTCCGTAGCATTTAAGTAGACACAATAACTTTGGGTGAGGGCATGAGGTTTACTTCGACAAGACTGCAGGACAGATCCTAAATTTAACAGTTGTTTCGGGTTCAAGGCTGCCTGGAACGTAGTGATTCATTTCAAGGGGCCTGAGCTACCTTGATGGATGGAGTGATGCTGGCTGTTTCACCTTCCTCTGGGTTGGACTTTTGCCAGTTTTGCTGGGTGGTAGGGTTAAAAGGGCTTAAATTTGTTTTGTATGAATTATGGCTCACTGCTACAATGTAGAGATCTGTAGATCACAGTTTGGAGGTAATGAAGAAACCGATGATGTGAGGACAAACTAAAGCACCTGATTGCACTGGCAAGTTCTCAGTAGGAGAACTCATGTTACTTTAAGCACCCACCAGACAAAAAAAGATGCCCTCCCCCCCCTTGTTGTTTTTACAAATCCAAAAGAGAATTCACAGGATAGTGTAATCTTCCAATTTCTATCAGCTTCAGCATGTGAAAACTAATCACATTTCACCAGGAATACAAAGATGCAGTTAAAAAGCTCCAGGGTGGGTTGACCCTAATGTAACAGAGCTGCTTCACTTCATGGAAAAAATTGCTTCCTCTCTTTTTGTTTAGTGGAAATTCACTGTTGTAGGAAGAAGCCTATTGCATTATTCCATACTTCAGCCAAACCAGGTGCACAGTATCACTCTCTCTTCCACAGATTCAACACTCATTTAATATAAAGTGTCTGGCTTAGGGTTATTTTGGGTGGTTGAAGCAGCTACAGGCTCACTAGACATAGTAACTTAAATCCAGAATGTGATACCATCAATAGCATTAATTCTGCTCAAAATCTGCAGCTGCCTTCTTTCTGATTTTAGTGAGGATGGCTTTTGACCGAAGCTAGATAATGCACAGCACTATTCTGAAAAGGGTAATTAAAAGCTTTAATTGGGTTGCCACCCTACTTGTAAGCAAGTGTGAGGCAGGACAACTAAACTACATCAACTGAAAGCATCAGTTTCGTTCAGAAATGTCACTCAAACCATTATCACCTCCAAAACAATGTCCCATATCTTCACTATCCCAAGCATGCCATTGAGCAACCAAATAGTTATAACCTCAACTTTGCCACCTTCTAGTTTCAGCCTTGCCTTTGCTAGCATCTTAAGAAGACAGCATAATCTAAAAATCTATGCTAAAACCCCAAAGGACCATAGAATGTAGAGGTAGAAGAGACAGTTGCAAGAAAACAGTCCAGGTTGCTACAAGCTTACAAAACTACGAATCTTCATTTTTTCAAATCTTTGAAACTCTCAGTTAGCAGATAAGAAACCAGATATTCAGCTATCACACATCTCGTTCAAAATATATAAGGTTGTTCTTAATGAATAACTTACTGTCAGAAAATCATAAATAATTTGCAGATTCATCTGTCAAATAACACACAGGTCAAATATCCTCATTTTGGAGTAAGTAATATTCAGTAGTTCTCCCCAGTGCTCATCTGGCTATGCCAAATACAGACAATTTCAAAATGTACTCATGCAAAATAGTCTTACAACATTACCTTGTGTCTCTGTTCACAGAAAGGAAATAACTGGTCATTTTATACCTCCTATATTGTGAACATGCAAAGTGAGAAAAAATTATCTGCTTTTTCATTGCCAAGCTTCCCCCTCCCTGCTGAAGGAACAACCATGCAAACCAAAAAGAAAAAGCCCTGAAATAACAGACTAAGCTTAAGTTCCTAGCAGTAAGACCACTCAGAGGTGCCTGGGTGACTCAGAAGAAATTTGTTTCTTCAGCTCATAACCACCACAGTTGCTTATGATTGTGCACACATGGCTGAAGCAGCCAAAGCTGTCTGTTGCAGTCGCTCCAGACTCCTGTTGCCATAGTCTGCTGCACCCTCGCTGAGGGATCCAGCTTGATCACACACAGGCACTTCGGCTTCTGCTGCAGAGCCAGATTCACTGTGTCAGAGCATGCTGTCATGTGTACATAACGAACCTTTCTACATGTCCTACAGCCATGCAGATACCATCAAAAGCCCTTCTTCACATATCAGTTACACAGAGCTCCTTCACAACTACCAAATAATGCCATCTTTCCCTCCTTTCTCCATTTTTGCCTATTTCAAAGTTGTTTTGCCAGTTTGGTATTTTTGCTCTAGATTGTCATTGAATGTTTGGATGTCCACTCTGCCTTCCTCAGTTTGCTGACTGTGAACCGTCCGAGGAACACAGCACACAAGCCAAGAAATACTACACAGCTGGAGACAGTCAAGGCACTCACTTGTCAACCATTTCATTTGTGCTTACAGTCACGTTTCTACCTTTCTTCTCCCGAGAGCTGTCAATCCTTTCCAAACCTTCAGGGGAAGGTACATGCATACTTTATCATGCAGCCACTCATCATTTTCTCTCCTATTTCTCCAGGGTATCACCAGGAAGATGTTAATCTTATCAGATTATCCATGTTGGCTCCTGGTGCTGGGAATTTTGACCACCCTTTAACTGGCTGAAAGCTATCTCTCTCCCTTGCCATCTTGACAATTTATCATTTCCTAAACTCCTGTTTCCTCAATATTTTGCTCCCTTTCTCTCCACTGTAGGTGTCTTCAGCTTAGCATTGTATAAGTCACAAACTCCCCCTCAGACTCTGGATAGTGTTGAAAAAACTTGCAAAATTTCATGTCCTTTACCAAAGGTCAAGGACAGCTAATTCACAGTCTGAATGCCATAAATGAGAGCAAATTTAGGAAGAAGGCTCAAGGGTTTCAGCCACCCCTTGATGCAGTCTGTTGCAGGGTGTTCTCCCACTCACACTACCAGCATGCGCAGCCACTAGTTCCTTTTTCCCTTTCCTGTCCACAGCTGCTTCTAGCCCTTCATATCACAGCCAAATTCTCAGCAAAAGCTCTGTTACATCTACCCATTTCTATCAGCCTCCAGTAGCTTATGACACACTGATTTGCAAGAAGTTTTAAAAATATCAATGTGGCAGCTTAATGACTGACACAATTAACTCCAGCTTTCACCTACATGCAGCTGATATAGTTTCTCAAACACTGACTGCCAGCTTGGAAACACAGCCAAGTGGTTAGCGCTCATGAAATATATTGCAGTTGGGAAGTGCCATGGTAAGAGCAACATATTTTTGTTGTGATAGTTATGGAAGTACTTTTGAATGCTGCTATTCATGCAGCTAGAGGCCATTTTAGTATCTGCAGAGTTCTAATGACAGCTTGTCCTCTTATCTCCTGCTTCCCATGTTATTAAAATAAACAAGGATAAGATTCTCTAGACAAAAGGGCTCTCAATTATTAGAAATTTCACTATGCCATCCAGAAAACAGCTCTGTCTTCAGACTATCCAAATTGTTTCATGATAATTTGGCAGATCTCTAATTCAGAAGAGAGGAAAAATTCTGTAAAATTTACAGTAGGAACTTGCAAAGGTGTATTTCTTAACAAAAGAGCTGACTCACCTTTATTCATTACTTACTCCTTATGGTGGTTTGTTCCTGGCATTCGGTCCCAGATGGCAGGTTAAGCTGCAGAGAAGTGCTCTATATTTGCAATGCTGATAAGACATGAAGAAGTGAAATGGTTTATTAGGAAGGCAGGCTATTCCTTAGACCTGCATACTCAAAAGTGTAACTTCCAGCACCTCCCTTTGCAGTCAACTGCCTCTTGATACATCTTTGGCTGATGACACTTTGTTTATTCAACTTTAGGAGTAATACAAATAAAGGGGACAAAGGAAAACAGGAGAGAGAAAAAAAAAAGTATAGATAATTTTTTTAAAACCAGACTTCCTAACTGCATGTGACAAAGAAAGGACAGTATAACCAGGTAATTCACTTGGCCCTCAATCCACAAAATCAGTCAAGCACTGCTTTACATTTGACCTGTTCTTTGCTGTGCAAGGGCTTTGTGGTTTAAAGGAGGCGCAGAATTAACAAGTCTTTCACGCTGGAGTTTCCAATAGGAAATAGGTCCCAGAATCCAAACCGTATTCCAGATACCATCCTGGTTGCTAAAAATGCCCAGAAACTTCCTTCCCCAGAGCCTAGGACACTCTTCGGCAGAGGGTGTTGCACGTGCTTACATGCTTCCTTACACGGCAGAAACTGTCATAGCCACGAGGTCGCTCCATCAGGTGCCAAAATTACCATCATATATAATACCTGGCTGCAGGTTATCTCCTTTGACACAGCAATAAATGCTGCTCACAGACACAGCACCAGCTACACACGGAGCACTACAGGCAGCACCAGCAAATGCAGCGGCCACAATCTCACATACTCTGTGGAAGCCCTCACCCCATAGCTGAGCAATCTGTTGCTGTAGGTACAGCCCAGTTCTTTGCTGCTCCAAGTGTCTGCACCCCCAGCTACACATCTGTTTTGCTGCCAGTTCACTACATCTCTTTCCACCTGTCACCACAAAGCTGGAGTCAGCTTGTGCTGGAACACATTGTCTCAGCTTCTTAAACCACATGCAAAAAAGCTGCAGTGCTGAGAAGCTGGTCCTTCCTCTACCTACACGTACCAAGCCGCCCAGGGGCAAAGAGTGGGGCACAGAAGTTAAGAAAATAATTACGCCTGAATCTTGAGAACAAGTGAAGAGAAGAATTAAGGGAACCTACCAGGACAGAGCAGTACAAGAAGTTAATAGAGAACTTCTCCCAGTCATAGAAGTCCTTTCCTCTCTACCAGAAGCGTGGTCTCTAAAATCTGGGAACTGAGTTACTGCGGACTGGTATTAGGCTAGGCAGCCTGAGCATTGCTCTGTACTTATGGCTGTCAGTTTGCATTGTGTTGCAAATTTTGACGACAAGGTTGATAAAGCTGTCTTTACTCCCTGGAGAGTACTGTTCAGGAATCTCAGAAACAGATCGGTACCCTTGATTCTGATTTGGGGGACATTAACACAAGTGAAAATTGATATGCCTTATAGCACAAGCACAGGTCATCACATGAAATGGATTTCACGTGTTTATTGAAGCGTGATGAAGAATATATCATAAGTGTATTATTAGAGCTCTCTGAGGTGGCTACAGACTCAAAAAGACTCCCCACTTCTGGAAGTAACTAAGGAAAACACATTACCAGAAATAAGGACTTCAAGCACAGGGAACAGCTCACAGTTCTGTGCAACATTAACTAATCTTTTTTTTTTTTTTTTTTTTTGTAGTCACTTCAGGAACACTTATCATCATGTTCTAGTTATAAAAGCAGTACTTTGGGTACTTACATGCTCACCAAGTTTAGAGCAAAATTGAACATAATTAGAAGGTTCATGGTCTTAGACCATGTAAATTGAGGCTATTCTATCTATGCAAATCTTCATCTTAAATGGGTCTTTATTTCAATCAAATATCTTCTCTTAACTAGCTTCATGAACTCTATGCCAAATTGAGAGTGGGCTGTCTGCATTTCCAGCACTCTGAACAATAGACTATAAGTAACTATTCAAATGATGGGTCTTTTGTAGCGCAAAACCCTGAAATACTAATGCATGGCAGAAGTAATTAATATTTCATACATAATAGCTTAAACAGCAAGAAAAGTATTAGTTTATAAATTTACTGTACGTATGCAGGCAGGGTCTTGATTACCATCAATTAAAGCTTTCATCAGACAAGGTACAATTTTAAATGCATTTGTATCATAGTTTAAGTCCTTTTTTTTACCTGAAATTATATATGCTTTGTAAAACCTAAACAATAGATCTTTTAGAATATTCTGGCTCCTGCTTTTAAAAAAGTGATCTTATCATTAATGGCCTTTTTAGTCCTAAATTCAGTAGCTCTTTCTGCCACTGCTGCAGCAGGGTGCTTCAAGACATTTAAGAACATGC
>JAVJGJ010000001.1:63725067-63744951 GCA_035590215.1 Microhierax caerulescens
ATTAAACTTACAAAATGTTGTCTTCTGGTTTTCCCTTAAATTCCCCCCCCCCCCCCCCAAATCCCTAACATTATGTTTCTCTTTCTGAACAATGATAAATAGAAAGTTGAGGTTTTAGAAGATCCTAGATAAGGGACTCTGTAACCTCTTTTCTGAGCAGAAAATTTTACTATGCACATATACTCCTGAAACTGTTATCTGTACACATCACTTTGCATTTGGAAGCACTGAAATTCATCTGCCATTTCATTAACCATGACCCTAATCTTCACAGTCAGTTTAAGTTTGAATAATTATGAATTAACTTTGTCATCACACTACTTACCTTGCTTTGCAGATCGCTTATGAATATAATGAACAGCAAAAACACTACAGGATACAACTGTATATTTAGAGCTTGGAACCAAATGATTTTAAGGTCCCTTCCAACCCAAGCCATGATTCTGTGATTTGTCTGATGTAGAATCGACCCTTTTTTTCATATCTTTCTAGTAACCGTTAATCCAGAAGAAGATGGTTATTCTCTAAAAATACTTAGTCTTTAAAAATACTTAGTGAGGGACATTAATTTTAGATGCTTGGAAACCAGAGTACACAATACCAATGGCCCTGTCCCAGTGTTTACTGATTCCTTTCAAGAAAAGCCCCTCAGATTTGAGATGCACCATTCCTTCTGAGAAAGGCCATGCTGATTCTTCAGCTGCTAAATATATTGATACGGTTTTCTGTTCTCTTCCTTATCATCATTTCATCATATCTGCCACAACTGATGGAAGTCAGATTTGGTCCACAGCACTCTAAATCTCGTTGGATCCCTTCTTCATAGCATTTTCTGCTTTCTATTTTCTTGCACATAAGCTGATTGGAACAATAGGTTTCATATCACCATTAATACTTTGGCAAATCCTCTTGCCAGTTTTCAGTAAATTCCACCTGAATCTGACAAGTGGTTATTACCTATTTTAACGAATTTTTTTAATGCCTCTTACACCAACACTTCAATATGAGGCAATGCCTCTAACTCAGGCCTCTCTCAAGGCAATGTCTCAGGCCTTTGTAAGACAGCTGACACAGAATCTTTCCTAACAAACACTGACAAAAATAATTTCTGCTTTAATGTGGCTTTATCTTTTTTCAGTCTTCCCTTTGTTCACCGGTCACCTATCTAAACTAAAAGCAGAGTATTGATAGGTTTTCTGGGATGAACATATTAAAAAATAGTAGAAATTCTAATGTGTTTCACAAGCTACTTCCCAAGCTATTTTATGCCACCTGCTAGGACATGCTTGCATTTAACTTGCCAAAATTCATGGTCCTTTCCCATTAGTTTGAACTAAACTGCAGTGCAGAAGCTGCCTTATCTTAATCTTCTTTACCCTAGCTTTCTAACTTTTTTTTTTGTCTAACCTTTTTGTGTTTAAAACCTTCCTTTGTTAGTCCAATTTCCCTGCTTAGGAGAACAGTGTACAGTATGCTGCTTTTTATTCTGAGCTTTCATTTCCTTTGGTTACCCATTTACACAAGCCTTCCTACCTCTGTCCAGAATAAGAATAAATGTTATTATTCACTATTTCAGTGGTTAGAAACTTCAACATATCAATTGCTGCTTTTTATTTATCTTTAAGACCAATGGAATTCTCAAAAGAGCAGTAGTGTTACTTACATGAAAAAGTCAAAGCCAATAAAGTCAATTTGAAGGCAAAGTGAGCTCTGGTTTCTAGGGGAGGTATAGCTCCGCAAAGTCACATCTAGGATTTTGAGAGAGATCTCAAAGACATAATTACTAATTCTCACTGATAGAAATAACTGAGTGATGGATTTACCAATGCATATGTGGAAATCTTGCCATCTGTTCTCAATCTTTGTGACTACTGCACTACCACTAAGGTATGCAGAATTCACACGTATGACTAAAGCCTCTTCATAT
Source organism: Microhierax caerulescens (assembly GCA_035590215.1). Lineage (NCBI taxonomy): Eukaryota > Metazoa > Chordata > Aves > Falconiformes > Falconidae > Microhierax > Microhierax caerulescens. Next base: position 63,726,995 of record JAVJGJ010000001.1, read on the forward strand.
CATTATAGTGCTTTTGCAGCAATAAGGGAACTAGAGTGGTCCCGTAAAACATAAAGCTGTCAAGCAAGATTGAAATATCTTAATAAGCTTGACTGAAATATCTTCGTAAGCTTGAATGTAATGCTTAAACAGAGAGTGAACTGAAGACAGTGACCAGAAACCTGGATATTTATTTAACATTAGCAGCACCTGAACAAAAGTAAATCTTTATGGAAGAATTTTGGTGTGACATTAAACATGACCTTTTAAGTAAGTAACTGATTGAAAAGGGATTCCTTAAAAAAGAAGCAGACATATAGAAAACTAGTCAAATACTGCATCCATGAATAGTAGTCTCCTCTAGTTTAAAAATATCTCTGCCTTCTACAGCATATTATGTTTGTGGGGTTTTTTTAATGCACTAAAGCAATGGTCAGAAATTAATTCTGTCCTATCAGTATTATACAGGTTACTTGGTAGAAAATATTCAAATAACTAATTTTTCAAGGTATGTCATTTCAAAAACAGCTGATAGACTGAACATTCCAGATGGAAATGGAAGTAAATGAAATCATGGTCAGCCAGGCACTTCCTAGGGAAAAAGCAAGAGAAACTAAAAAAAATTCAGGTCTTGTATTTTTCTACCTGGCACCTGGCTTTCCCACACCATGAATCCTTATGTTTCCTCAGCATCATCCCTTTCAGATCGGCATTCTGTACATCCCTGCTGAGCAGTGTTTGTTAAGGTATCCGGGTTATAACCAGTTCTCTGCAAAACAAATTTGAAGGGCTAGAGTCCCTTAGGTTAAAGATTACATTTTCGAAGAGCACCTCTGAGATTTAGAGGACTGAATTTTAACACTTGTAAACTGCATCCTAGACTCTGCACTTTCAAAAGCTGTCCAACAAAAATACAGGGTAAAATAACACTGAAGGTCTCAGTTTTCCTTTAAAATACCTCACTCTATTTGCAGTGTATCTCAGTCCACAGGATTTGACAGTAAGTATCAGGAGTAATGCCTTTTTTTTTTTTCTCTTAATTTTTTTTTTTCTTTTAATTCTTTTTCTTTCACATCCCATTAACGGCCATGGTTTGGTAGCATTTCCACAAAATCAAAACTAAGGATGCAAGCGTCTACCCTAAAGCAGTATCCAGACTTTGTGACCTTCTGGCACTGATAACAGCCTGATGCAAGAAAAGTCCATCTACATGGACATATACATTTTAGAGATTTAGAAACCAATTCCAAGTGAACTGGTGCATCAACACCACACACTGCATGTGGTATAGTTACTTCCACATGCCAGGACTAATTAATTTTGTTTCAAAGCTCCGCAGACAGCTGCCCAGTACCTGCTAAGCTGGTGTGTGACATACTTAACATCCCATCTAGAAAAAGAGGCACCACGATCTTCCATTGTCCTGCAATATGAAAGTCCTCTGCAATTTGAAGTACCTACAGCAAATGCTTCTCTGCACACAGCCCAAACCAGGAGCCGTGCATCAGAAAAGAGGACAGGATCAAGTCCCTCAGACAAAACAGACAGACAAAACTGACGTCTACTTTCTGAATCTCAACAGCACATGTCAAGAGACAGCTGCTAACTCACTCAGCCCCACCACTACTCGCCAAATACAGTGAGAGTATAAACTTGGCTGGCGTTTCTTATGCTGTCTTCCTACAATGAAGCACTGATTTCTGGATTTAATATAGCTTTTGACCAAAGGCAGAAAGTTATATCAAAAATATCTATTATGCAGGTAAGAAAAAAGTTAGGAGAAGGTTGGGAGGATGTGTTCATGGTCTAAAAATACATAGAAATTAATTCACATTACACTGTTTCATTTTCAGCATTGGGCGTTGCAGAAAGGGCAAGCTTATTAGACAGAATAACCAAGTGAATAAAGAGGAAGAATATTACTTACAGTTTCCTACCCTGAGTTTTTAACTGATTTTAATGCAGAGGAATCAACTCTTACCCACTCCTGGAAGTTTCATAAAAACTTATTTGAATATCATGTAAATTATTAGTTTTCTAAAGCAATGTAACTTTGTTCCAACTACATAAAAGAAAGATGACTTTGTATGAGAAGGTGATGAATTAGATCAGTTTTAAAACCAGGAACAGAGGACAAGAACAGTTTGAGGCTACCAAGCAGAAAAAAAAATGCTTAGAGTAAGATCTGAAAGGATTGAAATGAGTGAGTGGTTGACGATCATGGCCTGTACTTCAGCAAGTATTATGCCATGCATTAAGTTGTAGGATGCTCTAGACAACTGTAACAAAGCTAGTTAATATAATGGTCTTCACATATGCAGATTTAATCTAACCTCTCTGTTGTTCCAGAAGAAAAGTATTTTGAAACGTTTCTTATTTTGTTCCAGAGAAAGAAGAACTATGATATGTTTTTTAACTGTGCTCAAAGAAGGATGTGAGATGGCAATGGACGAAAGCTTTTCCAAGGGCCTTTGGGACTGCAGTCTAAAAGGGGATAGTCTATTGATTGACTGAGCTAGATCCTTATTGAAAACAAGTCAAATTTTGATCTATGCAGTCACCATATGACCTTTATACATTAAAGAACAAACTGTAGAGGAAGGCTCCAAAGCATATTCACACTTCAAATTACCACTCAGCAGTTAGTGCTGCAGTCCCGTGGCAGTGCTACAGCAACTCCATGCAATGAAATCAGATCCAGCAGACCCCTTGACCATAAAAAGAGACAGAATAATGCATCACTGCATGTAAATAACCTTCTGTAGCTTCCTACAGGCATGGAACCAACCACATAATGTGAATCTTCACACAGGTATCATGGATGTTTAGGGTGCTTTAAAATGCAGTATGATTCCGTGAGGAAAAGGCAGGTAAACAGACTGGTTTCCATTCTCTTTACAAGGAAATCTCTTTATACAACATACAATGGACAACATAATGGAGGGGTTTAGGTTTAGGTGTTAGATGAGATGACTGAATATGTCAAAATTTTCACAAATGGTAAGAAAAGTTAAGTTTCTCTAAATACTGCTGTTAGAAAGCTTTTGTTAGATAGCAAAAGGAAATCTGTTCTGTGATCTGCCAAGCAGAAAGGCCTGGGAAAAATAGCTGTTCTGAGTATGGTCTAGCTAAGTAGAGCAAACCAGTATCTCTTGAGTGTGTGTGACATCCTCGTCCACCCCAGGTAGTGAAACATAACAAAAACATATGAACCACAGATATAAAACTGCTTGAACACTCAACCATAGGCTTAGGTAAAGCACCAGCTAACATACATACATAGCACATGTACTCATGTACTGTTTTTAAAGCTCTCCAAAGTTTGAAGTTCTCTGAAAAGCTGTATATGCAACACAGCAGTCCTTATTTCCATTCACACTGAAGAAACGGTATTATGCATTTCCTTCCTTTCAAAGAAATACACGTAATTAAAGTCCATGTCACATGAAAACTATTCTTCTGGCCCTTAATTTGCTTCCATTTATGTTTTGAATTGATTCATGGTGATGGTTGTTTTTTTGGGTTTTTTGTTTTTTTTTTTTTGTGAGGGTTAGGGTTTTTTTTTCAGAAATCTGAAAACAGCTCTGAATTTCAAATCATAGTCTGATTACAGTTGTTATGAAATAGTTTCTCTCATTATTTAAATTTCCTCTCACATTCATTTTCAGGATGCAGCCAAAGTAACAGGAAAAAGGGACTAAAAGGGCAGCACAGGAGTTGGATAATGTAATACTGGAAGAATAAATAAGCTTGGTAGAAAAGCAAATGGTCTGTATTTCAAGATTGGAATGTTTTAACTCAGTTTGGAACTGAATACTCTGCCAAAACACACTACACATTTTTTTCCAAGTAACCCCAGCAAAAGTACTTCATAGCTTTTTTGGTTTTATAGGTATAATTGAGACCGTGGGTCTTTTTAGAACAGGCCTTTCTAAAGATAACAAAAAAGATTTTAAACAAAATCAGATGGTCCCAAAATGGATTTGATCCTGAACAGACAAACATTTTGGTTCCTGGTTTCAGAATATGTAGGGAGTGCTGGAGGGGATTAGGGAAATGGGTAGTATAAAATTGATACTATTTTGGAAAAGGGTGGTATAATATGGAAAGAGAGAGCAAATGAGGACATGAGTTAGAAGCTAAATTTTCCCGGTCCCATTGGCTATTCTTATGTAATCTACAGCTGGAAACCTTTCACACACACAGATCTAAGTGATTATGAGTGTGAGGAAAGGGAAAGGAAAAGGTATTTGCTTTGCTTTGCTTTAAACAGATTGAGAATAAAAATTAGGTCTTCTGATTAATTTCTCCCCTGAGTAATATCATCTGGTAATAAAGGCACCTCTACCCACAAACTTTTTGGTTTTCTTCTTCCATTGAAGCTGCTTGAAAAATCCCCTTTATCTAGGAGGTATGATTTCAAGAAATGCAAATAAAATCCCTATGAGCACAAACCCAAAATATATTACCATATCACAAACAGCTGCATCCAGAGGGAAAGCTGCAAGCATAAATAAATGCCAACACTTGCCTGAATAGCTTTGGCTTTTTGGTATTATCAGCTGTGTGTTTACCAGGGAATCATCTGGCTACTGGGATTTTACACATCCTTCAGCAGAACTGGAGTTCCAAATGCAAACTGAACAGCTCAGAAAGGTTACGTGCACGTCTCCCAGTGGGGGCTAAAGGTCACAAACCAACGTACAGATTGAAATGAAACAAGCAGAGCAAGATTTCAAGATGCAATAAAGGCAATTTGCTAAGTACTATTTCATGCTTCATATCATTCATTTTCTTCTGATCACTACTCTGGTATTTCATAAGAAGAGAAGTTCCACTGAACATTAATATGTAGAGAATTCCACAGGGCAATTGATTTAAAAGGTAAAGCTGCTAAGGAGACATAAATCAAGGCTTTATTCTGTTAAAGTGTAACATCAGAGAGTATCACAAAACAGAAAGGAGGCCTCTCGTCAAGAAGCACAGGATTAATTACCACCGCTTCCTAACAATGCAGTTGGTTCTGTCAGGTGAGACATCTCTAGAGGTATGGATAAACTGACTTTACAAGACAGCTCTTTGCTCATACTCAAAGCTCAAAGCTCAGGAGGAGCAACAAGAGGAAGCACATCCTCATAAGGCACTGGACTTGGAAAAGGGAAATTAATTCTCTGAAGCTGACCTGAATTGTGAGTTTTGGTAAGGTTTTCTACCCTTCTGAGACTCAGCTTTCCCGGTAGCCATCAGTTAACAAGGTTGGAACTGCCAAGAGGCGTGGAAAAACTTCTCAACCATGTTGCCTTTCAACAGACGGTTTCGTTGTATGCAACCTCAGTCTCAACTCTGCATGTGATCTCCAGAATGGCTTCTTTCCTTACATTTAAACAAAACTGAACCTTGACTCTAAAAAAAAGTGGGGGTTTTTTGTCAAAAATCTAAAGCTAAACCTCAGTTTTCTTTTGTAGACCTCACTTTTTTACCATTTCAATTACTCAAACCTCATTTATTAATTTCGTTTGTACAGTGGTTAATACTAATAATGAATTTTAAATCCAGAAACTAACAGAACTACTGTCGTCAGCCAATGAAATATCAAAAATATGATGAGGTCATTGATTAAAATGTTCCCTTCAGGAAACAGTAAATAAATGACAGCATGAGCTCTTATTTGGCTCAAGAACTGAAGCCAGCATGGCTCACTTTAGTAGCTGCCAAAGAATCATTGATTATGAGGGATCAAACTCTTTGCTAGCTCACTAATATCAAAGCAGAGAGATTAATCATGGACTGCAATCCAGCGAAAACTGTCGCAGGGCCTATCGCTGCTGTTGATCTATGAAGGCTAGATTTACCTCTGGCAGCTCCCAGTGATGAGGCTGGTAGAACAGCTTGGACTCAGATGAGTATGTCTACTGTAGTATTACTAAAACCCCTCTAAGAATCTTACTCATTCCCTAAAACTTTTTAAAACCTTTTTGGAAATGCAAAGTACTTTTTAATCTTTATTTATCCTAATTCAGTTATGAGTGGCAGTCAATTCACTGAAATCAATCAGATCAAGCTTGTAATTTTAGATTAGGCATGGGGCTACTGGAATGACTTCAAAATAGTATTATGTTGCATGCTGTAAAGCAAAATAAAACGAAACAACTGACAATTATCAACCTCTATTACACTGTCATGTTGAGCTGACTTTCCAAATCTTTGCTACAGCAACATGACAAAGGTGTAAGCAGGATTTCCAAAGAATTATTAATTTTAATCAGGGGGATCACATCCATTAATTATTTATTCACAATAAACTTCTTCAAACTCAGCTGAAGGGTTTACTGATGAATTTGTAGTTTATGCATGTCAAGCAAAGATTTTTGAGTGGGGAGGAAAGTTAAGGCGCTTAGCGATACATAACTGACTCTGTCTCCAAGGTCCCGTAATCCATAAAATTACAGCCAGCAGACATTGGGCTAATGACTTCAGGTTTCCTCAGAAAATAAATACTTTAACTCCTAACAAATTCTGCATGCTGAGTTTGAGTTTTGGTTTGTTGGTGTTTTTTTTTATAAGACATCATGTGACATTATTTTCATACATAGAATGGCACTGTATTCCCAGGAAGCAAGGAGTTATCTTTTCCTGTGCCTTGCTACCTACTCTGGGCACCAAGCTCCATTTTTTCTCTGACAAACTCAAGACTTCTCTCACATCAGCAACTTGCATTGTTAGGCTTTTTTATTGATACTCTCCCACTGGAAGGAGAAATTGCTTTCTTGAAAACATGCACTGTCTTTGGCAAGAAATAAGATACACAGCTAGTGATGCTAGTGGCATGAGCTTGTGAGTTCTCTGTTATTCCTTCTCATACACTACTTTCTTCAAAAGTGCAGCAAAATTTTCATAGCTCCAGTCTATGTTTTACACAAAAAAAAACCCAGCCCTGTTGGTATTTTTTCCCACAGAGAAAAGTAATATTTCTTGCAGTCATATCTCGTTTCCTGTCTGTTTTTCTAAGCCCATATGATTGTTTTCAAAAACTGAAACACTTTAAAGTTCACAGTAACACCACTGCATTTAGAATCCTGTACATCACTCTCTTCTATACAAGAAAATATCTTGTATAAAAAGAACAAGAATGAATAAGCTTGTCTTACCCATTTAGTTTCCTGTGCTGAAGCCCTTCAAAGTCCTGAAACCGTCCAAAGAAAAAAAAAAACCAGAAATCAAAGAAAATGCTCTACATCTTCAGAAACTTATTCCATACTAATTTAGCTGTATTCTCAGGAAGGATGAAGCTATCACTTCATTAAAAATGTTTCAGTTTGAGCACTAAAGAAACCCAAGAAGTCACAAGCCTTTTTTTTTTTTTTTTTTTCCCAAAAAGTCTCAAAGCATTAATTTTAGCTTTACTTAAAATTGTCCCTGCTGTACGTTTCAGGAGATATTGTCAGACTAAGTCAAGAACACCTTGTGAAAAAAGCATAACAGGGTTTTACTCGGAAAAGAATTTGCTATAGGTAACAATATTGTCAGCTAAGTGAAAGCAGGGCAAAAGATTCTGTATTTCCTTTGAACAAAAATGGACCAAAACCTTAAACATGAAGTCAGTATTAAATTTCTGTTTTCAACTGGAATGGCATATTTTTACAAAAAGTAATTTACAGTAAATATTGCCATATAAACATTGAGCATACAAGAATATAATGGTTTTTTTCCTTTTACGATCAACTCCTCCAGCTTCTTCAACAAAACTAAAAATGAAGATTTACCAAGGTCACACTCTTATGTCTTTGATGACTTCCCAGAACTCTATCCAAATTCCCTTGTGCCTTTCAGTGATAAGCCTTCAGAACACTCCAGGGAAATTATTCCAGTTGTTGTTACTATACAAAGTAGAGAATACAACTCCTAAACAGCAGATTGACTCTGACTGCACATCTCATATTAGACAAACCTAACTCTCAGCAGGATTTTCAAAGATAGACTATTGACTTACTGTCCCTGTGTCTCAAACCAACAACCTGTAAATCATATGACAAAGTATACGGGGAGTTTATTTCTGAGGCCAGTCAGGGAGATAAAGAATACAGATGCCCCTAAAAAAGATTGAAACTCAAATTATCGATTTCCTGTGGCAAAATTAATCGAGGTTTTTTCTCATCCTCTACAGTTAAATTTCAGAGTTCTCTCCTGGTGAAAAGTTTTCTGCTGGCTAAAATTCAAACATAATACCAAGTAATCCTTAAGGTTGTTTCTTCTATTAAACCCATTAAACCAAAATCTAACTCTTTGTGGCAGTTTCATTTTGGTTTTTTTTCTGTTTGTCCACAGCGAAAACTCTCAGATCAAAACAAATCTCAGACTTATGTAAGGATATGAAATCCATATACTGAAGGGAAAAAAAAAAGGAAAAAACCCCAACCACATGCATTTAGTATGCCAAATGTTAAATTTTATTGCTAAGAATTGTTCCATGACACAAAAGTCAAATTATGCTTAGAGGAAAGTCTACTTCAAAGGGCTAAAGTTCTCAATACTTCTTTACTCTAGAAGAAATTAAAATACTTCTAAAATATAGTATCATAAAGCCTTGTTCCAGTGTTGGCTGCCTTAAGCCTTGAGCTCTACCCTATAATTTATGATCAGGCTATATATTTCCCTCTTGACAGATTGATAACTTGGGTCCTGCTGCTTACGAGATTCAAATATGAATCAAAGGGGGGTGGGGGTGGAGAAAAAAACTTTGTGGTGATTAATTCTAATACAGCCCAGTTATAATGCAAACACACCTGTCCTCAGCAAACATGTTTGGACTGAAAGAAATATCAGGAAGATGAAAGAAAGGTGAGAAACGGCAGACCACTCATCCCACACGTGCTGTGTAAACAGCGTGAGAGAGAGGATCAGCTGCTCGGAACAGCTCAGTGCTGGCCTCAGTTTGCCTGCAACTGATAGCACTGTGATTTCTACGTTCCACTCAAATGAAAAGTGGATTTAGCTAATGATAGGTTGAAAAATCCTACATTAAAATGCTCAGAGAAGTATTCACAATAATCTGGCTGGTGATCTGCTGTTGCTTCAAAATATTAAAAAAGCTTTAATAATTAACTATTTAAAATTCTTCAAGTATGGATCCCTAAGGAGTTACTGTCAATTTCCATGTTTTCACAGAGGGTTACTCTTTTCCAGAAAAACCTAACCTTTGAATGCTTTTTCTAGAAAAATTAAGTTGAAGCGAGGCCAATTTTGAATTGGTGAAAGAAGTGAAGAGGGATTCTGTCCTGAAGTTGTAAGACTTGTGCATCCTCAACACTCATAAGAGGCATGATAGAAGAAGAAAAAAATCTATGTCAGAGATAAAATAATTATCGAACTGATGAGTAGCCCAGAAGCCTCCTCAAGTTCCATAAAATAAGCCACGTTTGATTAAATTCAGTTGGCTGTTAGTGAGTGACTGCAGTTGTTATAAATGAAATGCGTGAAAAAAGTATGATGCATTTGTCCAAAGCACTATTTAAAAATGAGTGTGTAGAATCTGACAAAATTCATTAAAACAAGTTATCTTGAGGCAGAATATTTTAGTATTTTAAAGGAAGGTCAAGATCACTTCAAACTTTCTGAAAATGCTGAAAAATGAGGTTTTGTCCTCTTTTACCCCCACGTCCTGAAGCAGAGTTTTCTTATGAGATATTAAAGTAGAGGGCTCATGGACAACTAAAATTGTAAAACTTTTCTTGTTTTTAATCATAATGTGAAATTCCAATCCTAAATGGAAAAAATTGTTATGAAATGAAACTTCAAAATAAGATATTTTAAAATCTATCATTTTTGTATTGAGGAATTACAGAAATCTCGTATTTCTAATGTAAAAATATTATGCTTTTAAATATCTAGATTTTTCTATGTTTAAATTTGGGACTGAGACAGACTTTTTCAATTTTTCCACCAGAGGCATTTTTATTTTCCAAAGAACTAAAAAAAATATAATATTTTAAACCCCCCATATTTCTATCTTGGTGCATTGATTATTACTTCTGCTAATGTACCACCAGAACTCTGCATGAAGTTTCTTTTAAGTTAATATATTTATTATTTGGTGGTTTAATTATAATTAAAGCTGACGGCGTATACAAGAAAAATCCATTGAATAATTTGATAATTGACTGAAGAATTTGCTAACGTGTTTGCTGAAGAAACACTACATATATTAATATGATTGATATAGATTAATAGAAAAGTATAAATGATTTACAGTGAAAGTGCAATGAAATGGGTAAATAGCAACACCATAACCATTTGCAAAGAGGAGTACAAAAGGTATGACTCAGCCTTGCTGTTACCAAGCAGGCAGACGGTTTTAGAAAACTGCACAATTACTCCATCCTATTGAGTGGCTTTCATTCACGATGGCATTGGAAGGCCTCTGAAGAACACTGTCTTCTTGGGGATGGGGTAGCTAGGCACACTGTGAAGAGCGAGCATATCTTTTCAAAACGGCATCTCAGAAGAATGCAGCTTAGAGGAAAGCAGCTGAGAGGGCATTTCTGGTCTGCCACAGTGGATATAATGACTATTATTCACTGATTCCATTTTCCTTTTCTGCTAGCAACCCCGCTTGCTAGAGACTTCGTAGAGTTCAGAAACCATCCAGAAACCCATCAGGCAATGAATTAGCAACACACTGACTTAGCAATGTATTCTGCTGACTACACTGCAGTGTGTAGGATTAGAGGTAAAACTAGTTTATATGGGTTTTTTTCATTTATAATTGTGTAGCAGTGTGATTGACTGTCACATTACATCATCTAGACTAATCCAGAACATTAAGAATTATTTCCTATCAGACAACTTGCTGTACTTGTGCTTTTAGAATGCTTTCAAATTAATTTTCAATCTATTGGTTTTATCTTCAATATTTTTTTCTCAGTTAAAGATGAAGTGGTGTGAATTTAACATTTCCTTGTGCCATCTTACTGCCACCTACTCCAGTAAATATAAAAAGCAACAGAAGGAAAATTTTCAACTTTTTAATCGGCTTTGTCCACTGTCTCATGGATACTTTCTAATGGCCCAGGACACTTGAGGAGGATCTATGGCCAAAATGCCTGCTATATTTGGCGAGGTTTAAGGTGATGGTACTTCTAATTCTGAGGACCATCTCACAGGAGCTGTTGGGTATAAACAAACCTCATTATTGCCACTGACTATACTATTGAAGATGCTTCACTACTGAGGAAAAGACAGCAGGGTAAATGTTAAAACTGGCAGTAAAACCATGATACATACCTTTCCTTTGGCTGAATATTTTGTATCCACCTCCCTTTGCTGAAGTTAGACACTTTTATAAAGCCACCAGTAAGAACAGTATGTTGGCACTGTGGTCTTCTAAAATGTCAACTCCACACATCACTAGCTGATGGCTATGCAGATACTTGAGGTGTTGGCCAACCCCCCATGATTTTAATAGTAAATAAAAGCTCTATTGATTCCTTATTTTTAATATAACCTAATAAAATCATAATTTACCTGGAAAATTCAAAAGCAATATGCTCATTGAGTCAGACAGACCTGTACATCTAATCCTTCCATCATTAAATTTCCCTTTAATTTAGGAGAGCAAAGCGTGCAATACAGAAAGTAACAAAATGCAGGCCTGACAGTCTGTAACATTTCAGAGAAAAATCCTTGCCTACGCAAATTACTCAAGTTTTCTTTTTTCTGTGGCACCATAACCCTTTTCAGGATATTGAAACATAGACAGTAAAAACATCTTGCTACCTCTACACAAGAGCTTTTAAAACTGATTGTCAAAGTGCTGCCTCAGACCAAACAGTGTTTGTAGTAGGTACCATGCCTTATTCTACGTGAGGAAAAGTACCTACACCACAATGAATACTTTGGCAATAACATAAATATCAGAAGCAGCTAAAAGTAGCTGAGTGGTCTTTTTTAAGGCAGTAAACAATTTTTTCACTTCAGCGATAGTAATATCCACATGGAAAACAGAGAGAGAAAGTAACGTTATGTGTGTTGAAGTATTCTTGCACTGCCCCATGCACACATCCCTTGACACTTGCACACCTCCCAGAACACCTCCACGAACACAAAAAGACTGCCAAGCCCTGGCGGGAAGCATGGAATTATATGCATGATGTTCAGGCTTTGGTGAGTCATTATAGCAAGGGCCTATTCTATCAGGATCACCCTTCCAAGCAAAAGGCCACTGTTTGTCTTCTGCTTTAATAAAAAAATAGCTATAGAACTTTTGGTAATTAATTTTATTTGCTGGGGAGAAACGCACAACATAAGCAATAATTGCATAGAAACAGCATGTATCAAGGACTTGTGTTAATCGTCGTGCACTTTTATCCCTTTTTTTCCATCTTCTGAACATGGTATATCAGGCTTCTCTGAAAAAAACAGCAGGAGTTTTTTTGTTTCAGGGTTTTTTTGCACCAGACAATACCCTCAAGAACTCACTGTGGTCAACTCTCACCCTTTTACTACGAATTGCATGATACTGGATATTTTACTTAAAGCTTCATTTCCTCATGGTAATTGATTACACCGACAACCCAACAATCATCACTTAAAACAAAACTCCTGTCCCCAAGTCAGCAGGTTTTTTCTAAATTGTAACAAAAGTGCACTCTAAGAACATAGAAGTCATATTGCAAACGCTTATAGTGATATTTAACCTTTTCTTTTCCTCCTAAATATTTACTGAAAAATAGTAACATTTTCCTATGATATTTCACATAGCTCTTAATGAGATTTAAAGGCAAAAGGTTTTTGAAAGGATTATCTGATGTTTACAAATACAGTGGACAAAGATGCAACTTCCTTTCTATTTTTGTTCTATTGTTTTTGCAGCATTTTTTCCACCAGGGTACATATTTAATAGAACATCAATAATACATTAGAAGACAGTGTGACAAAGGATTGAATTCACCTCACCTATCTTCTTTCACGCAGCTTGTAGACCCTGACATTTGCACTAGTGAGTTAAGTTCTCTTGGGACCAAGGGGAAATAAAAAATTACTTTGCCTCATGTTTATTCTGCTCCCAATGTAGATAAAATTCACATACAATAAATACAAATATATCTGTATTATATCTGTAGATGCAAGGGGTTGTATGTGTGTTCAACTGGAATATCACATGTACCAAGATCACAGCATGTCCTTATGAGAAGGACTAAGGTTGCATTGTTAAACACCTAAAAACTACTCCTGCATGTAAAGCACTAATGAAATAAACTATTATATTGCATGCTTAGTCAAAGGACTCAAATGCTTGCTTTTTGAAGAGTAACAGACTTGTTTCTTAATCTAAGGAAATTGTTTATCTTGTAAAACTGCAATTCTTATTTCAGGTTGTGGCAGACTAGCATAACTACATTCTCCACACTCATTATCTCATGACTGGAGAATTTGGATCACACCAGGTCTGGTTTATGAATGCTGAGACATAAAAAGGGCATATTTATGTGCCCTGGCATTTTCTTTCCTGCATCATCTTAGGTCTGATTGACTAGAACACATTCTGAGATTGATTCTCTCTTCTTTTCATATCTCCTTCCAACAGTCTGGGTTTTATTTACCTTTTATCTCTTGCTTATCTATCTTTCTTTATCTGTTGCTTCATGTTCTTGTTCCTCAGTTGCTTTTTTTTTTTTTTCTTTTTTTAATCTTCTAATACATCTGTCTCTCTCCTTTTACTTTAAATTATCTACAGTGGGTTTTTTCAGTGTCCTCCTCTCAATTCCACTGTGGTTTCCATTATTTTGCCCTCTATGTAAAAAAGTACAGGAAAAGACCTTTCCTCAAAAGTCCTGAGGTTCCCTTTGTTCCAGGCAAGTGGAAGGTTTCACAGCCTGTGGACTGGTAATTTGTACCAGAGAAATTTTTCAAGGCTTTACTTGTTAATTTAGACATTCTGTATTAAACCAGGTAACCAAATAGACATTCAGAAGTGTTGTGTTAAAACAGAATTGTTTTAGACATATGCGGGATTTTTCAGTATTATCATTTAGCTTTAGCTTATCGTTACTGGTGGATGAAAAATTGGACATAAGCTGTCAATGTGTGCCTGGAGCCCAGAAAGCAAATTCATCCCTTTCCTCAAGCATATCAACCGTGTGACTCTGCTTGTCATACACAAACTTACTGAGGATGCAATCAATCTATGTCATTGAGGAAGACATTCAACAGTACTGGCCCCAGTGTGGACCCTTGAGGGACACCACTTGTTACTGGACATTGATCCATTGACTCTAATTCTTTGGATGCAGCATCCAGCCAGTTCCCTAACCATCAGCCCATCCATCAAATCCACCTCTCTCCCGTTCAGAGGCAAGAATGCTGTGGGAGACCATATCAAAGGCTCAGTAGCTTTTCCGTTGTCAGCTGATGCAGCCACTCCATTGTAGAAGACCACCAGATTAGTCAGACATGATTTGCCTTTGGTGAGGTCATGTTGGCTGTTTCTAATCATGTCCCTGTCCTCCATATGCTTCAACACAACTTCCTGGAGGATCTATTCATTGTTTGTACTGGGCACGGAGGTGAGGCTGACTGGTCAGTAGTTCCCAGGGTCCTTCTCGTTACCCTTTTTAAAAATGGGTGTGATACAATCAGCTTCACTTCAAAGACAGGGTGTATAGATGAAATCAACTTAGTGAAGGTCACCCTAGAAAGCAGGCTAAGCCACCCTTGCACAAAGAATAGGTCTGGCTTTGAACGGCTGAGTCACAACGTTCATTAGAAGACCGATCTGTTTACAAATTCAAATGCTACAGGCTTAGGAAACACAAGAATTAAGAGTATCTGTATAACCTCAGTTGCCAAAAAGGGACAGGACAACCATTTTAGCTCTAACATGAGCAGTTCACCAGCTGACTGAGTCCAGTATAAATCCTTGTGTTGACTTTTGAGAGATGGAACCATGCCTTTCAAACACATGGAACCATGCCTTTCACACGCATGGGCCCATACAGAGGAGCTCGGCTGCCTGCACGCCTAAGTAGCAGCTATTGACTTCTCCGTCTGGAGGGAAAAGCCAGAGCAATAGGCAGATGGGGATTTTCCCAGAATTTTTTTTAGATGCACAGAAGATGACAATTTCGAAGTGACTGGTTACATGCCTTGGGAGGCACTTGGCTTTAAGCTTTCATGACAAAACCTCAATATTATGCTTCATCTTCCTGGCGAAAGCAACCCTGATCAGTGTCAAAGATATTTTCAAGCTCTTCTTGAGGGATGTTCTTATGAGAACATAAAGCCATTATCATTTGCCAGATAAAACAAGAATACTGCTTCACGCACCATTAAAAAAGGACTAGTCTGAGCTCCCAAAAGTGAAACTAATGTAAACTTCTATATATCACAAAAGAGATTTTTTATATTGGGGTTCTTCTTGGGTTTGGGATTGTTTGGTTTGATTTGTTTTTTCTTTGTTTTTCCATATGAATCCTGAGCATAGGTTTTTCAATATTTGGTCCTTTCCATTTGTTGAAATGCACTGGTCAAATCTAGGAGCTTTATTTTCATTCAAGATTTTAACATTTTCTCGATTTGTTTGTATCATTTTCATTCAGAATATTCTGACTGAAGCTTTATTGACTCAATGCATTCCTGTCGTCCTATTTTTTATTTCTTAAAAAAGGTTTAATGCAGCCCTAGGAAACATATTTGAAAATCTGAAAAGCAGTATGAACACTGTATATTCGAAAACAGAAATAACTGATTCAGATCTTCAGCCAAACTCCTCCACTGGGTCCATAGCACTGATCTCAGATTAGCACTTGACCTGAAGCCTAGTCTCATTTATTTATATATTTATTCTTTTTGGCTGTTTTGCAGAACCACGGCTTAGTGATACTGCCTCAAAGCATAAATGTTGGCATAATTCTCTTTTGCTACAGTGGTTTCTTTCATGACTTAATTTACTTACTTTCATTATTTTATTTTTTTAATGCAGGCAGGACGCTAAACAAGAATTACTATTTTAAAGAGATTGTTTTGAATTTAGAATGGCCATGTTCTTAAAGACTGCATTACTTTACAGGTTCTCCAAGGGGCAGTGTGGGAATATTTTCAGTGAACTTCAGTGTCTTCTTTCTGGTTTTCAGGTGCCCTTAGTTATTTCAGTTACATCAGGTCAGGATTTTACACTTCCCGTGTCCCACAGCTTTGTTTAAAAGTCAATACTACACCCAGCTACATCAAAGAGACCGACCTGCAGTGCTCTAATAAGAGTCCTTAAGATGAATTGCAGCATCATTACTATTTGTGTTTTGGGTTGTCCTTGGCACAGCTACATCGTCCTTGTCATTGCAAGCAAAAGGCAGCCCAAGTCATGAAAGCCACACTGACCAGCTTGGAAAGGAGAGGATGTTTCCAGGCTGCAGAATGAATGTTTTGATCTTTGACCTCACATCTGATTGAATCCCACAGTAAAAATGGCTGTCATTTAAAAAGCACTTACATGCTTTTCACATTGCCCAGTGAAGGATACAATCCACAACATAGCAGACACTTGCCAAAATGGAAATTAGTGCCCTAGATATGAGAGCTGTAGCCACCACTAAATGTCATCATTTTGGTGCTTGTTTACTTGTTCAGAAACAGCATCCTAAGTTTAGCTTACCTCAGAGCCAATGCCTAAAAAATATTACTTTTAAATTTTAACAATTTTAAAATTAAATGTAATTTTAAATTTAACTACATATAATAAAATAATTTTAAAATTAAAATTGTAATTATAAAAATATTTTAATTTAATTAAAATTCAATTTAGTAATTTTTAAGTAAGATCAAAAGGTTAATTACTTCCATATTAGAGGGACTGCTTAATGTAGCATTATTTTTTAGAACGATAGTCTCCTTTTTGAGGACAGAAAGCACGTATTTTGGGCTTTGAATTTTTCTGCTTAGCCTTTGCAGCTTTCCACGGACTTTTGTCTCCTTTCAGGTCAGATAGTTCAGCCCTCAATAAGCAGCAAACAAAACATCTCTTTGTTTAAAAAATCTTTGCTTTATTCTTGCTTTGATTTTTTTGACAAACTGAGGATTTGTCCCAATCTGTAACTAAGACAAAAGGAAATGTTTGTGGTTTTTCTTCTCATCACCACTAGGTTCATTGCAACCAACAGAACAGTTCTTTGTCTCCATCAGGCAGAAGTCTGTCTGGAACTGGAGTCACCTGACACAGAGCAACAGGATCCTCCCAAGGTAAAAGAAAAGCAAAAGAGAAGGGAAGAATAAAGACCCTACAAGTAACTGCTATGTGGAGTTATGAAATCTGGCCTCCTAAAAACCTGTAAACCTTTTTCCACAGTCGTCTTCACTCACCTTCCCAGGAGCTCCCCATGCCTCTCACCCCCTCAGTTCCACTCTAATGAGACCCCATCTGGAGTATTGCATCCAGCTCTGGGGTCCACAGTGCAAGAAATACATGGACCTGTTCACAGCAGGTCCAGAGGAAGGCCACAAAAATGGTCAGAGAGCTGAAGCACGTTTTTATGTGAAGAAAAGCTCAGAGAGTTGGGCTTGTTCAGCCTGGAGAAGAAAAGGTTCTGGGGAGACCTTACTGCAGGATGATGGAGAGAGCTTTATGCAGGGCCTGTAGTGACAGGACAAAGGGCAAGTGTTCCAATCTGAAAGAGGGTAAATTTAGACTGAATATAAGAAAGACTTTTTTTTATGATGAGGGTGGTGAAACACTGGAACAGGTTGTCTGGAGAAGCTGTAGATGTCCCATAACTGGAAATGTTCAAGGTCTTTAAAGGTCCCTTCCAACCCAAACCGTTCCGTGATTCTGTGATTCTATTCTCTTGTCTGAAAACGTCCAGTTCTCCTCTGCCTGAATATACACACGTGCACAGAGGTTAAGCTCTGTCCCATATTCTCTAAGACTTCTTCTTCTGACTGTCCAAATGGTGCTGGTAAAAATGGTAAGAATCAAATTGTCCTTGCTGTTC
>JAVJGJ010000001.1:63757027-63788275 GCA_035590215.1 Microhierax caerulescens
GGAGTGACAGCCTTTGTCTTCCCAAGAAACCACTGTATGTGATGGAGCCCGGCTTTCCTGGAGATGGCTGAACACCTGCCTGCCCATGGGAAGCAGTGAATGAATTCCTTGTTCTGCTTTGCTGAAGCACACAGCTTTTGCTTTCCCTGTTAAACTGCCTTTATTTCAGCCCATATTTCAGAGTTTTCATACTGTTACCCTTCTGATCCTCTCCCCCATCCCACTTGGGGGGTGGGGACAGTGACTGAGCGGCTGCGTGGGGCTAATCTGCTTACTGAGGTTAAAGCACGACCAAAAGCAATTATGTCATTTTTTCCAATTAGTTATTGATGTAATTTCAATAAATAAAAAACTGCTCTTGACCACAGACTGTAATTTTCTTGATTTCATGTGGCTTGCTTAATTAAATTAGCAACATCATTTTCATTTGTTGGATACAGTGGGTTCCAAGCTCCTGCCAAAAGAAAAAATAGTAGCAAGCTGAACCTCTCACAGTACGGACAGCAAAGATTTCTTATTTTGATTTCACCTTGACCCAGTGTGAGAAGTATTCCCCAGCAAGCCTGCCAATACAGCCAAGGTTTAGAGGTGAGAAAACACTAGCAGCTGCAAATTCTGTCAGAAAGGCACTTAGTACTTTCTGTGCAAAGCTGGCCACATGCTTCTTTCACTTGCACCCTAAAATAATATTCCCTGAAGTAAATGGGAAGGCTTCTTCCCATGTGCTGAAATCTAGTCATAGAAGATATATTACCTTTAGCAAGCTTCCCTACAAGTCACTGCAACTATGGAAACCTCTTCACCCTAGAACTTTTTAAATTGTCTGTTGCATAACAAGAAAACCAAAACCTTAAGTGTGTCCATATCATTAGAGTACCTCAACATCCAGTGACCTTCTGACATTTTTTCCCAGAAATAAAGACTCCAGAGGAACCCCTAATGTGTCCCCCAGCTAGGGTGACACAGATAAGGATCTGCTGCAACCCTGCAAAGTTTAAGATTCATATATGCTGAAGACCCATACTGCAGCTTCAAGGCACTAACGGGAAATAGCTGTGTGTGCTAGTGTAGCCCAGGGGAGATTAGCTATGGACAGTTTCTCTGCTGCTGTGGAATTGTAATGGTAGGGAAGTGTCAATATCATCTCCAGCAGCCAGTGCAAAGCCAGTTCAGAACCTGCAAACCCTGATTTTCTGCTAAATTTATCTGCCTGTTAATTGTACGCTCCATCCAAGTGTAGGGTGAGAATTGAATTTCAGAGCCTCCGAGTAGCACATTCCTGTCTCTGCTTCAGACTTGCCCATTTGCTGTGAAAATTATTTCCTAGCATTTTTACAGCTGTCTTGGCCAATGCTTCTGAACACTGCAACCTGTAATGTATTTACCCTCACAGCACCCCTGAGGGCAGTAGAATGCAATTATCCCCATTTTACTGATGGGAAACTGCAGTATAAAATAGATTAAGCTGTCCACACAAGGATCAAAAGCTCTTTGTTCTACTTATTGCGAGCAGGTCATCTTGCTGCTAGTTTTCCATTTAGCCTGAATCCCAACTGGCAGCTGATGACCACATCCAGCTAACAACTCTTTGCTCCAAGAAATCACCAAGAAACCCCAAACTTCAATGAAATTTTGGTTAACTAATCATTCAGTTCTGCTTCTGGTGACACAGGTGGGAGCACGCTCTACCTCCATGATACCCACTGCCATAGGTAAGCTCAGCATACCTCCCCATCTTTAAGCCCATATAAAACTTCTAGCAGCACAGCAAAATTTTATACCCATTTTGATGCAGTATTTGCAAGATTTGCCATGCATTTCATAGCTAGATCTCCCCTCCCCACCCTTCCAGAGGGCCAAAGTATACAGATACAGTAGCATTTGATGGGACTTTAGTTTAGAATACTTAAGGGTCTTTTCTCCGGAATTTCTATCCTGTTTTTACTGGGGATGGTAGTTTAAAAGGTTTCCTGGGATGTTTTTGGAGTTTCAAAGGCTATGATTTTCACTAGGTGTTGGTTTAGCATTCACTATGACACCCACAGTTTTACAACAACACTAGAACAGTACTCACTCTGGCAAAATAATAATTTTATTTACCTCAATTCTTTTTATTGATGGATATAAAAAGGACACAGGAGATAAACACCCAGCAATCAGAGGGAGGGACAGGACGGGAAGAGTACAGTTTGGTGTAGCTTCACGGAGTACCTATCACTGGAATAATGTTGGGCGAGATTAATTCTGTGGGTTTACCTGCTTTAGCTGACAGTGTTGGCAACAAAAAATGAGACATAAAAGGGAACTGATCAACTGCTCTACACCATACTCTGTAGCCTGAGAAGGATGCTGGACTGGCACACAACAAGATCTTGCTTCACACCTTCCACTTAGTCGTGTTACCAATTTTCACCCCACAGACCCCGTCTCACACAAGTACAATAGCACCCATTCTGAGCCACACACTGGCACAACCAACAGATCCGAAGATATGCGTGTCATGAAGGAACGTGCTCATGTATATTGAAGCAGCTTCAGGGCACTGATAACTTTTAAATACTGATAATCACATTAAGAAATAATAAATGTTTTATTACAAGTGATCTAACAGTTATTCAGTAACAACAACAAAAAAGTGGCCATCCTATCTGCCAAATGACATAGCACGTGATCATTAAGGTCATGTTATGAACTTGTGAGATCTACATCACTGCAAGGAAATCCACGCTCTCGCGATGGTAGCTTAAGCATTTAGGTTCTCAAAGCACTCTCAGATCTCTGGGTTGGTGTCTGTATCCCTCCTCTTCCTCTTTTCTCCTCAGGAACTAGACCTATAAAATTCTATGTCCAACTTCTACAACACACAAAGCAGATTAGGTGTCATGCTCTGAGCCATGTATATAATTTCATATTCTTTATAGAAATCCTGATACCACAAGAACACTACTAAAATATAAATAGGAAGCTCACATGAAAACAAAACAAAAACCACACACACACCAAAATCACCACAAATATTTTCTAGAAAAAAACAAATGTAGAGAGTCTGGGACATTGGCCTGGGATTAGAATAAGAGTTTTGGAGCCAGTACCACATGCCTTTCTGGGGGTTTTAATCACATGATGTTCAGAATGCGTGCAGTTGTGCTTGTTTCAAAATCTGCATCAGCACATATGCCTAAACACTGCCAACTAGAAACCAAAACATCAATTCCTCCTTCAAGACAAATTTCAGAAAGTTTTATCCTGAGTTCTGGGCCTTTCCCCAAAAAAACCTCAACTATCTTAAAGTCAAGGAAAGTGAAGCCTCGTATCCAGATCTGAACATCATAGCTCAACTCAGAGCAGAAACAAAGCACTTTCCCCTCTTCTTTTACAAAAGTACGAACCAAAATGGTGTTTAGACTACTGCTAGATGCTGTATATGTTGTTGTTGAGAGACTCACCATATTTTTTACTTTGTATATTCAATTATTTTTATGGCAGAAGTTGCAGATAAATGACTAATTCTTGGGCTCAGTTAAAAAAAACCAAACAAAAAACAAATGATAAAATCTGAATCTTTAATCCTACATTTCAAGATGTGACAGACAGAAAAATCCACTCATTCTAGAAACAGGTTAGTAAAGGAAATGGCTAAAGCAGACATATTGCATATGAAGGGAAACTAGAATTCCATAGAAGGGTCTGAAGGCATAAGCAAAAGGCTTCTCTTGGGAGCTCTTCTAGTCCATGAATACTATGGGAGATGCTGCAAATTGCAACTCAACCTCCCAACCATGGTAAAGACAGCATGGAAGAACTGTCCTAGGACACTAGGATGTCACCCAACCCTCCATTCCTAGATTTCTCTCTGATCTGATAAAAGGCAGTGTTTCCTTTAAAATAAAGATGAGGGAAGAGAGAATAATGCATCCAATTTCCTTGATAAAGGCCTCCATATTCCAAGGACAGAGATCTCACAAGCCAGGTGTTACCTAAAAGTAATAAGTAGGTCACAACGGTATCAGAGAAAGCATTCCTAAACTCTCTGTCCTTCATTCTCAAAACAGTATCACTCCCGTGTGTCCACCCAGCACTTGGAGTGCTATACAGAAAAATGTTGACAAAATCCAAACACTAATATTAAAAATCCAAGATAATTGTAAACAACTGGAAAAAATACATTACTGGGGTAAGAGGTCTCCTTGATCACTTCTAAACCAGGGTTTTCTTTACAGGACCATCTCTCATGTCTCCCTAATACTTTGAAGAAAAAGCATACTACTGTTTGTGTTCATAACATATTCCTGTTTGCATTTTTAAATTAGTTCCTAGTGAATGAGATAACCTGGCCCTTATTTTCCTTTCATTCACACTGTATTAATAACTGATTCTCCATTATTTTTGAAAAACCTGATTACAGAGGGCATCATATAAAAGACAGAATACTTCCCCCCTCCTGTTTTTACAGGGCAGCATCTAATGGGCTGAGCTAGAAGGCAGGTGACCTGATTTCAATCTCCTCAACCAAAACATTTTCTTGCTCTCTGAACTCCTTCTTTCAGCCATTGTTTTCCTATTTAGACAGCCTGTCTTGAAACAGGGATATTGCTTCCCAGGTGTGTTAACTGGGGCTTCCATCTGAGTTTAGGCATCTAGTCTCTATCAAAATCTAAGGAACAGCAGGACTGCAATCAGAGTAAGGGACAAGTGCTACCACTAACAGCTTCACAGTTCTAAAGTAGCATAACAGGACAGGCAAACAATAACTCACATCTTAACCCCCCCTCCGCCAAAACCCAGAACACCCTAGTCTCATCAAATCATATGTTACATAGTTTTTTCTCTGACAGGTTTGCCTTTCTCAAGAACATCCTGTTAAATTGATGATGGTAATCTATTCCACGTCGAACTGTTAAGACTTTTAGACGTAGTACCTCCCTGAATTCATTATAACCCTGAGGGAACATAGAAGAAAAAAATTACTTTAAACGAATATAGATAAAAAAGCAGCCTTTGCAAGTTATTCAAACATATGCCTTATGCTTGCAAACCCAATAGTCTGAGCAACATTATTTAAAGAAGCTGATTTGAACTAATTTGAATTGTGTTAACATTTCCCCTCCCTAAAACAGGATATTCTTTACACGTCAAAATGTCTGTGGGCATGTTACCCTTGACCAGACTGATGGAGGACGTGAAGGCAGAAGACAGACAGATTCCATGTGGTCTTTTCCTTTCATTTGTCAGAAGGCTAACTATTCCCATCCAGTTTCTGTTCAGCTAGTTTTAGTAGAAGCAGCTTTCAGCTAAGCTCTTCTCTTCAGATGGTGGGTTGAAAGCAGATGAATGAAATGAAGCTGCTAAGGTGGTGTTTAGAACACTCAGTACAGAACACATAAATAGCTTTGAGCTGAATAAAGGAATTAAATTCAGCATCACCTTCACTGTGAACACTTACAGTTAGTTCACAGAAAGCAACTGGATGACACTAGAGACTTTTAGAAGAAATCGGTTTAAATCTGTACAATGTAAACAGGGAGTCAGAAGATGTAATACAGTGTGAGCTAAGCAGGACTTTCCTTGATACATTCTTCCATGTCACCTTATGCTAGCTGTTTTCCCTTGATGATTGCCTGTCTTTCCAATCAGATGAAAATTCAGGAGTGACTTTTGAAATCTTTATGGAAGTAGGTCCATTTTCTCTGAAACATGGTGTTCAAAGACATATTTTACAAATCAATTGTTATGAAGCAGTCCCTCAAGAATAGATTCTTCTCTCTTTAGAGACAAGTAAGTGAAATCTGAGCCCTAATAAAGTGAAAAGGGAATCCTCTACTATGTAAGATTTGCTTCACAACAGGAGAAGGAAATTACAGTAAATGCAGCAGGTGAAAGAGCAAAGCCTCACATTGCAATTCAGTCCAGATCTCTTAAACACAGAGCTATCACCTTGAACAGTAATAGAAAAGTGGCAGCCTAAGTTCAGTATCTCCTGCCTGCCCCTTTCAAGGTGCGAGACAAAATCAAGTTCCCACGCGAGACCACAGCAAGGGCTCGGAGCATAGCCACGTCCTTACACTGCTGGCCACCTGTCCCCAAGAGGGAGCGAGCTAGTTACGGAATTGACTTGCTCGTTCTCGGTAGTGCTGTTCTTCACTTGAAACAGCAGCAACCTGAGCATCACAACATAAACGTAACCAAAGCACAGAACACCACATAGCTGCCCTCTACTCTGTCTCTCAGAGCTACGTATTTTGAAGATTTATTAAATCCTATGTTGTTAAAGGTTAAAGCCCACTGCACTTAGTAACAACCAGAACTCAAGTTGATGTGAGGTGCACATACTGCTCTGAGATTCTAATATCTCACTCTAAAGCACTTGTTATGGGCCTTTCACGGAGTTTGCTTTTCTAGAGAGATTTGTGCTGAGCCACTTCAACAGTTTTAGAATTTTTTCTGCTTACTGCCAACATTTTGATCTGAACTCTGAATAAGAGCTCCAGTAAGAACCTCACGGACCAGCAACCTAGAATCCTCCTGAAAGCATTTACCTCAAAATGTTTGCAACCTTACCTATTTCATCTCTAGAGCAATTAAGTTTTACTGCCCGTTGCTCCCATTGAAGACTGCTCTTGGATTAACTGTTAGAAATTTCCTTCTAATATCCTGCCTAAATATATTTTTTTCATTTCTGCTTTTTCCCTGTAACAACACTATTCCTTAGTTTAAATGTTTTCTTTCATTTCCACTGTTTCAAGAGAACTACGACAGCCTCAGAGGGACTATTTGGGAAGGGCAGAATCAGGACTTTTTTTGTAATTGTAATCATAGAAATAGTCTCAGTAAAGTCAGGGAAATATCACTCACAGTTTTTGGAGTTTTTACTTTTCATTTTCTATTTCTTGCATTTCAAAATGAAAAGCCAACAAGACTCCAAAAGCCTACCAACTCTTTACAACGTTGATGGAAACAGTCCCCTCAAAATATGTTAGAAAAACTCCACCTAAGAAAAAGTGTGATAAACCAGTTTTGAAGTAATCCTTAAAAGGCAAAAGCAGCTTTTTGTGCCAAAGAGAAAAGCCTGTCAGTGCTATTCTCCAGTGACAACACAGTACCACCTACCACTTCAAACCACACAAGGTCACACAACGCACACTAGAGATTTCAGACATCACCATTCACCTGACACAGTAAAAACTGGGATGTCCCCAAAAAGGTGTTATACTCATAGCATGACCTACTACTGAAGTTTGCATGAACATAACTGCTGCAACATTTCTGTCAAAAAAACCTTCCAATCTCGACTCAAAGTCTCCTAGCAATAAAGGAGCTGCTCTTTTCCTTGTTTCAAAGTTAAATTTATACTCTCTATAAAACAACACATCTACAATATATGTGTAAGACTTTGCCAGGCTTGAAACAGCTCTAGAAACACAGGCTAATATTGTCCAATGCTTTCAGGCATGTTGTTCATCTTATGCATTGATCTCTCCCCAAGGTACTTTATTTCTTCTACAGACAGTGAAATCTTAACAGCTTAATCACTGAAAATCTTTATAGGAAAGACAGTTTTCTCTTTTCCCTTTGGTTTTTATTATGCAATAGATATAATTGCTATTACTTTGTAGTATGTAGAACAATCAGCTTTGGAAATTAATAGGCAAATTGAATTTAAGACATTAAATCAGTCTTAGAACCTATAAAACAAAAGAAATGGTCCCATAAATATAGAAAGTGTTGTAGTTAGTGAAAGTAGATTACAAAGTTCAGAATGAACAAAAAAAAGCCTTCTTGTCTAGAATAAGTTCATAACACACTAGCTGTAGAATATATATTAGCAGCCCTGATAATGTGGGTACAACTTTGACATACAGGAAAGATAGGAAAAAAACACATTAAACTCCAAAGATAAAATAGGTTGGAAAGGTGCTTATTATTAACCAGTTGGGGAACTAGAAGCTGGACAAATGTTGATGCATAGAATTGTGTGCATAGTATTCAGTGTAATATCAGTTGGAAATGTATCTTCATTATTTTTATAAGGTATTGTATATCCTGCAGCTCATTAGACTGCCATAGGAATGGACATGGACATGAGGAACTTTTCGCCAACTATTTGTTGAAATATATCAGCTTTTACTCAACTCAAATAATGGTGCAGAACACCTCTAATTTGAGGGTGTGAAAATATGTCTGGAGGAATATAAATTTTACAGTTAAATTATTGCCATCATAATTACGATGAGCTTGTCAGACAAGGGTTGTGGTATGTGGGGTTTTTTTCTTTTGCATTTAGTTTTTTTTTTTTTTAAAAAGGTTTTCCATTTCACTTGAAAATTGAAAACATTTTGAATTAATATGAAAATCAATCTATTATTGCGTAAGTAATTTCATTTAGAAGGCTTGACTCATTACTAGTGTATGCAATAAGCCCAGATGATGATTTGCACAAAGTCAGTGCAGTTATTTCCTTGTCTGCCTTTAGATCCTCAAGCAAGTATCTGTTTCTGTTATGGGGAACAAAAGAACCAGAGACTAAGAACCCTAAGCATGGTTTTTATCTCTTACTGTATCAGTCATGACCCTGCACGTGAAAGCTACAAGCATATTGAACTTCCGAGAAGGAACAGCAGTCATTATTTTATTATAGTTATTACAGTAAAGTAACTAACTAGGAGTACATCAACACCACGAGAATGACTAATAGTGAAATCCCTGTTATTGATACAACACTACCAGCCCTGAGTTTAAAGTTCAGGTGGTAGATACCAAAATTTTTCAAGACTGTTCCAAATATATATTATATTATATAGAATATTTATAGTCTATATCAATATATGACCTTAATTTGCCTTTGGCTTTCTGAGCCATTCAGATTCATTCAGGCAATATCTCCAGCTTTCTCCCTACATGTACGAGGGCCAGGAATAACAGACCATAAGAAGCCTCTGAGGATCACTGACTCTAAACCCCTGCAACTGCTATATCATCCCTTCCCTAAAATTACGATGTTGCATCTTCAAGAAGTAGTTTTATGCCCTTGCCCTCTCACAGGGAGGATGTTTTAAACCTGTAGCTTTTGTTTTAAAGCAAAGCAATGATTCTTTAATTATTACCTCTGACAATTACCTGACTAAGAAGTTGGTCTTTAAGCAAGAAATCAAGTATTGTGTGCCTTTTACTAGCATTCCTTAGCATTCAGCGAGAGTACTGTAGCATTCATAAACCATGCAGTATGCAACTTTAGATTACAGACACTTGGGCCAAGTACTATGATAAAGCACTACAACACTTAAGTTAATAAAATTTAAGTATATGTAAATATATCTGTATGTATCAGCGTATATACATCATTAAGAAATTTTCAGAGGATACATGTAGGAACTTTCAGGTTTCTGTGACTGATATGGAGCTAAATTAAGAATTCTGGAAAATGCCACCCTACCTGAGGACCACAAGACTGATGTTAAGGCAGGTGAACTAGCTCTTTGGGCTAATATTGTTCTCTGAGTGTGAATAAAAGACCCTGTGACAAGAGTTTCAGAACTGTACCCCATCTGCTTCTCTCAGCTTCAGAGAAGGTCATGGATACTTGTTGTCTCTCCACATCAATAGCTGGTAAACAGAGGTTTATTGTCTGCCCTACCTTTAAAAATAAATCTTTCCCTATCAGGTTTTCTCATAAGATAGTGGCTAAACAGTAACTTGTCCAGGAGTAGGCCATATGCTTACTAATTTTATTTATCAATACTACGGACAGAAGGATAAAAGATTCATGTAAACGTAAGAAATAATCTTACTTTTTATTACTGCTGCCTTTCTTCTCTTTCCTCTCTCTTCTCTTGATATACTGCTGCTTCATACAAAGGCATGAATCTGTAAATTATGTTTGTCACTGGTCTAAATCAGCCAAGAAAGGTCAGTTTAGATGTTCCAGTAGAACCTTCATCCCAATCTGCCTCAGTGCATAATTATAACAGGGTTTGTGACACTATTTATATGACAAAGATTAAATGTTCCTTTCACATCCCAGACATTTCACATTGTAAATCTTTCCACAACTTTTTACTCTACTGGTCTCAATCACTCAAGATACATCAGAGCGGATTAGACCTTGGTATTGCTGTGTGACAAATGGTGGTAAATGGGTTTGTTACTAGCACTCCCTCTACAGAAAAAAAAGGCAGGGTTTTACTCTTCCAAAACATGTGTGCTAATTTAGTATAAAGGATGGAATTCTTTTTATGACTCAAAGCATCTGCAGCCCACAACCTCATTCTCATTCTTCTTCCTCCCTTTCTTCACCCTTATCACTTCACCTCTTTCTTGACAACTTAATATCCTGGAGTAGTAAACTATTTGCAAAGCCTGTTAGAGACATGAAGTAAGTGCGGTCTTGCTGAGGTGAGATTCCCTTGGAATTCATAAAATATTTGCTACCTTTTCTAGAAAGGACAGTATTGTACTCAAGTTTAAAAACTTAAGTTTGTGATTAAATACCTTCCTCAGTGAGATAGATTTATGAAGTACTCAACACTTTACTGGTTCAGATTCTTAGATGGCAGGAAACACCTGTGTATCCACTCTAAAAACACTCAGAAAAGAGTTTACTTGTGAAATTCACCTTTTTATTTTGGCTAGCATCAAATTCATACACCTGACAAAAAGCTGATTCTTTTTCCTTTGGGAATTGTATGGATCAATACTTGCTATATGAGTTTCTTGGCATCAAGCTAGAAGCAAGTGATCTAGTTAACTGTACCAAAGCCCAATTATATTTAAGATTGACTCTAATATTATTCTTTTGTTCAGTTATCAAATGTGGCAAAATTAATTAAAAGGCAACACATCCAAGGCTTCAAACAATCTTCTTACTCTATAACTAAAAATTAGCATACCTCTGTCCTTGCCCTGCTGCAAAATTCTGTACAGCAATTTTTCTTGCTGGGCATTAATACAGCTACAATTGCTACTTCAATAGCCATAGTAAAGGCTTTTTCCTCATTTTCCAATTCAACTAAAAACCTGATTTTCTGCAAGGAAGGATCCTTCACTGTACGTGCAACCATGACATGATCCTGTTGCTCTTTCCATTCTAATCACAGTGAGGAACAGTATAACGCATGTGCTCATCTCCCAGCATGACAAACACACTTGCATTCTTCGTAAGAGGCACATATGTTATTAATTAGGACCTTGCCCATGGCTTTTGTGTTTCTCATCAGTGAGAGAAAGGGGAAATATGTTTGTGAGTGCATACATGTATCCAAGTGGAAAGATGCATCGTCCCCCCGGCTTTTTTTAACCTCCATTGCCCCAGAACCAACTAATTTGAAACTAAATTCTGACCTTTGGTGCATCTGTTCTTAAACACACGAACCCCCACTGCTATTTTGTGTCAACAGATACTTATTTTCTCTTAAACGGTTATGCACTGTAAATTTAGAACTGAATTTTTAATGATTAGATCTGATGCTAATTTAAAGCTTCGTTTCTGTAACTGTCCAAGGTTCTGTAAAAGGAACAGAAAAATGAGCAGTCATAAGCGAACGTGCAAAACCAGAAAACCTGAAATTAAATACAATACTGAAAATATACTCTAGCAGCTTCTAAGCCATAAACTGAACAAGGAAACATGACTGCAACTCACAACGTACAAGTATAATAAGGTTCATGCCTTCAGAGATGCAATTTATTTCCCCCGTGTCCCAGATCCATAAGATATGCCAGGTTTGTCTAGTAGGCCTTCAGCTATGTTTCAGTCATTTATAAAAAAAAAATGGATTTCAAACAAAACAAATTGTTTTTAAAAGTTTTCAAAACTCAATCATTCAAAATAATGCATTTTGGAAAAGGGACTATGCGCAAAGAGAATCAATGTGATAATACAAAAGAAAATAATCAAGATAGACATTTCAGAGTGAAAAATAAATTTTAATCCCAGTAATTATACTAACTAATATGTCAGTTAAATGGCCTTCTCATATGTCTGAAAGTCTAGCCAGTTCTGAGCTTCTGTTGAATTCTTAAGAGCTAGTGCTTAAACTATTTTGACTCTGCTCAGGAAGATGCAAATAAAGAGGGCAAACAAGACCAAAAAAACCAAGGCTAATAATTTTTTTATTAAAACTCTTTTTAAAAAGATAAACCCATTCAAAGTTAGAGGCGGATATGAGGCAATCCACAACTTAGATCTGCTGCATTTAATTAAAAATAAATGCAATCAATTAAATCTCCTAATACATGCTAAGGAAAAGACCACATCACCAGATAAGACCCAAACCAAAGACAGTGTCAGCAACACTTAACATAAGAAATGACACTTTCTGAGCAGGACCATACTATCTGGATTACGGATTTCCAAAACAGCAGTACGGAGTGCACAAGTGGCACACAGCCAGAATGGACAGAAGTTCCAACCACTAATAGTGACAGCGTATAAAACCCCCACTTTTGAGGACCAGAGACCTAAGGCTTAATCAACGTTATATTTAATCAATTCCCTTTCCAAAAAAATTAAAGCATTGCTATTTCTCTGACACATTAAATTAACTCTGTTAAGTTGAAATATAAAAATGCTTTTTAGGTTTTTCATCATTAATTTACCATTAGAGATACCTGACAACTTTCAAGTTAAAGTTTCAGCATATGTAAAGAAAAAAGTCTGTTAATTCTAATCAAGTAATAGAAACTATTTTAAACTGTGCTTTTGCATTAACTGAATTCCAATTTTCATGCAAATTTAGTTTGACATAGACCATGAATAAGAAGGTAATTACCTAATGAATATATAATAAATTATTCTCCATTTCATAACATAATAGGGAAATGTAAAAATTAAGGAACTGACTAAAACTATATTAAAGCAATACAAAAATGCTAGAAAAAATATGTTTACTTACAGCACTGCCAAAACAAACATAACCACTACATTTAGTGACAAATAATAATCAAACTAATACAGTGGCTATACCAGTTTATAAGAATAGCTATTTTTACAGTGGATTACTCACACAATGAACAGAATAAAAAATATTTAAAAGAATTAATAAAAGAATTTACATCTAGTGCTGTGGCTGACAGTGTTACAAAAGTATTTGTCTAAAGATAGGAGGCACCAAACTGTAGCTCAGCATCAAAGGTGAATAAACTGCTACTAAGTTTCTAAATAGAAGCAGTATCAATATTGCCAAACACTTGTTCCAGCAGATTAAGAACCTGTCTTCTAAGTAGTGACCCTGGACTGAATTACCAGTGCTGCCTTTCTTCAATAACTAAGTAAAAAAAAAAAAAAGAAGTGCAACACCCAAGATGTGCAACAATTCAGCTACTTTACGTAAAAAGATTCCCAAATGCTATATGTGCTACTTCTCCCCACTGCTCTGTGCCCCATATGTCAGGTATGTTGCCAGATTTTCAAGTCCATGGACTGACTTGTGCCCAAGAGAGTGACATATATTCAGGAAAAGCTTTATTTTGCACCAAAACGTAAGAGCAAGAAAGCACCAGACTTGGACAACTCACACAGCATAGTATTGCTCATGGACAAAGACCATTTGCAAAGACTTCTACCTACTATTTTTGGAGAAGTCTTTCAAATCCTAGTCAAAAATTATCATCTAAAAGAGTTCTCAGTTCAATACACTTAACAAAGGATGTTGGCAGTTGGCTTTTGGATGCCATTGCAGAGTTTTGCAGTCCACTATCTCCTCCCTAACTCATCTGCAAAACAGTTTTCCGACTTCAGTTTTTTGAGTATGTTATTATGCCACTCAGTGAACAATAAATACTGTTCTTCCTCATAATGAAAAGGATTAATTTCCATTTTGCATTCTTTTTCAATGTCCCACTCCTCAAAATTCACATCTGGATGGGAATGTCAATGCTCTTAAACCATTCTTTTATCATATTTAGCTGGCTATTGACTTGAGAATGATTAAAGGACATATGACCCAACAGCAGGTGCTATAACAGTGAATAACACTACCATCCTGAGTTACATAGCCACACTGTGGTGTTACGTGGCAGCCAGTGGTGTCATTTCTAGAGGGTATCACCACATACAGTATGGTCTCCATAACAAATTGACTGATATGATGGGTTATAAAAGCATCATCTGAACTCACTTCAAGTAGCTGAAGGCATCTCATGGGTTACAACCACTTTGTTTCTGGTTTATTACTATCACACCCCCCCCAGGTAATAAAACAGTCAGATTTTGATTAATGAACAGCCAACTACTTCTCCAAGCTCAGCTGTTTGTGTAGTCCTTGATGGTTTACGGGAAATCTAGCAAAGCTCCTGCTGCTGCTTTCAAAGAGATCTTAAAACGAGAAGCTCAAGGCAGGAGCAACTTTGCTCCATTGACTGCATCTAACTCCTATATTTGCTCAGTTTCATGCCAACACTAGCAAGTTTTTTTTCAAAAACTAGAAAGTACAAATATTCCATTTTCCCTTTGGTCTTCACTCTGCAATAAGTGAGACTGAAAGCCTTGGTTTCTCAGTCGCTAATTCCTGAAGCCCAAATGCCCCTAGCACCAAAGTCAAAACAATTTGCCGCAGACTTATTAGCAATATTAC
This sequence comes from Microhierax caerulescens, assembly GCA_035590215.1. Taxonomy (NCBI): domain Eukaryota; kingdom Metazoa; phylum Chordata; class Aves; order Falconiformes; family Falconidae; genus Microhierax; species Microhierax caerulescens. Next base: position 63,771,595 of record JAVJGJ010000001.1, read on the forward strand.
CATGATGATGACTGAAATGATGATGATTTATCTAGGAGGTTAGAACATAGCATTCCAGTTCATTATGTAGTTTACACTTTGGCAGATAACAAAAATGTAGATGAAATGCACACATCAAGTATACAAATCACATTAGCCTGATGAGATTTTAAAGGCTGATGAGTAAAAAAAAATTCCATTAGCTCTAATTGCAGCTCAAAATATGGAAGACATGAGTTCATACTTCAGAGAGTGTACTTTAAGTTCAAGGACACTTCAACCACAAGAGCTTTCTTTTAAAAATGACCTGCATTGTTAGCCATATACCTTATAGATGTTTTGTGGATATGGGTTATAATACTGGTTGCAATCTTCTGGGCTCTACAACAATGACTGATCAGTCTTTTCAGTCCTCTGCTGCCCAGACCTGCAGACCATCTCATTCCTCAGCTGCAGTCTGGAGAGGCTCTGTAGTTATGTCTGAGGGTGACCCAGCCTGACCCACTCCTTTGTCACTTCCTTTCAGGAAATAACTAAACTGAAAAAAGTCCATCCGCAGCAGTTCTGTAATTCCTGGTCCCTGATGCCTCCTTCCTAACTTTTTATACCTAGGCAGTAACAAATCTAGAAAGAGAGACAGGATGCCTGAACAGATTCCTGAAGGAGTTCAGAAGAACGTGAGATAGATCAGTGCCATTACTTTAATGTAAGCCACAAATTACATAGCAGAAGAGGAAAAGTAATTCACATGACTTGGGTTAGCTGAGGACATCTCTGGAACAGCAGAACAGAACTTTGGTTGAAATCAGTAGACAGCAACTTGCTTTACACTGAGAATTCTTTATAGTTAAGTAATAATGAAGTTAATGTAATGAACATTTTAAAAACTTTAAGGCTTTACCACACAGAGAGTGGGGTAGTGCAAGAGTGAACGAAACTCCAGTACAAATGGGACTTGGTTCCAACAACTCAGAGATGATGATCTAGTGCCAAAACAGTGCTCAAACTGTGGAAGTTCACAACTTGAGCCATGGATCAACTCACAGCCATGGATCTATGTTGGCTGCAAACTGCACACATAAGACACAAACAGAAGGCGGTGTGGCACACACCAGAAGTTAAGGACTGTTTTTTAGAAGAGGGGCATGGAGGCGGGGTGTGTGTCTGTGTGTGCACACAGGGCCCAGAGGAGGCTGTTCAATCTTATCATCTGCATACATTGCAAACCACCTTTTGTATACCATCAGGTGTTATCACTTAAGTCAGACAAAAAATAATTAACTTAGCTTTTTTTTTCCTGTTTTCTGAAAGAACCCATTATGCACGTCTGGCAGCGGTCTTAGTTTTGACACAACCTTTTTACCCCAGTGCAAGGAAATGAAAAATACATGTCCAGAGCTTCCCTGTTTAAGTGATAATAAAGACTGTTAAAAATCTGTCACATCTCTTGCTCACTATGATTGTCAACTGCTGTAAGTGAATAAATTAATTATTGCATTCCATTCATAATTTAATCTAGCCTTTTATGTCTTCTTTTTGATCCTCCTTGAGCCAGGATTTTATTTTGCTGTGGGATACTTCAGTTTGTTTGAAGATAAGAATGAAGCCACATCCACATACAGTAGGCTTGCCGATTCCTTTTTTTGCTACAGCATGGTTTATATTAAAATAACATTTGGGCATTACTGTCTCAAATGAAATGAAAATACTTCAAAAAAACCAAGTTTTTAGCAAGGTAATATTATATTTCACATTTAAATCCCTTTCCTTTTTTTTTTTTTCTTGAGGAGTTTTTTTATAAATCTCAAAGAAAACATTCTGCTTTTCCCAAAGCAGTTAAAACCTATCAAGATTCCCTTTATTTATCCAGCACATTCCCATATTTACAACTTCTCTGTCTTAAAAGTTCTGTGAGGTCCTGGAGGGAGGGAGGATCTATACATTTCCCATCAGTCAGAAATTCAAAAACTTTAATTTAAAGGCTGGGGAAAGCCTGGCTTTTGTTCTGTCCAGTTTCTATGTAATCAAACAGAACATTATGACACAAAACAGAAGTTGGAGATCCTTCAAAAAGATTCTAAAGAAACAAGTGCTGGATCTGGATTTAAGTTTTAGAGCTGGTTCCTACCAATAAAAATATTCTTATCTGGTGCCTTTGCATATCCATTGGCTATGATGGCTTATCATACCAGGGCTGTGTAAGAAACATATGTGCACAGGTGATAGTGGAGCTTTGAGAGGTTAGCACCATGACTTAAATTGCAGACTTACCAGTGAAAACACATATAAAGTATTGCCTGCGGGCTTTTTCACCCTGGTAAATCAGGCTTTTTTCTCCCATGCTTGTAGAGCAACTAACACAGAATGATGTCTACCCACAAAGGCTTTCCCACCTGCTATGGCAGTGCTCACAATTAACAACACAAGTTCCAATAGGTGTTCAAAGAGTATCTGTTTCATGTAAGCATACACTGGGTATGCACAAATTTAACACAGAAAAAGTTATCATGTCTGAGAGGAGGACAAGAGTTGCTTTATAAGTTAGAGCGACATTTTTATAGTAACACCAGTCAAAACAAATAACAAGACGACAAAGTTTTCTAAGAATGGCAAGAGGCTTTATGCTGTTCAAAGTTGTCATTATCTTCAAGTTCCTTTTTTTGCCAGCTCAGAGAAGTTTCAGATGCAATTGAATCTGGTTTGGACAAAGCAACTGCTAAAAAGATATTTCTGGCATGCCATGTTCCCTGTCACATGCTGCTCCTTTTTCCAGAAGTGCCTGTACCGGTGGTGACTCAGCAAGCTATTCCCTCCTCCCTCACCCCACCTTGCTCTTTTGGTATGAGGAGGAATAACCCATTGAATTAATGTCAAGGTAGAGACATATCCTTTTCCCCAGCCTGCCAGCCCACCATACTTGCCTGGGCACGATGAGAAGGAGAAAGAGGCAGACAAGTTCCAGCACCCATGCTCCCCTCCCACACTCCTGGAAATAGTAGATTTTCCCTGACAGCACACTTTCTAGCCCTGCCACATCCATGTCTCCTCTGGAATTGCTCGCTGCTGTAATGCGAACAGCAGCAAAACAGTAGTCTATGCCACAGGCATCATGTGTACACGGTAATGAAAACAAACAGGAGTAATGGAAAAACCTACATTAATTTAAGGCCAGACATACAGATTCTGACTTCAAAATGCAGGCATGAATATTTGAAAACTTCAGTCCAAGAGCATACCACTGAAGCATGATATATAAATAGTTCCATAACAATAGTAAAGCAAGATCAATACTACTTCCTTGCACTTAAATTTTAAGCTGCAAAAGATAATCTGGAGCCAATTAAAACATTTAGCAGTACTATAGGAATACAGCACTATATGTTCATATGTACAGCAATACACGAGCAGCTACAGGGAGAGCAGTAGAAAGAAACCAGGAGATGGATGGTGGACAACAAACGGTTTTCCTTGGTTTTGACAAGCTTTCTAATTCAGTGATGGTAGAAAGCAATATTACTTATCTTTTGCAATTGAATAACCAGTATAAAACCCCAGACAAGATAATCAGCACTATTTACTAGGATACGAGTTCTAAGAACTTTAAAGCCCCCTCCCCCTTTTTTTTCAGCAACAAACTATTGTTCAACTGTTGTTTTATTTTCCAGAATTGTGGCAGCACTCTAAAATCACATTTGCAGGTCCCTGTTTTGAAAGATTCCCTGGAAGTTCAGCTACTACCAAGTTCATCCTATGAAAAAACTCTTCCACAATCTCCATTACCAGCACTCTGAAGCTTCGTGTCTTCCCATTATGTTTAAACTTTTCCAAGTACAAATTTATTAGAGAGTACATAATTGCATACATAAGAATGTCCTATAGAATCTGTTCATCTCCTTTGATCGTGATAGTGCATTATTTGTAGGGATAAGAAATGTCATGGAGATTTTCCTGAATGTCTCTGTGGAACAGGAACTGAATAGAATCATGCATTTAGTGGAATGAATATCTTACTTTGTTCACACTATGAGTTTTTACCCTGAATATTTTCATTTAATTTTAAGTGTGCACTGCATATCATGCATTATACAAGTCATAGATGGGAAAGACCTGGGTAGCATTGATTTTAGCTGACATAATCTTCTAAATTCTTTCCAGGCACAAAGAAAAAGCAAACATTTAAGTTCGTGGAAAACATACCAATAACTTTCTTATTGTGTGCAGTTGTAGAACCAAATAGCATTTCTAAACTACATTTTGTTCATCTCAACACACCTAGGTTGTTGCAGTGTTGTCCTTTTGAGGCTGTTGTCCTCTTTCCTCCTCTTGAGTTTTGTTTCCACCCAATCGCTCATACGAATTTAGAGAAAGCAGCCCAAAGTAAATGGTCCTACCATGTTACAATGGACCAAACTTTTTTTATTACTATGCAATGTTTTAGAAATGCAAAAGCCCAGGGAAAGCTCTACTACTACCAACTCAGTGAGCACACTGATTTCTGTCCACTTCTGCAGAGGACAGTTCAGAAAAAGCAAACTTAGACCACCTGTTTAATGGCAAAAAGACTTTCTTGCAGGGCACTAACCATCCACAGATGACAAACTGTAAAAATACAATGTGTAGCAATATTCCTTACAAAAGAGTAATAGGTATCACTAACTCTCACTCTATAGATTCCCCAACGTACTGTCAGGTGTGAGCCCTTACCAACCTATCTGGATTCACAATTAGAGCTATAATAATACCTAGATTTGTCTTACAGGTGTAGAAATCAGCTGACATGAAAACTAATCCTTTGCTTTGCAAAAATTGTACGTGTATGTCTTTTTGAAATTATTTTCATTTTTATCAAGACAGTGGAACTTCTAAAACTGCTTGTGCTTCAATTTCCAGTAATCAGACCCACAATTGTTTTAGGTTTGTCAGCAAGAGCTAAGCATTTAAATCTATATGTGCAGACAAATTCCAGTATTTCCTTTTAAATATATGCATTTATTATAAACTTAAACTCTACACTCTGAAACCACAAGCTAAATGTTTTCAGTTCACTTCAGTTAAAATAACTTGTGAAAACCAACAGAGGTCTAATTTAAAAGCATCAGATATAACATCTTACCAGACTTTAACAAGATACTGACATCATCTATCAAAAGTGAAAAGGATTAAATCAAGAGAGAACACATGCCCAGGATCAGACACAATTATTTTTAAAAATTCTGGATTGTTCTTACCATTAATAAAATTCTGGCATACCCCAAGTTCCCTAGAAATTCAATCTACTGTATAATTAGAGAAGGGCCAATCATGCTTCTAGTGCAGATTGCAACAGACTGTTCTACACTATATGAGAGAATGAAATATTCCTCATAGTGGGAATAATAGTGTGTCTATCAATGATCATGTCAACATGATTTCAGGCATTTGACTCCTTGGACTGCTGGAACATTTCACAAAGGCTGAAATTAAACCAGCTAATTAGTGAGGTTAATCTATAGATTCCAGGTGAAAAAACTAACACTTCAAACTCTTTTCTTCTATAGTCACTTTTCCCGTGTTATAGTAAGGATGCTCCAGACTACCTGGTTCAGTGCCATAAACAACAATTAAAGTTAAAATATCTGAAGATGTCTTTGCAAAATATCACCTCATATGGAAAAAAAGTATATTTGTATTTTAATATCTAAACATGTTCTATAACAGAGCATTTCTATTTGAAAAGTTATTTTGTTGCCTAGACAGCTGATCAGAACATACTGAAAATATTTCATATCATACTATAAATTTTAAATAGTGGAGGCAAGATGCAAAGGTAATTATCTTGTGTTAGGCCAGCTGATATAGCAGCCAAAATCAGACAAAATGTTGCAATTAGTGCTCTGTCACAAATTTATACAAAAAGCAGAACAATCCAGCCCAAGTACAGTTTCAGGATGTGTAATATAATTACTTAAATCAATTGGACCACTAGAGAGAGTTAGTTAACCTTTGTCAACAGAGACAAGAAGGAGGAGCTTTTACCACTTGTGTGAAAGAAGAGACAGCATAAAAATTGCTAAGAGCAAGAAAACCACTACCTCTGTCCAGTTCAAAACTTTAAGTATCTTAGTTATGAATTCATGTTCTAAGATTGGCTTTTCGAAGTATTTCCTTTCAAACTCCCCACAAGTTTTTCCTGATTTGTATCCTTGGATGATCAGAGAGAGAGAGATGACAGCACTATTTTAAATTGGTAGTTCTGCAATAAGAAACTTAACACTCACCTTTAGTACAGACAGATTAATGAAAGACCAAATACCCTGGTGGGAAAAGAATGGATGCTACCACATGCTATGATGAAAACAAGAGATGAAGTGCAAAGTTATTTGGTTAAACAAAAAGAGAAGTCAGTCTAAATGACAGAAACACCTCATCAGTTCACAAAATACAAAGGTCTTATACGAAAAGAGCCTATGAGCGTCATCACAGAGGGGCAGAAAGTCAGAAGTATTCATGTAGTAGAATATCTGCAGCTATTTTATAACACTTCATTAGTTCTGCCTGCTTGACAAATCAAGCAACTCAATGAAATCACTTTATCATATTGCATGACAAAAAGACAGAACCAGAAAAAAAAGCTGAGAAGTAGCCAAACTCAAAACACTAAGCTAAAGCAAAAGCCATAACCTGTTCAATTCATGGCCAAGAAAACACAAGACATTTTCCTTGTGAAAATGAACAGAACAGAAAAATTATCCAGAGCGAGTTTTAAAAATTAAGCCAGAGTTGGCATGCTATTTTACAGTAAAGACAGAGTTCAAGCCAGTCAGATGAGCAAATTCTTTCAGCAGAACCAGAAGACACTCTCCACTTAGCCACATGACCCTGGCCAAGAGGCAAAGGACCTTGTTCAACAGAAGGTAAAGCTCAATAATATGCTCAATACTTTTCTATATATAAGAATATAGAAGACCAGGTGTCATTATTTGGCTGAGTCCTCCTCCCTTCTTTTCTTGTCTTTTGTTGATTGTTAAATAATGAGATCTTGCCACTAGTGTTCTTTTAACTATTTTTAAGTATCACCAAAGTGCTATAAGATCTGGAAAGAAAATACAGCTCCATAATGCCAGAGCTAACATCCTAATTGAACTCATGATCTACTCTGGAATCCAGACAAAGCAAGGAGGCACAGCTAATCGGAAAAAAACCCACTTTTTTTCTTACATGTATTGTTTAGCCCAATAATGAGTCAATTATGATCATTATTCTCAGATTTAGCACACCTTAATAAAGGCCTGCTGAACTACATATGTATATTTTACTAATGCATTGCTAATTGCATAAAGCTTAGTTTGAATTAAATTACACTTAAATAATCTCATTAATCTTGACATTATTTATAGAGAATGAAATAAAAAAAATCTGTCTCTACACCAAAGATTTGCAGCAAGAAAACAGCCTAAGGCTTTTCTAGAGAAATTACTTATGAGTGCATGGCCAAGAGAATGAACAACATCTTGCTAGTGAAAGAAAGCAGCTTTGTAACTTAGCATAGCCATGCTGCTACCTTAACAGCTTTTGCTAGCACAGCATTAGAAATGCTCCCTGGGAAAATAAATAATTTAATAAATATTTTTCATATATAAATATATATCTGTCCAGAAAACTAGAAGCCTGTGGAAGGCATCATCTTATTTATTCTTTTGATCTAACGCAAGATATTTGCATTCATACAAAAAGCACAATGTGGGCAAACATTGCCTTGTCATAACGCTGCATCTAAACTAAACATTTTGACTTATTTGAAAGAAAGATCAATTCAATAAAATAAAGAATTACTTCCAAGGATTAATTGTCCTGTATTGGTCGTTATGTAATCAGCCCATTGAGAGTAAAGAAATTCAGATGCTGAGGAAAAGCAGCTTTTAAATCCTGGGTAAGTGAAGAGTTTCTACTCTCCCCAACTAGAACAAGAGAAGCTTGAGGGAAAACCACAAGCATTTTAGTGTAATAGAAATTCTGAAACAATTCACCTTCACAAAGCGTCAAGATCAGCTTAACAAAGATTTTCTTTTTGAATTGTCTAAATAATTTTTTCAGACTATCATACAAATTCTGAAATACACAACTGATTTTAGCTGCTATACTTTTCAGCAACAATTCTGAGAAATTCTCTGCCAGAGTTGAATGATAATCAGAGCTTTTTATGTTGGAGCTATATTAATAAAAAACCTCAACCTAAGTAGAAGGAACTACTTCAGCTGTGGACGCAGCTGTACAAGTTTGTGTGGGCAAAACAGTGGGAATGAGGCAGCCAGGACAACGAAGCATCATGGAACCAGACTAGAAGATGCACTTGACCCTTTCGGATAGCACTGCAAGCTCATGTTTGGAAATTTTTAAAATAAGTTTTGTGACACACAATATTTTAAGAGTGTTCATGTTGCTTCAAGTATGGGACTGTGAGCAACACCAGCCACCATTTAAAAACAGAAAGAGCTTTTTAGTTTCACACTGACAGTGATTTGAAGTTCTCTGATATCAGAAGTCACACAAAATCAATTATTTTTAAAATTACTTTTGACAAACAGCTCACGTTGTCTGAGCATTTCTGTTTATATTGTCACCAGAAATGTCCTTGAATTCGTGTCTGGTCTCTTTCTTGTTGAATAACGTGAACTAATTTGGCCACTGAGCTGATATGTTAGGCTAGTCCATAATCTCTTACTCTCTAAGGCTTCCAAAATCTTAACACAAGAATGCATCAAAAGAAACGTATGAATTATGAAGTGCAGTGGCTGAACCTGGACTTTTCAGGTACTTTGATAACATCTTCAAGAGATTAAAAAAGAGGGTGGGGGGAAGAGGCCAGCAATGGGAAACCCACCAAGTCAACCTCTACATCTTCTGTACAATCTCAGGAAACCCTGAGGCTCCAGGACTGCAGCATCATTCTGCACCCACCTCTCAAATTATTTTCATTCAGCAGGAGATGCCAAAACATCTGCTGAAACTCCTACTATACATTTAGCCGCAAATGTCTTCATTTTCATCTGCCCATCACCTCTCTTTCAGATGTTCATAACCATATGGCTTCCTCAAACCCCATGTTAACTAGGAAGAGTTATCTGCACTACGAAACACAAACCATCCCACATGCATTGGGATTTCAAGCACACAACTCATTATGCCTTGATTTCTGGACACAGAAATGTTGAATCTTCAAAATGTGCTTTCTTAACCTACGATGTAATTTTAAAATTTTGAAACAACACTTGGAAGAAAATACTTTTTAGAGATTTTAACCAGCATTACCCAGTGAAGTGGAAACTGAAAGGGAAAAGCACTAAAAATCACCCTTGGGACAAGTAAAAAAAAAATAAAATTGGTTTTACCTTCTTCTTAATGTGAGATAAATTAATCAAAGAATATAAGTTTGAGAGATATATGGCCAGTTCTGGAAGATCTGAATCTTTCTGGTTTTAAACAGCTTCCATACAAGTCAAGATGGTTACGTATGCTTACATTACATCTGACTGTGTCTGTCTGCAGGGAGGACAGGGCAGAGTTGTTTCTGAAAGCAGAATTCAATTTCACACTTGTTGTTCTTGAAAGAAGACACACTCTTCATGTGCATGAGCACACAGTTTGTTTAAAACTTCATACATAAATCAACTCTGGGGCATATTATTTAGAGTGAAAGTGTAGAGCTAAGTGTAATACCAAACTCTTTAACTTGACATAAAAAACATCTTGAAAGCAAGAACACAAACAAAATGAAACCAAGTTTTCTTCATAGCAACAATTCTTCTATGAAATTGAAACAGAAGTTCAGATTTACAAATAATGCCCATGTTCCAGGTCAGAAAGAGGTGATTTAACAGCGTACAAAGCAGCATGCTCCAGGGGGTGACTGTTACAGATGCAGTTATTTTACACAGAGAGTGGCCAAAGTTCAGTTTACCAGAGTGCTACTGAAAATCACAACCAGGAAAACTCTCCAAACCAAATGACAGTTCAGAAAGCCGACACTAGTTTATTGCAGCGTTGGGTGCTCTGGGGATCTTTCCTCCTAACATGCACACCAAGCTACTCGAGGGCACACATTATATAGTAGAGTATTTGCATATTCATAGAACATTACATATTCATTTTCATTCACACACAGGTTTGGTTGCAAGTTTCTGGTTTCTAATGCAAATTAGTGCTCATCCTCAGATAGCACTGAAGTTTTTTACCAACTAGCATGCTCCCCAACCGGGGGGAGCAGAGGCAGAGAGCTATTTGAGTTGGAGGTCCTGATCTCCCATTACCACAATTACCTTTGTCCTACTTTCAACTAATTTTCTGTGGATCCAAGAACCTTATCAGCTTATCTGTTCTTGTGGCCAGAACTTTCTCACTTCGAAGCTTCTTTCTGCATAATTTAGAGAACAGTGTTCTTTTCCCCATCTGTTGTGTTTCCCAAGACTGACTCCCTTGGTGTTAGAAGTCCTTTCATTCATCAGTTTTGACAACTTGAGAGGGTGGGTCAGTTTGACCTAAACTTTGTGCACATATTTGTTTAACATATAGTTAAAAGGTAAAATGGAGTTCGATAATTTGGGAGTTTAGGCAACAAAAGAAAGAAAAAAAGTGATACAGGCTTGCAGCAAGTACACAGGGAAGAGTGAGGGGAAACAAGATTCTTTACTCAAGAACTATGCACCAACCTTTGAACACATCCCTATATCAAAAGAAACCCCAAACTACTAATGAGATAGTATTAAATTTACAGCTTTCTATAATGATGCAACTAAATGTCAGGAAAAACGGAACTGTAAACTCAGAGCAACAGTTCCCATCATAATTTGTTTCAACTTTTGCATCTGTTCCAGGTCTGAAAGGGTTTGTGTGCCCAAAAGCTTCTCTGCTTTCCCTCCAATTATATCAGATACCGCTCTTCCAAGGAGCTTCATCTTGCTACTCCCAGATCACGACATCTGCAACAGCCTTACTATCCTGAACTCGATTTTTTTTCTGAAGCATCCAGATTGTATCACAAAATAGGGTGGATCCTTTCAAAAAACATTTAGCAAATATGAAATTATATAAAGGCAAATGACATTGTGTATGAACAGTACCACTCCAATTCCAAAAACTTTTTCTTTGTTCTGTCTCTCTGCAAGCCTGCTGCTAGCATTAAAACACTAGAATATTAAACATGCTGCAGGATCAGCAATTATGACAGATAGGATGCTCATGCAAGTTTTCCAAGGAACATGGCTCTGAACTCCAGACCAGCTTTTCTAAACAACTTGCTATGCTAACATTGTGCAAGAATGGTATAAAAAATTGCATAAAATTCCTAATATTTATAAATTATTTGGGGATTATACTTCATAGAGCAATGGATAGGCATGCAGAAAACATCAAGTCATTGTGAAGCCTCAGTAAGCACTCTGTTGGTTTTCACAGCAGCCATGAAGAGGGTTAAATATCGGATGCAAGTTAAAAAGTACATAGAGCTTTCCTTACATTAAGCAAGATCAACTTATTTCCCTTAATAAGGACAACTTATTTCTATGAGGCTGTAGTGCAATTACAACTCGGTTTGAGATACTTGCAAATTAAGTACATCCCCTGAGCACACAAATAAAGGTAATACAGAAATTGAATTGTCACTCTCACTGCTGCCTGGGTCACCCTGGGCAGTGAAATTCCCCAGCACCAGGCTCGCTTCCCGCCTTAGTTTGCCCTCCTCTTTTGTGCTACCACATCCAGCCAGACAAGCTTCCAGTTAAACTCACTCAGACAGAAGTCAACACACAGCTTATTTATTGTGGTGAGCCAATTTTTTCCAACAGAACTTTTCTGAACAGCTCCTGTTTGGAAGGCAACTTATACTTGCATTGAAGAAAATGTGCCTCTGAGTGTCATAGGCACTTTTTCACATATTTTTGTCTTTGTCAGTCAGTCTTCAGTACTTAAATTGGAACAAACATCGTTTCTTCCTCTGTCTTGCCAACTAAGGTTTTAATTTCCTGAGAGCAGTGACTTATGTGCACTTCCAAGCCTCCCTGCAGAGAGCTTTTGAATTCAGCTGTGGCCTCTGGATGCTGCTGCTGAGGCTCCATAGAGGGTGGCAGGCGCACCAAAGTGCAGTGCAGGATCCAAAGCAGAAGTGAATCATGTTGAATTAGAGCTCTTAAGACCTACTAAAAAAATTGCACAGTGGCTCTGCTTCACCATGCATGGTATTCCCTAAAGAACTTGCATAGCATCTGCCATCCAAAACTACTTAGCAGTCTAAGAGTGAGGAAAGGTGCATGCAGTGCATCACATTGGTGTTTCTGCTATGTTCTGTTGTTTAAGGGATATGAAAAGGGTAAAAACACCAAGAGAGATCACTTACTGCACCACACAAAAGCACAAGACAGCAAAGAATGTTTACATTTCAGCTCTGACAGAGCAGATGAACACAGCTACCATACAGCAACACTGCAAGCTCTGAAATGATTTACATGTGAATGCATGTCCTGACAGCCTTCCTGCCAAAGCAAATTGTACTGGATTAACTACAGTGGCTGTTTGTCAGAAGTTTGTAGCCAAGCCCACAGCGCACACGTGGTTACAGGAGCACAAAGATGCTTGTGTAAACTAACATAAAGTCACACAATGATAAGGGATTGTTACAGCAATGTAAATGCATCCACCCTAGCAAGACTGCTCTTCTTCAACAGAAAAATCACAGCCATAACTGGCCGTTCAGATAACAGATATGCTCAGACAGTCAACACAAGGCAAGGGTTCCAGGAAACAAGAGGCAAGGGAAGTCTAAACAGGAGCAGCAGCTCACAGAAGATGCAAAAGAAGGGAGGCACTGAGTGCAACCTCACCTATGCAAAACTCGCCATTTTACTGACCAAATATTGCATTAAAGCTACAGGGTATCACAGAGTGGTCATTTTCGGCTGACATCTGCCAAAAAATATAGGAAAAAAAATATCTAAGAACTATGCACAGACCAGATCCTTACTGGAAAATAGAACACATGAAACCTTTCCCTTACAGTGGTGAATAACTTGATTATATACCAGAAGAAACAAAATTGGAAAACCAAGATACAGAGTATACTCACAGTGAAAGAAAAGTGCTTGTGCTTAATATGTTGAGAGCGCTATCCCCCAGCACTTCAGTAAACAGAACAAAGCAGCACAGCTGGAATTTGTAGTGAACTGAGTTATCAGTTTATGAAGAGCTGCTTAGTAGAGACAGTGCCATCGGCGCCAATTACAAATCACATGTCTTAGGCATGATGGAAAATGATTTTGAGTCACTATGTTGAAATTCAAGATAGTCTTCCCTTTGTTTTAATCCTCTTTGCCTCATCATCCATATCTTCGCACTTTTCATCCTGCTTATCTGTTGCCTAAAAACCAAGCAACAGTACCAATGATTTCAGCTTAGCCTACACATACAATAAAGCTGGGGTAATTTCCTGTTTACAAAATTAAAGAGATTTGGATGCAAACGTTTATAAGGGAAGAAGCTAGTATAATTTTCTGAAAGTTTCATTGCAGAGGAAAAAAAAAAAGCCAAACCAGTTGTTGACATCCTTCCCAAGTTATGTACAAAGTACTCATTTTGGAAAAAACAGACCACAGCACACAAAAATTTTTCACTTTGTTAATATACTCAGATCACATGGAAGAAATGAAAAGAAAACATGCTTTAATGCCAACAACATACCATTACAATAAAGCCTATGCAATAAACCAGAATAAAATAGAACTTGAAGACATGAATATTATTACACTCCTGATGCCCAATTTGCCAACATTTTGTGTCAGTACAACTGATGTACAACTTAAGCCTTTTTGTTTGGTTTTCCTCTAACAAATTCTACTCAGGCAAAATAAATCCATGAAAGAAGTCCTTTGTACTCCCAGTAGGAGTATAAAAAGCAGTTTGACCAATATAAAGCAATCTTTATTTAAGAAAAAGCTAATGTTTATAGCCACCAGGTGACCTGTAAAGGAATTTGCTCGGGAACAAATCCTGCATTCAGGATTGTGCATTGGTTGTAAATAACTTTCTGAATATTCAGCAGTAAGGATTTCAGTGGGCTACATAAAGCTACTTTCTACCTCAACATCCTAAGGGTGAGTCTGCAGAGAATAGTAAGATCTTGCCTTCATTCCTTGAGGAATGCTGCAAAAGAACACTGAATCCCATGGTATTGCTGTCCTTGAGGGCTGCTCCTTTTTCAACCCCTAGCAGAAGACACAGCAATGACATATGTGATAGATATGTCCAATATGTGTTCAAAAAGGTACCAAAGTAGTATCACAATGAGTAAGTAACTCTGAGCCTTCCTGTTGTAAAATTGCCTCAGAAAAGTGCTTCACTGCAGTGCTTTGGTTTAAATTTGCAAGAACTCACTTGGCAAATGTAAATCCAGCAGTGCTCAGTAGGGAGCTGCTACCATCTACCTTCACTGATTGATTTTGTGAAATAATTGCTTCTTTAATTACTTTTGGGGGCTGGGGGGGGAAGATAACAGAAATATTATCACCTCTGTTTTGTAGTAACTTGTATGTTAAAATCTGTTTTTATTACACTGAATAAAGTTTGTATTGTGTAAATCTATGAGCAAATAGGCACATGCATTTCAAGAGGGGCAGCTGTTAAGGAAAAAAAAAAAATCATTCAAAGTAACCTAGTGAAGTCTTAGGACACATTGATCATTCACTGGGCAACAGAACAAAACAGACTGATAGAAACATTTCTGGAAGCAAGCGTATATACTGAAAGATACTGTTTCATGGAACCAAGATATTTTCATCATCAGTACCATTAGATTTAGTTTTGCATCCTGAAATGAATATTCTAGTTGGATGTTGGCACACAGCTGAACTAAACGAAGCATGAAATTACAGGCAGATATTCTTATGCTATTTGCTACTTAAGTGCATCCGCATTTTTTCACCAGGAGTTCTCAAATTACTGTATAAATACCAATACACCATTTTACAAATGGGTAGATTAAGATGCTGAACAGCAAGGCTTCCTGTATAGGAATAGCAAGCAGTTTACTAATAGAGGTTTCACACCTCATGGGGCTTAATTCAGACGGTACTACCTCACCTTTCACATGAGCCACGCTCACCTGGGCTATGCAAATAACTGCCCGTGGCAGGGGAGGAATTCCTAGCCAAGATCACCAGCTCTTGCCTGTTTTGATTTCTCTGACAAATCCTCTCTCCAGATATAGGTTCTCAAACAAAAAGCATTAGATTTCCTTTGCCCTAATAAGCAAGAAACTAGTGAAATGTTCTTGCAGAGTTCACGCAAAAAGTTGTAGGTTTTAAAAGGAGGTAGGTTTGGTTTGGTTTTGGTTTTTTTCTTTGTTTTGTTTAAAAGGGTTAGGTAGGTGATCATTTTCTTCTCCATTCTGTCCAGTGTTTGTTGTTCTTCACCTACTTTTATAGCAAGGGCATCGAAACAACCTCACCATGGAAGGGACATAAAAAAGGATTTCAGAAGTTAGCTTCTTGGAGACCACACTGCAACAGTATCCCAAGCCACAATTTTGGTATCTAGACACCTAGACAGCTGGGGAAGATGGAGAGTCACATTCAGAGTCCTTGTCCAGGGACTGTTTTCACTGAATTAATAATTTATAAAATACAGAAATAGCCCCTGGTACACAGGGCAGAATAAAACACTGCTTCTAACTTTCTGAATGTTTCATTTTTAATACAGAATTTTTTTTTTTTTACACTTTTGAGCCTTCTTATTTTGAACCTTGATAAAAAAAACTTAAACTTTTTAAGGTCTGTAAAGATATATGTATATAATAGTAAAGGAAGTAAAAAGGTAATGCTCTACATCATAAGGCAGGAAAAAAATGTTAATTCTAAAAGTTTTCCAGCATTAATCAGTACTTTCAGAGCTGCACCTTTGCAGATAATTTTACAGTAAACTTAAAAGATGAAGCATCCAATGGCATAGCATACTGAAGGAGATGTCTTGTTTGCTCAATAAATAATGATTGTCAATTTGTGGAATAATTCATGATGATAGAAGAAACTATGCTTCCTAAGAAAAACCTTCATGTCAAAAACATGTTAAATAAGGAAAACATTTGGAGAGTTGGAACTACAGTGTCCATAGCAAGTAACAACTTTGGCATGAGTAAAAAACCAGCTACTTCCACCAGCATACATTCTCAGAGATCATGAAAATTCACTAGCTGCTATGAAGTGCCAATAGGAGCCAAGAACAACAAAACTCACAAACATACATACATACAAAAACTCCCAAAAAACCCACAACAGATGTTTGCATAGAAGGGAAGTCTAGAAGAATAAATTCTGAGAGGGAATAGACTTTCAAAGATTTTTACATAATGAAATTACTGAATATCAAATCATTTTTGACAAAAAAGGAAAGAACAAAAAAAATTAAGATATAAATAACGTTTGCCATAGTAATTTTTGTGGGAAAAGTTAATGCCAAACCCATGAGTTCAAGGTAGTAATATCTCTTTATTAGCAGTATTGGTGCTTCAGACTATGAAGAAATATTAACAAAGAAACAAAAGAAGTTTGGACTGACACAACACTTTTTTTTTTTTTTTAGCCTAAGTTGCCACCAACTAAAAAATCAATCTCCAATGTCAAAAAAAATCTTCAACCCATTCTATTTCCATATAAAGGTATTCCAGTTCCTGCAAATTCCCCTT
>JAVJGJ010000001.1:63795905-63861500 GCA_035590215.1 Microhierax caerulescens
ACATACACAAAGGAATAGAAGTATACAGACACATGTTCAAGGGTCTACCTGTTAAAAGTTCCCCTTGAATTCAGTGGAACAGTCATGTTGAACGCCTCTGCATTTCTCAACAGGCAAAGGGTTGAGCTTTGAGAAGCAGGAAAATCAGCCCAGGTCCCGTGGTCACCTTTTGGCAATGGCTGCCCTAGTATCACAAACTTGGGAGTTCACAAGTTCTGAAAGGCATCCTGCTCAGAGGGAGATGCTGTGAACAGCCTGCTGTGGTCTGGGAATGCTCAAAAGGCCTCACTTAGGACCTTTCTTTACAGGTTCAGAAAGTATTGACTTTAGCCATCAGTAATTTTCCATCCTGGCTGCAATCCAAGTCAGTAATTAACAGAATTTTTCTCAGAGTATGCCACTCAGTCATAATAAAGCATATTTTAAGGCTTGTTAGGGATGTTATGTTCCAGATAAGGAATCCTTCAAGGCTAGCAGGTGTTACTGTTGAGCAGATAAGGGAAGTTTCTGGACAGTGCAGTTTTCCGCCTCAGCCATGCAAATTGCTAGTACGACCAAGGGACACAACCGCCCAACTCATTACACAAAGGTTAAGGCCTAACAGGGTTTCTTGAGATTGTAAAGTGGCCCAGGGAAGAGGGCGAGATGCACCACCACAAAACCTTAATCCTCTTCACCACTCTAGGCAAGGAATTCCCCTCTGTTAGTTTTATCCCTGTACTGCATTCATTATTTATTCATGACAGAGCTACAGCATGCAAACAGGTCACTAAGGCAACAGATACTGTGTGAACACATTTCAGCTTCTACCTTGATACATTGGTTTTAACCACCACAGGTTTATGTTGTTTTCTATGAGGGCATCATTTAATACATCCTAGCAACAGCTGGAAGAAGTCCACAGAAAGCCACCTAGATCCAAGGTGGTTTGGTAAACTTTTAATAGCAACTAGCACCTTCAGAAGGACTTGTCAGAAAGATTTTCAACTACAAACTCCTTCCCATAGTACTTTTGGTTGTCTCATTCTCTAACTAAGCTGATAAGGACTCTCCAAGTAAAATAGCATGTTCAACATAATAAACAGAACTCAAGACCCCTTGGGAGACCTAGCTCAAACAAGTGAGAACACCAACTCTGCAGGATCTATTATGTCACGTACCATTTCAAGTGCTCCAAAAGTCTCATTACTTAATACTAATAAATACCCATTTCTTGGTATATTTTTAATTAGCTTCATGTCATGAGTGGAGGAGCCAACAGCAACAATCATAACCATTATTTTCACATAAATTTTTGTAAACCTTATAAAGCATACTAGCAACAAGCTTTTTCCAATATGTTCCTGGACTAAGAAAACAGTATTTCCTAAAAAGACAGCAAAGTTCTTCAGACACTGTTTCAAAAGCAAGCATGCTTCTGTTTTCTGCCAAACCGTGTGCCAGAAGCAGTGTTCTCTTTTTTGTGCAGTTCATTAGAAAATAATTTGTATCATCCTTATAACTTTTAGACCTAAACCATAACATTTTTAGTAGATAAGGGAGTAAAGAATTGTAATAATAAAAAAAAAAGTTTTTTTACTAAACCATCTGAAGCTTTCAGAGCAAAGCACCTTGTTAATTCAAGCTATACCTCCTGATAAGCAGTAAAATTAAAGCAATACTGTCTTTAGCTTAATCTTAAAATATTTGCTCCACCTCTTTAAAAGGTCTTCACTGACACATGAATTAAGACAAAGTAATATAATATCCTGTGGAAACACAGGAACATTTATTTTTAGTGGCTCTTAGCTTACTGTGAAAGGATGGCTTTTCCATTAGATAAATAACTGAAATAATTTTATTTGGTACAACTTCTTTTGGGGATGCCCAAGATCATTTGGGTATCTTTTGGGTCTTGCCCAGTTGTCCCATTTATTCTCTCTTCCATACATCATATGTCAGTTAAAAATGATTTACGAGGGTACTCAGGAAATGGGTGACACAAATTATGCCTAAGAAGAAAGATTTAAAAAAAGCACAACAAGCATCCCACAACTGAAGCAAATACACCTGAGCCCGGACATTTGTTAAAGGCAGAAATTGAAGGGAGACAGAACTGATAGATTAGGAATCATAATGCTTCATTCAATCTTCTGCAGAGTCAGAGAAAGAGATCCCAAGCTAGTGGAAACTCAAACAAGTTGATGTGTTATTTCCAAGAGCACATAGCCTTTCCAGAACCAGCAACAACATATTACCGCTCAAACCCTGCTGCTAGGCTTAAGCTGACTGATCACACATCTAGCGCACATGTTTCTGCTTCCATCTTTGAGGTCAACACAGACAGAACCAATTCAGTTGTACTTGCCTGAGCTGTACAGGCATGCCTGCAAGTCACTTTTCCTTTTAGTATGGTCACCAAGATCTTTTGGCAATGGTCTAGAGGTTACATTTAAAAAAAAGACCACCAAAACCGGAAAACAGGGTCCACTTTCTGAAGCAGTTTCTCCTAGCAAGCTTGGCGTAAAAGAGCCTGGTAAAATCTTTTGGGTTTGAAGAGAATCACTGCTTCAGTAACATATTACCAACCCCCTCCCAACACACAAGTCAGAGCCCTGTAATACTTAGCAGCCAGTCCAATACTCATTTTACAATCTCATAAGGTGCCTCCCCAGCAAAGTGGCTTATAACCCCAAATTTACGTAGTGCACCTGCAGCCTTTAACTCCAGCTCCTCCAGTCAAGTCATTTACATAAGTTTTTGGTTCAGTCTAATTTAAAGCTATACTTCCAAGTGCCAGAAGCCCAGATGCTGTATTCCCTCAGCCTTATTGCTCTTTTGAATGTAACATGTTGATCAATGACAAACAGCTGACTGAATAATCAATGTTTCATTGCTACTGATGGCTCTTTTAGATATCTCAGGAGAAAACAAGGCATTCATAATTAAGAGTAATCAACTCTGAAAGGCAAGGATTCCAAGGAAAGATTTATATTGTCATCCTAAACACCGAGAAATTCCTGGAAGTGAAAAAGTTGAGCATGAGCTAAGCTACAGTGAGATTTACGCAACCTGCCTTTTCTTTAGCCCTTGTTGGCTGTTACGCTACAAAAGGATTTCTTAGCCAATTTGGAAGCTGACTGGAAACCTAGGTTTGGTTCTCCTTTATGTATCATTAGGCACCTGTCACTTCAGGGAAAGTTTGAAAAGGGCCTAGGCTTCAACATGTCTGTGCAGAACTCGGTCTTGTGACATGCAGAAAAGCACAACTTTAATGCCCCTAAGACAGCAAGGACCATAATCAGTTAACATCCAACTTTATACAGTTTAGCAGCTCCAAACTTGCCATGTGACCACTCCTGGTTGGAAATGTGTCTGAACTCACCTCTCAGTTTTTGGGAAAAAGACTGGTGCCCTTCCCCACAAGTTCTTCAACCCCTGGGGTATTCTGTCTCAGCATCTCTGTCCATATCAGTCCCAAAATGAGTCCTCTTCCAGCCTCTATCCGTTCCAGTTCTCTTCTATACTTTGAGAGCAACTTCCCTGGGGAGGAGGAAAGGAGAGAGCTGGATACAAATCCCTGATGTCCTGATAGACTTGAATGACTAAGCCAGCACTCCCCAAACGAGTTGTAACCCCTCCAGGGGTAATTAAGCATTAAGTGGCAACAGCAGCTCAGTTCTACAGGGGCAGAGGAATGGCAAGGCTGGCAATGCTAACAGCAGCCAGGCCCTGCTAACTACCCCCAGCTGGGGCAGCAGCTACTGACCATTTCAGCCTCCCATCATTCCACACTTACCTCCCAAAACATTAACCCAGGGTGGGCATGTGGAAACAGAGAAAGCAAAGGGAGGACAGAAGAGCACAAGAAAGCCCACATGTTGTGCAGGTGTTGGAATTGGCACCACTTCCCCATCCAGACACATCTCCTAGCAACCAAAGCTCCTTTTGTTGTGGAAGAAGATGTGGTTATGTATTATCGGGGTGGATTTCACAACTGCAGGGAGCAGCAGCAAGACACCCCAGACCAGAACAGGGTGTAATTTAAAGTCTGCATCTTTTCTTATTATCTCCCTGGCCATATCAGGGACAGCTTTACAATGCACTCCAGCACTACTTGTTCTTTAAAAGCATCTTCCACGTTTCTCTAGTTCTTAGAAGGACAGTGCAACCAAAGGCAGAACCCCTCAGACCAGAACTGCTGTTACTGAAATCAGCAGTAAAGTTCACAGCTACCAGACATGATCTCAAAAGGAAGTTTAGAAGCAGACTGGTTAGAACATTTCCAACACATAAGCCAAGGCTGATAAAAATAGCCTTACACTGGGTCCCACAATGACTTAAAAAAACCCCAAAAACAAAACCAAAAAAACCTCCCATAGAGTATTTTGGGTTGGAAGGGACCTTTAAAGGTCATCTAGTCCAACCCTCCTGTAATAAGCAGGGACATCTCCAACTAGATCAGGTTGCTCAGAGCTGTGTCCAACTTGACCCTGAATGTTTCCAGGGATGGGACATCTACAACCTCTCTGGGCAACCTGTTCCAGTGTTTCACCACCCTTATTTTAAAAAGTGTCTTTATTATACCTAGTCTGGATCGACCATCTTTTAATTTAAAACTGTTACCTTCTGTCCTATTGCAACAGGCCCTACTAAAACATCTGTCAGCATCTTTCTTATAAGCCCCTTTTAAGTATTGAAAGGCTACAGTAAGGTCTCCCCAGTGTCTTCTCCAGGCTGAACAGCCCCAGCTCTCCCAGCCTTTCAGGGAAGCAGCACCATCTTACCACCAAGTAACAGGTTTGGAACAGCCAAGTGAAATTCTTAAAGCTGCTTAGTGTAGTGGTTACAGTTGGTGAGATTGCCATCACCCTCTGCTTCATGTTTTTTCAGTGTGCTGCAGTTCTTCCTCTTGAGATGTTGTCCTACTTACTCTACTTTATGCCTGTTCAATAAATTCCCTTAGTTCTTTCAAGACAGTTCAGGTTACTCTGTCAGCTCCTGTGGGAGACCATACTGTGAGCTGACTGTCTCATAGCTTGTCTGCATCCTGCTAAGCTTGGTGCAAAGCTACCTGGTGGGAACTTGGCAGTTGTGGACCAGACAAGGACCAAATAGCCACACAAAATTTGACATTGGCAGGGGTCAAAGAAGCATCCATGTTGTTTTGTTTGAAGAGTGAAAGGCCACATTTTCAGATACATTTATGACTGTGTAAACTGGGCACCCATTGAAGTCTGATAAAAATCATGGTCAGATATTATGTAAATATGGGATGCATATGGGTAGTCCCTTTACCATTCCATGTAGTGCTTTTTCCTCCTTCAGAATAAGGGCAGCAATGCTTGCCTTAAAATCTTACATTCATTCAAGAATATTACTAAGACAGATAAGTCAAATACAATTAATATAAAAATAATTTAAAGACAACACATGGGCAGTTCTGCTTCAAAGGCCAATATGAAAAATGAACAGTCAAAAGGATAGCAGAAGGTTGTTGTGAGTGGTTTCTTTTTTTTTTTTAATGAAAATTAATCTAAACAGGAAAAAAAAACCCCACATAAGCAACACAGTTCAACACAAAAGAATTATTCTGAAAAAAAGGGAAATGCACCCAGTACCCAATCTTTTATGATTTAGATTGTATAAAATTATGATTAACTGTGACTTTCATCCAAGAAGCCGAAAACCAGAATAAATGAATGTAAGATTTTAAGGCAAGCATTGCTGCCCTTATTCTGAAGGAGGAAAAAGCACTACATGGAATGATAAAGGAACTACCCATATGCATTCCATATTTGCAGAATATCTGACAATGATTTTTATTAGACTTCAGTGGATGCCCATGTTACACAGTCATAAAGATATCTGAAAATAAAGCCCATGTTTTTGGACTCCTCCCATTCTCAGTATGTTCACAATGACCCAACTGAAAATAGCTTGGACTTTCATTTTCAGAGGCCAGAGTCACACAGACCTGAAATCCAGACGTCTCAGCCTAGACTCCCAAGGCTGTGGAAATGAAGAATACCATTTTAAGCCCTACTACCTTGTTCTACTGAAGAGTTCGGTGATTGGATCAGGAAGAGGATCTCAAAGTACTCAGTTGCTGTAAACACCATACATACCATTTTAATACCAAAGAGCCTAATATTTTGACTCTGCAAACCTGGGGTCAGTGAAAGAAAAGCTACAAAAATGCACAGTTACCTGAGTAGATATGCATTAAAGAGATATAGAAGAAGTCTTGGAGAAGTCTACAGTTGTAAACACAACACACAGAAAGTGTAATACTGTAGATAAGGTAGTAGTGACCTGCTCTGGTCAAAGACCAGGCAGATAGCAGGGCCATAACCTCGTATGGATCGAGTACAACACAGTACAGCTTATTTCCTTGTTACGCATGAACAAGGGCTCAGCTGAGCAGATGCAACATGCAGCAAAGTTGGTTAGAGAAACAAGCCACACTTGATACTCTAGGCTTTTCTGTATGCAAATGATAATATCTTATCAGTCATAAGCCAAAACAGAGGTAAGCACTCCCAGCATGCAGACACAAGAGCTGGGGAAAGTGTCAGCCCGTGAGTGGGGCAGTTTACTGGCAACTGGTAAACTAAATAGAAAGAGACTGATCACAACAGAGCATCCTCCTGTGAGTTACAGACACACCTGTACTTAGAATAAAGTTACCAAAAGCACAGAAATATTTCATGGTTTCTAAGAAGAACTGGCAAGAGTTCAGGCACAAGAGACAAAGAGAAGACAATGATGAATTCATGACCAAGTTCAGACACTGAAAAGCTTATGAATGCAGAGGGAAAGAGAATCTCAAGAAATTTTGAACAAGATTTCATATATATAGAAAATGTATGTGGCTTTTCTCAAATAATAGCCCTTAAGTTTAATACCAATTCACTGAAGCATGCCAGTTATTAGTAGCACTACAGAGTTGGTCAAGCAAAGGGCCAGTGAAGGTAAATTGACTATTTGGTACAACTAGCAAACAATGCTAAGAAACAGATCATGAATGGTAGACTATTTTGACAGGGGGAAAAAAAAAAAGAAGAAGAACAACCATTCAAGTCCCTAAAGATCATGTATTAATTGCTAGTGAGGTAGAGGGTCCACTTACATAATTTTCCTTAGTTGCTCAGTTTAATTTGTACTGAGACCAATCTAAATTGTCATAGCCTGACTGCAGAACTACCTTAAGGCGATGGGAATGACAGATGCATGACATCACATCTTAGAAGTCTGTAAACAATCAGAATATGACATTGGCAGTGGCACCTACTAGGACACCACCTGATATGTCTTTTCTCTGGACACTCAGCTCTGGAACGTAATGGGGAGCAATACCTCCTGTTGACTTCTCTGGACTTAGAATACACATGATCAGTATCAGATGCCTACAAAGAAAATGCACTTTCAGTTGTAGCAGCAGTGTTCTGATAGGACTTAGAACTTTAGTCCTCACATGCTCAACTATTGGAGCTCTTAGTTTTGCTTATTGTGGCCATGTAGAAACAGCTTGCTACCTGTCCTAACTTTGTGCCATTCTGAAACACAATCGGATAGTTGCCCATCCCACAGAAAGCAGTATGCATGCAAAAAGTAGCTGCCAATTTATCTGATATATATTTCAGGGCACTTGTAGGGACAAACATGAATAACCTATCCTCTTCATGAAAAACTGCTGGCGATATTTCAAGACTAACAGTTGTTTTACTTTGTCAAGGCTGCCTTCAGAAAAAAAGAGGGTTTGAAACTTAAGCCAAAATGTTCCAATTTGTATGCCTTCAGTCATCACCAACGTAAGTCTGTGTTTTGGCACCTAAAGTCCCAGTGGCATTATCTCATCACCCACAGCTACTAAAGGCTTTGACAAGAGAAAGGTACAAATTTCAACATTTCTGTAAATCACAATATTTTTTATTTACACATAAAAACCCCTATAAGGTTATAAAACCTGAAGAAAAACCACTTCTGTAACAGGAAAGTGCAATTGTGTACTGCCAAATTTGTACCCAAACATATGATGCAGTTGAAAGAGAAAAAACCCTCATGAATACAGTAGAAGCATGTTAAAGATATTTCATAGCTCTTAAGAAATTGCTTCAGAGGCAAATATATAAGTCAAGTCAGGTGTCTAGGTGAAAAATCACACTGAATTAACTGATTTCCAAATGTTTATATAAACATGTAGCATAAATATGCTGTGAAAGGTTACTGTAGTCCAAATACTTCAAGACAGATAACAGTGTATGAGATATAAAATAATATCTCAATAATCCTTTACACAGGTAGACTTGCTGCCAGAAGAACTAAAAATCTAGTAAGACGCAGCAAAAGTATTTACCCCTAGATAAAAACTTAAAAAACTTATTTTTTAACAACATTTATCTAATTAGGTATTCATCTAGACATACACTGCTGTTTCCTTAATATCTAATAAATTGTTAGATATCAACATATGAGAGGGATTGATACACATTTCATTTCACAGTGATGTGTCTAAGTACACATCCACAATAAAAAGTTCACTGGATTTCAGTGTTAGTCACAGCAAACAAGTTCAAACAAGTTGGGAAAGAAGAAATGAGATTCCTTGCATCCTTCAGCTAAAAATCAAACCAAGCTTTTCTCTGGAGTTGCCAGAAGCACAGCTGTAGATCACAAATGCCATCAGCTCACCACCGCACTGGTAGAAGAAAGCATACCTAGGAAGAATGCCTCTATGTTGCTTTTCAATAAAACCTCTGTAGACAAAAGGGAAGAACAAACAAGAATCACTGAGGGGTACAGAAAACTTAGAAAAGTCACTAAACTCTGTGGGAGCCACCGAAACTGAAAACAGGCTGAGGTGGTCCCTGTAGCCTCTTCACTGCAGAGTCATGTGATGGCACTGCAAACTGTCCCTACCAGAAGTTGAGTTTCTCAGACACGGGGAGTCAGGGGGGATGACACATCAGAAGCATACGTTCTCTTAAGCAGAGGTCTTTGAAAGCAATCATCTAATAAAGAGCACTTCTTTCAACACCCTGGGCATACATAGCATTATTTCCAACTGCCACACATGCTTCCTATCTTCTTTGAATAAATCAGAAAGTCAGTTAACTTTTAAAGGATTGCTTCTTCAGCTCCATGTTTGGTGTACGATTAGAATCAGACACTGACATCTGTTCTCTCAGGGTACTTTTGGCTGCACAGGAAAGAGGAAATGAGAGAAGCTTTCTCGTCTGGTTTTGCATTCCAAGGAGGTTTAGATACCTACCTACCCAAATATGCAGGTGCCTAGCCAACCTTATCCTGAGAATGGCTGGTAAATCTCCCTACACTAATCAGAATGCAGAGTTTAACACACACTCATTTGCAAAAATTGTAATTAATACAATATAAATCTTTGTTTAAAATGTTGCCTTGGCTGAGCATGTTGAAAATTAACCTCACATTGAATTCCTGCACTTGATGCTTTCATTTACATTTCACATGGGACTTAGATCCTTTGTAAGAAGTTTGGGAAGTGGTGTGTGCATCTTTATTTTTTTAAAAAGCTTTTAGTGCTCATAGTTTTTTTCCCCAAGGTTCAGACTTGGTAAACAGTTTTCAGGCCTCTCAGTGATTTCCATTTATTAAAATACTCCAGATACAGTTCAATTTATTTCACAAATATTTCTTATTGTTTCACCTGCCTTTAAATGGAAACCCTATGCACTTGAAAGCTGTCTATTTACACAGCAACATCTGCAAATACCTGCGTAACCTCTGTTGAAATTCTATTTTGCAATTTCTTGCAGCAGTATTTCTTCAGGTGCAATATCTGATACTCTCGTAACTTCTTCAGTAACAACTGCTTTAACAGAACAATTTTTCTTCACCCCTCCAAGCTCTGGGTAAAGAAAATCCCCAATGTCACTAAGTTTTCCTAGATCAATTTCATTGTGTATTTAAGAAAGTGAGGAGAGAGCAAGAGTAGTACATATTATTTGTGTAGCAGATACGTGTTGTCCCAAAACGTTTCTTAACTGAAAGCATTTAAGATCCTGTTGTATATTTACTTAATCATAAAAATATCATTATCATTATAAGAATTATAAAAAGCTTGCAATCAAAAATCAGTTAAGCCAGTCTAACAGGACTTCAGTTTTTCAGATTATAAGGTCCTCATGAGATCAACAACTTCCTAGTTTTACTCAAGTTTTACTTTACTCTAGTTTTACTCAAAAGACAGGCTTCTTCTGATTTAGAATAGAACTTGAAACCAAAACCCTGTGGCATATTCAAATCCATGTCATCTAGCAGCTTCCTAAAAGGAAGGTTTTTATGAAGAACTTGAAATAGGGATTTATCCCTCAATGCACAACTAAAATACTTCAGTAACTGCTGTAAATGAAACTTTCAGATTCTGTTTCCTTGTGCCCATGATAATCTGAGTGTGTGTCAAAATTTACAGCTAAAAACTACTGATTTCTCAAGTTGTACCTTTTTAATGATAAGTACTGTAACTTGGTGGAAAATATTCCCTACCCCATGGAAATTCTTTATAGTTTAACAGTACACTTGTGATATTTAAAAAAGCAGGAGTGCCTGCTTGGATCAATGAAAAGCACAGACTTATAATGAAGACCTCAATGCCACAGAAAAGCCTTCTAACATTCAAGTTACTGGACATTAAATAAGTAAGTCTCCTCTCCTAATGTGAATTTCCATCTTAGACCTGAAAAGTCTTTGCCCCTGTAAGTTTAAACGAAACAAGTAAAGCCTTTTCAACCAAGCAGCTCAAAAGATTTCACAATTTCTAACAGAAACAGTATTGATGCATAACCCAAAATTAAACACAAGAGGCCCAAGTCCTCTACACATATTCTTTCAACATCTTTCTTGTATCATATTTCTTGATAGCTTCACCCATCAGCATTTCTTGGAGACCTTCACAGCTCAGACTGGATTTCCCAGCAGATGAACCTGCTTTAGGCAGGGGAATGGTATAGAGAAACCTCTAAGGTTTTTGCAGCCCTGTATTTTACAATGTGCCATTTTTGTTAAGTTCAGCCTTATTTTTTTCCTATCCTAACAAATTAACAACACAGCACTGAATTCAATGAAAATGCTTCTTTAGAATAATTTTTCTGGCAACAAAGTTGCCTTCAAAAGTAACTAGGATTACCAGAGTAATTTAAGAATCATCCTGAATAATCAGAGTGCCTAAACAGAGATTTAAATCTGAACTCTTTTCAAGACCCTAAAGGACAATTAAGCATACGCTAGTAAGTGTTACTGAATGGAGACAGATCTCCAGATGCAGTCAACTCCATTTTTTTTGGCCCATATTTTGGGCTACTGAATAGCTCCACTTTGAGCCATGGTGACATTTCCAAAAGCAAATGTTACCACAAGCCAAATGCACTCACAAGGTTATCATCTTCACAAAAGCTTCATTAATACAGAATTCTTACATTATATTCAGTTTTAGATTCTTTCCAAACTTCTAGTAACCCTCAACCTCCCCTCCACAGTTCACGGTATATCTTCTGATCTCACAGTTTCCCTTTCCTACCCTCATTCCACTATTCAGCTTCTACAGAAATTAACACAGTAATATTTGAGTTTTACATCTCTTACATTGTCATCACTTGGGTTAGATTTAGTTTAGATTTAGTTAGATTTGGTTTAATTTAAAGTTACATATTTTGTGAAGGCAGCTTAATATAAACATCTTCCTTTCCATACCAATGTTTTCTAAAATCTGTCTGAACACTGCCTTGAAAGAGGTTTTCATTCACACATACAAGAAGTCTAAGGAAGATTATTCAAATATGGACAAAGCACATGAAGGCCTATAAGCCGGATATACAATATATGCTAATAAATTTGCTATTTGTTTCTTGGATAACCAACTAATATTATTATTAACAACTCAGTTCATCTGATGTGGAACTTACCAGTTTTGCCTCTTCATGGACTTTGTCCAATTGCCTCTATTCTATGCAGTTTTGAAGACTCATAACCACATACAAGAAAATTTAACTAGTACTATTTACTACTGGGATAGTAACTTTTGGGCTATCAGTACAAGAATTAGGTTTAAACTGAAACCACATTATGGCCCATTCATTCAGGAAAAGAAAACATCTAAGATAAACATCGATGGATCCAGGCTACACAAGAGAATGTCTGACTGACTGCAGCAAAAAAACCCCACCCAGACAAAAATCCAAATAGCAGATGGTTGTATTGCTATGACTCAAGCACCAATTTATCTGCTCAATATAGCAAAACCTGCACTGTGATGGCCAGAATAGAGCATTGATTTATGAGCAGAAAATAGTATCTCCCCAATAGTATGCTTTAATTGTTTTACATGCTGCTACAATATTAGTAATGACAGGTTGCTACCTAAAAGCCAAAATGGGACATCAGGCACTGGTTATGCTTCATCCATGGAAAGTACTTTTCTGAAGTACCAAAGCTTTCTATTGAACAAACTTCATTTTCATCCTCCATTTTTTTTTTTAATTTCAAGCAAGCAGCTCATACAAAAGCCATTCTTCTCCCATCAGTGAAAGTGACCACAGAGGTAAAGTTGCCCATATATACAAGGAGCACAGAATAGAGTAGTAATCATGTAGCATATCTGGTGTGTGCAAGTTGCTGCACAGGCCCTCCAAAAAAGACAACAGACCTTTGTGTAAGTGCAGAACTGCAGATTAGAGCTGAACTTCACGATCTGCCGCTGGATTACTATAACAAGGATCACCACTCTGCAGATTCATGCTCGGACTGCATCTGTCTGGGTCAATGTACTGTAAAGTTCACAAGATTCTGTATCTGTAAGCCTCCCACTAAAATTATTTTCTTTCTGAATTTGTACATAATGTAAATTAGGCTATGGACTAAATTCTAAAACTTTTATCCTAAATCTTAAAAGCAACATTAATTCTATCTTACGAAAAGTAGTTTGGACTGAAAGTTATGCTACAGGTATTCTGCATAAGTTACCATGAAAAACGTAGGTTTCATTAAATGTACCTTAAATTAAACCCTAACTGCAGTATAAGAAGTTGATCTGATAACTTCAGTCAAGAAATAGCCTCTTAAATGATTTTCCTATGTAACATCATGAAGTATTACAAAAATACATTTATAGGTCAATTTTACTAACTTCCCAAACTTTTCCTGAAGTTGCTGGTTAAAAAAAGAAAAAACCATCTAATTTACTGAGTAAACACATTAGTACTCCAAGTTTAAAACACACTTTTAAGAGAATTAATTCTATTTAATAAATATCTTTCTATCAAACAATTAATCTCTTGATTATTTTAATTAGAATTTGCCAACTGTACATTATTTCTACAACTAGGGTAGGCAATAAATTATGTATGCACTTAGTTTTATATGGCTGACAGGCTTGACAAATTGCTTATTCAGAATGACTAATCTATCACTTTTTTAGTATAAAGAGGGCAAAGTGTAAAAGAATCCTAATAAATTTACTAAACACCGTCTATGTACAGAATGAAATCAAACAAATTAAATTAAAATTTCAGTTACACACATGAGTAAGCAGGAGAATGTTCTTCAGGGTACCAGAGGTTAATCATAAATTGCAATGAATTTAATAACTGTTTCTTCCTTCTAGAAATGTCTACATTTTTAAGTAATTTCCAGTGCAAGCTCAAAGCTAAATGTATTGGGTTTGCTGTTTCTGGGACACTTGTTCAATCAAAGCAGCACAAATAACAGAAGTTATTCCACCCTGCTTCATATATATCCTCTACATATTAGTGCCAGGTGTCAAACAGAGTAATTCCTCAAGGGAAAGGTTACTATGGTAGGTGTACTTCAGTAGCCTGTCTCTGAGGTGACCAATAAATGCCTTCAGGAAGAAGTAAAAGGAGGACCTCTACTGTGATATCTCCCCAGTGTGTGCTCCCAAACATCAGCAGCTGTTGTTCCAGTTGTATAAGGAACAACATCCAATAAAAAGACTCTTTTCAGATTGGCACTGCACCACTGGGTCTCACCCACTCTTATTTCCAAAGGAAGCATTACATGTCATTTAAAAAGCCAAAGGCACTTCAAGATCATGCTTGTTTATTCCCTATGGAGAAAAATCAAGCCAATACAGTATTTTACACATAAGACTGAAATATCTTCAGAAAAAAAGGCAGAAAGAACTGCAAGATGTACAAGAAGGATATCACAACATCCAAGGATAGTAACAAACCCTTCCAAGGACAGTTTCAGGTGAATGTAGTAGATAGAAAGAGCAAAGTGTCACAGACTATACTAATGAGCTGTAGACTGTCACACAGGAACAGTTATGCCCTTGAAAGTTGAGCACCAGGACACCAAAGATGGCCCTGAATCTCATTATGCCCTTTCTGTCAAATTACAGAGCCCTTTGCTATCAGAAATTTCCATCACATTCGTTCTTAGGCAATAATCAAGTTATCTCTTATCTTTATCCTGGATAGATAAGTAACCCAATTTATTTAGTTTTTATACAAGGTATGTTCTCCAAACACAAACTCAGTTTTGCAATTCTTTGGAGAAAAATAGTACCTCTTTTTGAAAGGTGACAATTAGACTGTGCCCAATTATCAGTAGTTTGCCATATATATTTAGTTAATATTTCCTTGCTCTGCTCACTCAGACTGGGGTAGCATGCTAGATAATATCCACAGGTTCAGAAAGAAACAGAAGCAGGTCTTAATTGTACCTGCTGCTAACATGACTATTTGTCCTAGCAGCCTCTTTAAGTAGTCACATTACTTTCTCTTGGAGGATGGTGAAGACATGAGTAGTAAGTAAGTATTAGAAATTAATTGATTGATTTTATTTTTCTGGACAGAAGCTTAGCAACTGAAGAAGCAGGAAATGCAAAATATTTTCTTTTATCCCAAACAAATAATTTCAAAAAGGTTCACACACACACTCACAAAACAACAACCCCCACACACACAAATAAAAAAACAAACCCAAAAGAAGATAAATCCCTTGTATTGGGTTTGCATAGCAAGGTTTTCATAGCAGAGAGGCTACAGGAATGGCTTTTGTGAGAAGCTGCTAAAAACTTGCCCCATGTCCAATAGTGTCAATTCCATCTGGCTCCAAGATGAAACCGCCGCTGGCCAAGGCAGAGCCCATCAGCTGCGGCGGTTGCACCTCTGTGATAGCATATTTAAGAAGGGGAAAAAGTTGCTGCACAACAACTGCAGCTGGAAAGAGGAGTGAGAATATGTAAGGGAAACAACTTCAGCAGACACCCAGGTCAGTGAGGAAGGAGGGGCAGGAGGTGCTCCAGGTGCTGCAGCAGAGGTTCCCCTGCAGCCCGTGGTGAAGACCATGCCTGGGCAGGTTGTCAACCTGCAGCCCATGGAGGGCCATGATGGAGCAGCTAACTGCCTGCAGCCCATGGAGGACCCCACACTGGAGCAGGCTGGTGCCCAAAGGAGTCTGCGACTCCATGGAAAGCCCATGCTGGAACAGGATCCTGGCAGGACCTGTGGACCCATGGAGAGAGCAGCCCAGGCTGGAGCAGTTTTGCTAGAGCAGTCTGAAAAACTGCAGCTTGTGGGAAGGGCTCACGTCAGAGAAGATCATGAAGGACTGGGTCCTGTGGGAGGGATGCCATACTGGAGCAAGGTGAGGAGGAAGGAGCAACAGAGGCAATGTGTGATGAATTGACTGCAACCCCCATTCCCCATTCCCCTGTCCTGCTCAAGGGGGAGGGGGTAGGAAAAAGTAAAGAGTGAAGTTCAGCCTGGGAAGAAGGCGGGGGGGAAGATGGTTTAAGATTTGGGTTTATTTCTCATTACCATATTCTGATTTGATTGGTAATAAATTATTTTCCCCAAGTCAAGTCTGTTTTGTGCATGACAGTAATTGCTGAATGATCTCCCTTTTCATTGTATTTTTTTTCCTCCCTGTCTCATTGAGGAGAAGGAATGATAAAGTGGCTTGGTGAACACCTGGCGTCCAGCCAAAGTCAACTCACTACATCCCTATAATTTTAAACCACCTTTGTTAAAGATCACTGCATATTAGAAACAGGCTGACCAATTTTAAAGGTGAAGCACAAGAGAGAAAATACCACATGAATCTCTTGTACTGCCAATAAGAACCAACTTCACAGCTACCTTCTTTCCGAATCTATGTTGTTGGAGACTTTTTTGTTTTACTGATAATCTTGGTGAGTAGAAAGGAATTCCAAAGAAGACTTCCACAGCTCAGGCTGTACTGTCTCCTGACATTTGGCTCTAAAGCCATCCTAGGCCCTCCTTTAGCACTCACTGCAAGAAACGTAAAAAGAAACATTCATTCAAGTCAAAGACTGCAGTTTTGCCTTCGTGGGGTACTCATCTTGAAGCCTGATGTACTCTCAACCATGCAGTACACTACACCATTTGACCCTGCTACTGAATAAATAAGAGCATCAGGAGAGACCACAATAAGGTATGTTTTCTTTGTCTAGTCACTCTCTGTCTCTGTCTACATTTTTCCTATTTCTTCTTCAGATTTGGTCTGGCATAGCACCAATGCCCACTCTTCATTCATGTACTAAAGTCTAGTAAACTCTATGCATAATTTTACACAGAATGGAAACTTCTGGAGGGAAACTTCCTCAACATTTCATCCCCTCTAGGGATTTGAAGAAAATGCAGTCGCTTAGGTATGGCAATTTAACTTGCCCATTCTTTCAATTCTTCTGAAAGAAAAGCCCACAAAGGCAGACAGGTACCAAGCCAACTGAAGAATACCCTCATTGTCAAATCTTTCTGAAGTGTTAGAAAATGATTTTAAGTTATAAATATCTAACACATTTTTGAGTAAGAACCAGGGTATCCACAAATTAAATGCTGCAGAGTTTGCTGTAATGCTGGCAGCTGGAGAATGTAAGCAGCAACTCTCAGTGAAGTTCCTCCTTTTGCTGCTCCCCACCACCGTCTGCCAAGTCTGCATTTTCTGCAGCAGATTGACACCCCAGCTTTCCTACTTTTTTCACAAGTGCTAAAGCTCCAGTCTAGAGACAAACAACTGGGGCACAGACCATCAACAACTCTTTGAAAACATGGTTAGTGCTCTTAAGTGTGGTATTGTTCTGACTTTTCAGTTGGCCGTAAACTGCTTATTCTTCCTCTAAATAAACTTCTCATCTGAGGCTGGCTCAGGTAACTGGCACCCAACTAAAAGCAGACTTTCTCATACTCCAAAAGAATTTTTTCACTTGACAAAACTTTGCCAATTACACTAAAGCCTGGATTTCAAGAGCTCCATGTAGCCTCTGGCAAGGCCTGATTGCAAAGCTTAGCAGACAGTTAAGCAAAGGGGCGGGGTGGGGGTGGTGGGGGGCGCGGAAGGTTCAGTGCTTTTTCCTTGTTTTCAGGAAACGTGCCCCAGCAACTGCATCAAGGTCCTGTACTACAGCAGAAAAGTAGCTACAGCCTGTGAACTGCCCTTTTACAACAAGGAAATCATAGCCCCAACCTGCTGCTTTGGGAGCTGCTACTCAGCTTCATCAACCAAAACACTTCCTGAAGTGCGTCTTAGCACTCCTTAAGAGCTGCTGCCCCTCCTCCTGCTTCCCTTAGCTTCTCAACATGAGTTGCTAGGGCTCCACAGAAGAAGAGACTAATAATACTCACAAACTTCACTGAGCATCGGCTCAGAGCTTCCACCAATACCTTCAACAAGATTGCTAAACCACATAAATACCTTTATAAATGAGTGACCTTCACCATAAAAGTGAATACAATAAGGCCAGAGATACAGCCAGAGTATTTTTTTTTAATGAATCTGAATGACTTCTTACAGAATACCCTATTTTTAACTCTCCTGTGTTATGCCCAACCTTTTCCTTGACAATTTACATATTAAGCAGCTCTGCCTCAGAATAGTCACCAGTCATTCCTAGTGAAATCTGAGCTGTGCCGTAGGGCTCATTTCAACCAATAATACCAGTACCAGAGTAGCTGAACTATCCAAATAGCTAACTGGTCCTGGATGATTGTCTCTCTTGTACAACCAAGCAGAATCTCAGCATTTCTAAAACAAAATAAAGATTGTGTCTCAAATGCTGTCAGTGAGTGTGGAAAGCAGCAAACCCCAATTTCTCCTTCCTTCTTTCAGAACAGCTAAGCAATAAATTAGGACTTCCATTTGTGCT
Source organism: Microhierax caerulescens (assembly GCA_035590215.1). Classification (NCBI taxonomy): domain Eukaryota; kingdom Metazoa; phylum Chordata; class Aves; order Falconiformes; family Falconidae; genus Microhierax; species Microhierax caerulescens. The sequence goes on from JAVJGJ010000001.1 coordinate 63,814,054, forward strand.
GGGGTTTTGAATTACAAATTAGCACTGATGCAAACTAGTACTAAATTCTATCACCTGGGTGCCTGATGAGATAAGATCCCTTGACCTCTAATCCTGATTTTCCACAAACTGGCAGGGAAGCTGCTTTTTTCCGCTTAAGAATTACAGCTGTAGGTGTAGAAGGATAAAAAGTGCATGAAGGTAGAACAAAAGAGCTAACAACAAGCAAGGCAGATGGGCATCTTAGATGATCAAAAACCTATTTCATTCATTTTGCTTCTCTGCCACCAAGTTTCTCTACAACCTTGAGCAAGTCAATCATGCTCAGAATCACAGGCAAATAACCCTACAGTTCATGCTAGCGATGCTCTCAAGGCACTCCCAGCGCCTCCTGCTAACCCAAACCAGAACTGCTTAAGCCATGACTTACGTTAAACTTCTGACCAACCACTTGGGTAAATGCCACCACAACTCATAGGCCAAGGTTTCTCCCAGATATAAGGTGAAATCTCATCTGATATGTAGTTTAAAACACACTTATTGTGTTGGACACATGTAAGACAGCAGATGTAAAAGCTACTACCCATTTATCAGAAGACAGACCGCCCATATAAGAAGCTGGCAGACCATGTTTCAAATCCTTTTTCGGTCTGGTGGGATTTGAATTTAGGATTCTGAAATCCCCAGTGACTGACATTGCTGCTATGACTTTCAAAACTGTGGAGGAAGCCTCTGATGAACATTTCATACTGTCCAGAATATTTAATCATTCATAGACTCCCTACATCTAGTACAGAAGATGATCACTAGGGAGATCTGCATTCCAATCCCTACTGAGGTCACTTATTAATTTTGGGGGAAATTTTCAAATTAGAGTGACTGAGAAAAGCCTACTATATAATGCTTTATAGCCAAGCATTTAAAGATTGTACCTGTGAGAATGTGAGTGTGAGCTGAAAGCCCACAAACAAGTGTGGAATTTGAGTGACATGAAAGCTGGGAAAAACATCTCTGACCACTGGATTTGTAGGAAAACTGAGAGGTGGAATGGAAGGTGGGGAAAAAAGACAGGGAAGATTATGTGTATTCTGAAAGTCACATACAAAGGACATCCAGTGATTCCAAGTGCAAAAATGCAGGAACTAATGCAAGTGACGGATCTCTGGGATCTCTTTCCTCCTGATTAGTTTAAATGGGATCTGCCTTTAGCATTCATGGTTGTCTGACACATGCTAGCCTATATCTAATATCTTATATTATTCTATATACAATATATAGAATATACTATATATTATAGTGTGTGTGTACATATACTATAAAGTGTTGTCTTTAAAGACAATTTGCCATATATGGGACAAATTTCAACAGCAGAAGAATTGGCACAGGCTGAAATTTAGATCTATAGTTTGCCTCTGTCCCTCACACATGAAGAGAGAGCCTAATGACTTTCAAACATAAGCATAACTACTCTGAAATAGTATATAAACCTGGGCTTGGCCTTCTGTCACTAGTGATGTAACACCTCCTTTCTACTTAAGAAGAGTCTCATGTCACAGTGTCAGAGTGCTCAGTGCCCAAATATCCATAGTGATGAGAGCCAACTGATCCTCTTAGAGGTTTTTAGCAAATTAACAGTAAATGAAGAGCAAAATATTAGTTTTAGCTATCTGTTCCACAAGCAGCATAACTAATTCAACTGGCTTTTATACCGACTGCCCTGAGATTTAGCCACATATCCTCTGACAGCTAAGAATCAACTTTACATTGGAGAGTTGGAGAGAGAAGGAATTGATGGCAAAGCGTTCAAAGTCAGGTGGGACGGGGCATTGAGAAACCTGATCTAGTGAAAGATGTCCCTGCCCTTGGCAGGAGAGTGGACTAGGCAATTCCAACAATTCTGTGTTTCCATGATTCTACATGCCACAAACATTCCCTAAGTGAGGGCACTAGACTGAAGCGAGAGACCTTTCTTTCCCCCAAGCCTGGTACAAGCTATGTTAGGTTCTGCCATTTGCCTGTGAGACTTGGTTAACAGTCATTAGGTGGGAACTGGTACAGAAAAAGACAGGCAATGGAATTTTTTTAAGCTTTTTTGTTCATGGGGAGGGAGGGGTGGGAATCAACCAACATCCCAGAAGTCCAGTACAAATCTGGAGAACAAAACAAAAGTGATTTACATCTCTTCCAAAGGAGTTCTAAGACATATTTCCAGATGGAAATACTGTTAAAGAGAGGAGTTCTAGTGATAAGGGTTCTGAGAAAACATTACTGCTCCTCACTCCTGGAGTACCACATGACCTTCTAAAATTCCTTCAGAGCCCTCATATTTTTTCCTGGCATTAACTAGTTGCATAATAAAAGATTATTTAACATACATGTTTCTAATTTATAGTTCCATCTGCTTGACAATCCGATCTTACTATTTACAAGAAAAAAGTAAAACCAACCCCCACTACACCTATTTCAATTAACACAAGTATCATGAAAACAGTTTTCAAAAACTGTCCTTGCAAAGCTGATCAATGTTGCCTGCTTGTCACTGAATGCAGGCTGGCATTGCTGAGCTTACACAGCAGGAATACCTATGATTTCGTTTCATCACCAATGTTGTACAACAAGGGGCAAACAGACACGCTAGGAAATGCACATGTGAACAGCAGGGAACTAAGAAGGAAATCCAAAGCATCTCCAGCAAGTTCCAAAGTTGTTCAACAGTATTTGGCACCCCAGACATCTTTTTCTACTGAAAATCTTTTTCTACAGAAAAAGGAAAGCTTCTTCTACTTTCATATTTTCCCATATGAAATTACATATAATTTTCTGGCTACAATTTTCCATTTCTGAATCATTTACAATTTTCTGCTACAGCAGGCTTCATCCACAACACTCTAAGGTAAAATACCTCTGCTGAAAATTGAGTAGATAAGTGTATGCTAGAACTATTGATTTAAAATTTATTAGGCAGAATCCAGAAAAAAATTATTTAGCATAGTACAGAAAGCTCACTTCAGAAATCATCTAACTTTGCTTAGAAATCCCCCCTTTTTTTTCTTTTTTTTTTTTCTCCCCACCCCCCTGACCCCGCTGCCCCCTTCTTCCTCTGGGGCACATGCATATATTTACCTCTCCTCTGCACTGTGTCCAATCTGGCAGTTTAACATTAACTGCTGCCAGCAGACCAGGCCTGCAGTATTTTTCATTGCATCAGGCAGCAAGTGCTCTGATTTCATTATCTACACCTCACTACGCATGCTGATGACTCTGACATAGCCCCTGACTTGTTTGACTTCCTTCAACAATATTTATGCTGTGCTTTGCAAGACTTACATTAGCTGACATCTTTCATAACTCTGTTTTATTCTTCCAGGTACAATTTTCTGATATCAGGCAGCTCAAAAAGTGTAGGAGACTTGTCTCTAATCTCCTTGTAAGAAAACATTTTAGTGTCCACAGTCCAGATTTGACTTACTACGTGTACTGTTCATCCCAGTCATTAATGTAGCAGGGCTTCAGAGAATATGGAAGTTTTTTTGAGGCAAATTAAGTATATGTTTCCATTTGTAAACACATGAATCCAGGGCAAAGGTGTGATGAGTGGGAGTCTTCATAAGCACTGAGTTCCTACTGCTGGGACTAACACAACTACAAGCATCTATTAAAGATTCAAGAACCAAAGTTTCCCAACTCTCAGCCCCCAAGGCTGCATCCAGAAATGCAATTTTCCCTCTTATCTTTCCCATAAAATACGTATCTGAAACAAGAAACAAGTTCTAAATAACCTTCCAGTAAGCCTCAAAATATGAAACACATGATCCAGTTCTGAGCCCATTCAATATTTACCCTCTCCTGAAGATGCTAACAAGGAAAACTACACATTGCAACAATGCTGTCTGTTGGCTTTGTTCTTCTGGAAGCCTGTGTGGCTGACAGCTGAAACAAGCTGGCTTCTTGTTTCATGCAGGGGAATGGAAAATCTGGATACTGAGCTTTGGTCAGGCACCGGTGAACACTTTAGGACTAAAGTTGAAGGAGCCCGTAACACAATACATTTCGATAAGGACCTAGTGCTCTGTACCATGCAGGGTTAACCACCTTCAGGTAAATGGGCAACACACTTCTATAGGAGCATCTCTTTGGACAAATGTTAACTTTCTCTCTCAGGGGGGACTCTGTCCTTAGGATAATGAAGTTCTAATTAGCTAATACAAAAACACTATTGCTATTCAAATGACCTCCAAGACAGCATCTGATTCAGGGGGGGGCTATTGAATACAGAGAGAGGAAAATTTGAACAAAGGGGATCAGCAATTTTGAAGACAAGGGTTCATTTGATCAACTGAATTTTGATGAAAGGATAAAACACTATAACCAGTAATGTCTGCTGGAATTTGATTTAGGAGAAAAAGAAGTTCCTACTCCATGGAGGAAACATATTTTTGTCTACTGTCCATACTTAAGTATGGACTTTTAAATGAGTAGTACTTAGAAAAGGATATTACTGTATTTCTCCTCAAGAGAAGTACTCATAACAAAACTTTTTTTAAGGGGGGGGGGGCAAGTAGTAGGAGTTGATTCCAGCTTATAAGAAGACAAACTTTTAAGTCTCACACAAGCAGAATGCACACCCTATTAATGGATCTTGAACTGGTCAGGTCCTGCACTCAAAACCCAAACACTGAAGTTACCCCAAATCTGGGTTCTTCACCCCATGTGCAAGAGCTGATTCACACACAGAGTAGAGATATTTTATTGCATGTCTGCACAGAGATGGATGCTGGGTGGTAAATCCACAAAGCTGGCACATCTCTTAACACATCACACAGTATTTTATACACTTTGAACAATTGTTTACTATTAGTTACACTTAATTCTCATCAGTTCTTACAAGCTTCCACTTGGTTTAAAAGTACAGTGTTCTTTCTTCTCCACCATACATGCTCTGTGGGGAAGGGGATTTTGTTAGTAAGGGGCTCTCTTTGCTCCAGGGTGGATCTTTTAGTATGCTAATGAGATATTTCACACATAATTCCAGTAATTTTCTGTTTAGTCTCTTTAATCATTTGTTTCTCCTTGAACTTATCTTGTGCCCTCAACAAACTTATGATGTCTCTTCCTTCTCCCAAGGTCATGTTTTGTTACCTGTTTGTAAGAATTAACTAACATCCTCTGTTTTTCAAATATTGTCTTGTTTTTCATTATAGATATTTACTTTTTTTTTCTTTTTTTTTTCTTAAATAATTCTTGTATCACTGACATGATGCACATTCAGGATCTTTAGGACACCATCATGTTTCCAGCAATTAGATAATTAACTTGTTTTCCTAAGAACTCCTGGCTAGGGGTCAACAGAGTTGCCTCTAAAGCAAAACAAAACAAATCCCTCTCTACTATAATACTTGAGTTTTACTTGAAACAGAAAGGGGAAACAAGAACGGTGTTGACAGTATCATGCAGGCACATAGTGCTTCTCAGGAGATACCACGGATAAACACAAACCCATAGGGTTTTGCTCTTTGCATCAATGCCTTTATTTCCAAATACTAGAATTAAACCAGGATTACATGTAACTATTCAGCAGCACTGAGGAAGCATAAAGAATGCTTACGTTTTCCTAAGCCATTCTTTTTACACCCATTCCCCTCTGGCCCAATTTGGCTCAGAAAGGCAACAGAATGTTACCTAAGAAGAGACCTTCATCAGTCCCATCAGGATTCATGCATGTTTACATTGCCTCTTCCTTGATGCTGGCCCTGTCCATAAAGCTTGTAATACTGAGTGAGTAGTACACAAAAATAGAAGACAAATCAAAAGACCCTAGCACATTTCCTCATCACCAGTTTTCCTATAAAATGTCCACAAAATGTCTACTTAGTTAATATAGTCCATGACTTTGGGCTCCAACTGTTACAGTGCTCACTCAGGACAGGAGGAGTGTGTTGCATAGAGTTAACGGGCACCAAAGCCAGCCCAGGTTGGGTCACTGCTGCACTTTCACTGCTTCTTGTAGAGCTTGTTCTCCATCATCTATTGCTGTTACATACTAAAGAAATGCTGCCTTATAAGGAACCACACACCTTTATCCTCTCATACACTCACTATTCATCAGGTCAGAAGCAAACCAAGGAAATGCTGCCACTGCAGCTCAGCATTAAGGATGGTGTTTGCAGGCCCATCAAAGATCTCTTCTCTCAGACACACCCATATTTATTGCTTCTCTAATCAATTTTCAGCATCTGTCTGAATCCCTGCAACAGGCAGCCTAGGGGTAGGTTCTGCTCTTCCCATGCTTTTTGTCCAAAAAAACCCAAAGCCTGTTTTGCCTTAACTTTGCAATCCTACCCTTCCTGGGCCATGCCTGAGTCCGCTGCCATTAGGCCTAGCTGTCTACCAGGAGGCTCAGAGCAGCCCAAGGAGCCACAGCCACTGCCCGCAGTCAAGTCAGCGGACAAGACGGAAAGAACTAATTGTTGCTGCCCCTCCGCATTCCCCAGATGTGTAGGGAAGAGGAGCAGAACAGGCTGACTATGTGGCATGCAGCCTTCCAAAACCTCTTATTTTTCTCCAATAGCAGAAAACTCCTTCTATAAACAAAATGCTTACAGATAGAACACTCCTCAAAAACTTTCCTGCTGTCAGGCCAGAGACGGTTCACATAATTCATTAGACAAATATTGTAAAAATCCTCTGGATTTTCAGGTTACTGAAATCAAGTTAAAATTTGTACCAACTAAATCCATTCAACTGATGTGGTTCTCTGCTTCTAACCTTTCCATAAGTAGACCACCTAGAAAACTTAATGTATCAAGAAAATCCAAGAGAGATTTATAGGGACTGGGTAAACTGGTATGTTTTTACCTTTCTTCTGTCTCTGGGGAAAATTCAGTTCCACACCCAAAATGTGTAAAAGCTTTTGTAAGTCTAAATTCAGCCTCAGATCACATGCATCAATGTTTTTTTCCAACAGTTGTCTGTAGAAAACACCTGCTTTTCTGGACAATCTGTACATTGGATGCTACTATCACACACTTTTGCACCCTGCTCATGTTTCACCATGTCTCTAGAATTCAAATCCATTCAGAGACCTTTGATTTATGAACCAAGCCCACAGGGGCAGCAGATAAACAAACCACCACACTTTATAATAACCTAGCAACAAATACTGATCCAGGGAGCAGCAATACAGGTGTAGGTCCCTTAACTCCATCAAGGCGAAAGTGGGAGATACTCTCTTTCCTTGCTGGTCAAATTGTGCCCCTGTACAGAACTTGGAAGATGAACTTCAGCCTCTAGCCTGGACCCACATTCACACTTGCTCATGACATAGTCTTCCTCTTCCATACACACTTTTATTGTGGTCTTCTTTTCCTCAGCAAGTTTTATGTAACAAAACTAGTGGTTAGAAAAGATAAATATTTTCTGCTGTGTTCAGTGTCTACTGTGCTAAAGGAGAACTAAGGAAATAGCTAGCCCCAAAGCTGTCACACCTAAATGTGGGTTAGACACCATGCTGGTTATCTGTGCCAAATGGTTTTGCTTTTAGGCACACTGCAGACAAGCCGAATTTTACTCTCCTGGTTAGACAGGTGACTACACAGTTTCTATTTCAGCAATAAATGTGAAAGTTTTGGACACCTGGATTAATGAACTAAAAATCCCAGCACATTTCAGGGCAATTGGAGAAAGCTTCTGTGAAACAAGACCAGAGGTAGAAATTAGGCATATAGTGCTTTCATCATTTATTTTTTTTTAGACTCAGAGGCTTTGTCATTCCCTTAGAGGTACTCTAAAATCCAGAGAATTACAGTGCCATTCAAAGAGGGGAATTTCACTTGAAGTCTTCCAGTGTTGCTGTTAATTTCCACAAAAGACAGAAATACAGAAGATTGTGCCCTGCTTCTTTTCACCTGTTATTTATTTGAAAATTTAGAAACAACATTCTAATAGTAAAAATATAAACCTTACAAAAGAAATAGCAGTGACAGGTGGTGTTAAACCGCAGACTTTTATGCAAGCTGGCTTCATGCTCTTTAAAACCTGGGACAAAACAGAGTAAGGCAGCCTATGAGAGCTGGCTGTTGCTGGCATGCTACCAGGGGACCAAAGATAAATAATAAATCAGAGGCTGTAATTAGGTGGTTTATGTGCAAAATAGCCCTCTGTGCAAGGTTTAGCACCTGCTACTGTGGTTGATATAATTTTCCTATTTTTGTTCACCTTCAAGGTTTGGTGAGTGTGCAGGAAGATCAAATAAATCACCATCTCACCTTCACATGAATCTAGCAGGAAGATCTTTTTGGAGCCTTCATTTGGTGGAGAAGGCAGGCTACAAACCATGGCAGTTACCAGGTAGCTCATTCCTCATTCCTCTTCCATGCAGAAAAAAGAGTTAGTCCCATGACATAAGGGTACTGTCTTTCATGTTAACATAGAGACAGTTCATACTTAACTAGAATTTTCTTATTCAGTCATATGATTTCTGGAGTCATGTCTTGATTACGCTTTCCACAGATGCTTGAAAGTAGCCCATTTTTCAGACTCCACAAATATTTGGCCCTTGCTGACAGCCAGTCATGCAGTGACAGTGTCCTAGACTACTGTGTGATCCTGAGCAAATAATAACAGGCTTCACATCATCTACATAACTCAGTTGGGTTATTTTTTTTTTTAAATGCTCTGAATTATTTCATTTTCAACACGGAGTTATAAATAATACTTGTGGGATCTATTGGTCCTGTGATCTCTGCATCCCACACAGATGGCTGTAGTTATTCCAGCTTCAACACTGTAGTTCCCTCCACAATATTCTGGGGTAGTGAAAATTTTCTGTAGCCCTGATGATTACTCCATGTACTGAGTTAGTAACAGACTTGTACAAATTGCCTGTCTTACCGTGTCCTCAAGTTTCCTTCCAATCAGTGGATGTGAAATTCCCATAATATGAAATCTATATAATGTCTACCTTGCTGGTAGACACTAACTGCTGTCTACCTTGCTGGTGTCTGCCTTGCACTAGTGATAAAACATATCCTGGAGAACTGAGATCTACAGTACACAGTGAACAAACAGTTTCTGTATATAGCAAATCAAGTGAGCCATACTGGTTCTCACTGTATTGGAACTGGCACATGTAGAACAACAGAAAGTCTTCTGACATCAATGGGGCAGAATCATGATGCAACTCTTCTAGCAATAAGTGGTTTTGAAGAAAACTTTCATTAATCAATGGACATTAAAAAGACAATGTGACAGTGTGGGTGTCACATATGGTTACGTTAAAGCTGCCCATTGTAAATTCTCAATTATTAGCAGCCATCTATGGCTGAACTGTATAAACTTTCAGAATGCTCTCATACTTGCTTTGTCCCTTCTTCAGAGAGAAGCTCTGATGTAAATGGCTTTTCTTGTTGATAGCTACTCTGAAATCAAAAGTTTTGCAAGAAGATATGACATATCCTTTCAGGCACATGGAAGGCAAATGCCACTCCAGTGAAAGCCACCAGAAACTGAAGGAGAAACTGAACTTTTCAAAGCCATTTAATTTACTTAGCCATGGTAACTTTGCACATTTCGGCTGCATTAACTGAGACTAAGAAACTAAGAATTAGGGAGCTAATCAAGACTAGAAGATGGAAGGAACTTTGCCAAACCATTGCAAACTGAAGACAGGTAGAAAAGATGCTGTTATCCAGAGCTTTGCTTTACTTTAATCTTTCTGGTGTTTCTACTTTTAGGCAAATCAAGCCAAAAGCTTAGATTTATAGGTGCATTCAAAGCTACATTTGAATACCACAAGGTACTCTTTAAATATCTAAGTCTTTGCTATAAGTAGATGTCATGGTTTAACCCAAGCTGGCAACTAAATACTATGCAGTCGCTCACTTACTCCTCCATCAGAGGGTTGGCGAGGAGAATTGGGAAAAAGGTAAAACTTGAGGGTTGACATACAAACAAATTAATAATCAAAATAAAATTAAAACTACAATAACAACAATTGTAATAAAAAGGAGGGAGCAGATGAAAAGAATAAAATCCAAAGGGAAGGAAAAAAACACCCCACAAGTGATGCACAATACAATCACTCATGACCCACCGACTGATGCCCAGCCATCGACCAATGACCCATGAGCAGCTATCAGCAGGCCCTGGCCAGCTCCCCCAGGTTTATACACTCATGATGATGTTATATCATATGGAATATCCCTTTGGCTAGTTTGAGTCAGCTGTCCTGGCTGTGTCCCCTCCCAACGTCTTGTACCCCTCCAGCCTTCTCACTGGAAAGGCCTGAAAAACAGAAAAGTCCTTGACTTAACATAAACATTACCTGGCAACAACTAAAAACATACATGTGTTATCAACATTATTTTCACACCAAATCCAAAACAGCACTGCACCAGCTACTAAGAAGAAAATTGTCTCTATCTTAGCTGAAACTAGGACAGTAGTCTGCTTTCTAAGATTCTGACTGCACCTTAACTAACTGGAAAATGGGGTCCTCTCAGATTTCATTCTGAATGTAGCCGAAGATCTGGATAAAAAAAAATATATATATACACACAAATATTTCTATTCTAAATATATATATAAATACATACAAATCCAAAGCCCTATGATTATTAAAATAAGTTATCCATAACAAAATGTAATGAATATTCAGTCTAGTTCTAATTCTGGATCAAGTTCTCACCTCTTTCATTCCATAGAAGAGTTAATCATAAAGTTATTGTGATCAGTTATATTGTAACTAAATATGGTTAAAATATTGACTTCCCCAATGTTTTTGTTACAGTTGTCTTGGTTCAAAAAGAGCTCTAAATCTTTCAACAAAATATTTTGAGAAACAAGAAAATGTGATTATAAAATCAGTTAAAACTGTGGTCTTGAGAGACCACAGTTTGTCACAGAATCACAGACTGGTCAGGGTTGGAAGGGACCTCTGGAGGTCGTCTAGTCCAACCGCCTGCTAAAGCAGGTTCATCTACACCAGGTTGCACAGTCACATCCAGACAGGTTTTCAATGTCTCAACGATGACTCTACAACCTCTGCGGGCAGTCTGTTAAGTGCTCTGACACCCTCAAAGTAAGGATGCTTTTCATTATGTTCAGGTGGAACTTCATGTGTTGCAGTTTGTGCCCACTGCCCCTTGTCCTGTCACTGGGCACCACTGGAAAGAGCCTGGCCCCATCCTCTTGGCACTGGCCCTTAAGACATTTGTAGACATTGATAAGATCCCCTCTCAGTCTTCTCTTTCCAAGGCTAAACAGGCCTAGATCTCTCATCTTTAAATAAACATTTAAATGTAATTTGATTAAAACCAGAAAGAAAGCCCTGCTTTGAACACAGAAGAGGTCTAGATGACCTCCAGAAGGTTTCTCTTCCAACCTAAATACCATGACTGAGAAGGAACACAGAAAGTATATTTCAGACACATTTGAGTTGTTATATTCACAACTAGGCAAAATAATTTTCTGTAGTAGTAAAGTCCAATAACAAAAAGCATTGAGGAAAATCTAATTTTTTTCATAATTTTTTCAATTATTGTCTTTTTTTTTCTGAATTTTTCTAATTTCATTTACCCAGTATGTTTCACCTACATCTTAACTGCAGATGCAAGAAAGCAGGATACTTTATCAGTATTAGCTCTTGCTGGTCAAAACACATCCCACTTTAGACGAGATGAATATGCTGTATTTTTTATAGCCTTATCTTTTAATTCAAGTTGAGGAATTTCAATGTTATATGGAAAAAGGCAAAGAAGATGACTCATGCTTTCAGATACAGAGGAACAGCAGCAGATCTCTGTAACAGAGCACCAGGATACAGTACAGGAGTGTTTTAAGGCTTCTGGAGAAAGTGAATTTACAATTTCCATGCAAATGAAGTAAAAACTACAAGATTAACTCATTCATATAGTTTTGTCCACAGTAGCTGCTCGGAGAAGGCAAAGCCATCCTGCCAAAACCTGACTGTATGACCAACAGACTTAGGTCACTCAGCAGCCGAGCTGTCCAGGCTTGGTGGAAGAGTAAATCCTCACACTACACAAGGTGCACATCCAAACACCAACTCAGCGTTGCTGAGTTGCCAGCAGTCATTTATACCGCATCTGAGAAACTTCCAGAGTTGTTCCTCCTCATATTTCCTTTTCCAACACACTGCCTAAATTGAACTGCATTCCACAGCTCTTCCTTCTGGGGCTCTGACTGTGTAGCTACCCCAATCATGTTGCCTGATATATGAGATCTATGAGAAAAGAAGGATTTAGGTATGTTATAATTCATAACTAAACTTTTTTTACAGACTGTAGAGCTCCTAATGGTGTGTTCAGGAACTCTGTGGGAAAGCATTAGACCAGCAAGTCAGCTATACAGCAGGTGAAGCAGAAGACTTTTGCTATAATTCTTACTTGAAGACCTGGCTTCACATTTCTTATAAAGGTATATGCATGAATAATGCATAAACACATTTGGAAACTGATTCTGCAAAGGAAATATAAAACTGACCCTCCACCACAGATGCTTTTTCCTTTGTACTGCCACTGGATGGGATTTTTCCTTAAAGCATACCATATTGCCTGAGGTTACAAAAAGGGTCATTAAACGAAGAACCTATCTGGCTCAAGAAGGTGTGCCTACAGGGTTGTGGTCAGGTAGGAGAAAACTGAAGGGACATTTCTCTTTTGCAGCTTACCCCAACCTGTCCCTAAACAAGCATATTTTGTATTACAGTACACTGGCTAGTTTCTAACAGTCCTGCAAGACTGAAACAATACGGAAAGGCCTGCTTTTCTGTTCAAGGGAGCTGAAGCAGTTCAGTGCTAGGAAAAACAAGATCAACAGTTCTCACAAAAGAAAAAAAAAAAAAAAAAGAGGCTTCTGAACCTCAATCAAAAGTTGCCGTTTGGTTTCTCTTAATGGTTCTGGAGTAAAATGTATAGAGATTTTAATTAAGCTAGAAATTTTTTTTTAGAACTAAGACAATATTGCCACCTTGTATTAGAAGGATTCCTTAAAATTAGAGGTGGGGGTGATGACATTTATGTGCTTCTTCTGTATTAACACTTTTTTTGTTGCAAAACCTCAGCAACCTGAGTCTCAGAGAAAGCCAGCAGTTCAATCTGTGCAAAGCATCTAAACACTGAGCCTCAGATCCCAGGTCAAAGAATAAAGGGCCATAACACATGTATTGTTCCTTAGACCAGATTTGTCCCAGTTCTCAGATGGAGTCAAAGCACAAAATAGCTCAGCCCAGTAGCTGGTGTAAATTGATACAATGCTGTTGATAGAGCTGCTCTAAAATGCAGCTGTCTTCACTGGAGTCTACAGGATTTCTACTCTTCTAGGAGACAGCCTTATAATTGTCTGCATCCTTGACTCACAACTATAATTTGGCCAACCATGCAAGTGCAATTTTGACATCCACCCCTTAAAATCCATTATCTCTTTGCAACAATTACAAAACACCGAAACATACAAAAGGTGTGTGTGTGTGTGTGAATCAATACAGCCCTATAATGATATTATTCCAAGCATCTATGTTAAGTCTGCACACATCCTTTCCCATTCCCACTTTGCTATCAGCTTCTATCAACAGCCTATTGAATACTACAGGGAGTGGGGAGGGAAAGATGGTAAATGAACACAGCTTTCTTTCTAAGTGGGCAATATTGTGGATGCACTGCTGGAATAACACAGGGATCAGCATTACTGCTGAATTTTTTCTTGGATGTTTAAAACATAAGAACTGATGGCAGTAAGTGTTTCACATATTCTATAACAGCAGTCCATCAACAGCTTTATGTGTTTATGTAACAAGGAAAATAAAAAGGTAAAAATGTTTAATAAGCTTTTTTCCAAACAAAACCATTTTCAAACTTGTTTGTAGCTACATGGGAAATGGGTTGATAAAACAGTTCAGCACTGAAATAAACAAGCTTTGTATAAGAACACAAAGTATATTTGAACAACTTTAATGGAAGAAATCCTGTTTTAAAGAAAAACAGAGACAGTAGAACCTTTCCAAGAGAAAAGGACAGTTCCATGCTTATTCTTTTTTATCTCCCGAGACAGACAGCTGCTCACATTGTTTGATCAAAATATTAGCAAAAGCATTTGCAAGACAGTTGCCAGGATGGTTAAGTTCAGCATCTTCATTATTCTCCCATGTTCTCCAAATTTCATTAGTAGTCAAATTCAGTTCTTTTGGAAATCCTAAACCATTTTTGTTCATATTTAAACTTTCCTCGGGAAATAGAATTAAAATATTCCCGGAAAATTATCTTTTGGACTAGCTCAAGGTGAAATATCAAGTCCTGCTTCTGAAAGTTTTCCCACAACCCCAGAGCCAGAAGGCCTGCACAAGGCACTTAACTAACTGACTAGCAACCAACATTTCTAGTTTTAATTTTCTTCCAGAAAAGAAGATAATTGCTTCACTTTTTCATGTTTTCCTTTACACGCTCCTGTATAAAATAGCTACAGTGAACTCCAGATTAGTCATTTCCTAGCACTTTATGACCTGTTGGGTAAAGAAATCTCAAGCCAATAGTCCCTACACAGATTTTTGTTTGCCAAGAAATATCTGACCCTGGAATCAATTATTGGTTAATTATTCTATAAATTTAACTCCATATAATCAAAGAGACTCATTGGGTTGGACCACACCACCTGTTCTTTGCTAACTTTCAGGAAGAGCTTCCAAAGCACTGAATTTGCCTCTTTCCTAGGCACCCCAATACCCATTTTGTAGTATTTCAGGTTTTCTATGTGCATATGACCAAGCTGTGAAGATACAGTCCTCTCATCCCTGTGGTTTTATGATATTTCTGTGCCTCAGGAAGAACACACAATGTTAATTGTAGAGCTGCAGCAAAGACTACTTGTGCTTTATGGCCAGATTGCCTCCATTGTCCTGCCAGAGGAATCTGCCTCACTTTTCTGACAACCTTGATAAATTTGTGGGCACCCCCCTCCCATTCAAGAAAGAAATCCTACAGATAACCTCACTGTCATTTCTTCACCTTTTATTTTCAGCTTCCCTTCAGCCATGGCAACCAAAATCACTTTCCCAGCCACTTTTTTTTCAGCTGATCACCACTGCCTCAGTGCAGCCAGCACCACCTGCCACCTCCCAGTTAATGTTTTGGGTTTCTGCAAGTCTGAAGCTTGAAGTCTATACACTTCATAGCTCTGATGCCTCAGTAAATAAGGAAGATTCCCTCAACAAGACATGAGGTATCAGCCCTCTTACTAGAATTTAAACAGGTCTACAGCAAGCAGATGAGTGGAAGGCATTAAGGGCCATCAATTAGCACCTGCTGAAAGGCCCAGTTTCTCTTACCAAGGGCTGTTTAGTGCATTTCAAACTACAGAACACCAAAAGTCCTCTTTTCTTTCCACCATATCCTAAGAGTGGAGGACTAGTACTCAAATGCTGCATCTCCTGCATGTTCTTTTTCAGCTTCCTCCTTTTTAGCCGTTTATCAGGGATACTGGGCAATAGACACCCACCTGTTACGGAAGCAATTTAGTCTCTTGTTATCTGCACATCTCAACACCATCTTAGCTATTGAAGCTTCTGTATTTAGAGGGCATGACCTTTTAGACTAACACTTTTCCTCTCACAACTAATACTTCGAGCAAATCTTCAAGCCACAGGAAGAGTTTTCGGTATTTAGTAGTTCTCACTTTCTCCCAGTGCTTTTCCCCATTTTTTTTTGTCCAAAGCTTGGTGACAGAAAGAACAGTTTTCTTGTTAGCAGCTCAATCACCATGGCTAGAGCTCAAGCCTATTCCCTCTACCTCAATTCCTTCTTCTTCCCTTCTTTCCTAGATACAAGCTCCTACAACACCAGGGTACATACTTTTATCTTAAGTCTCCCATGCTCATCCTTGGTGTGGCTCCCATGCCTAGTGAGTAATGTTTGCTGGGCAAAATCATCAATTACCCTCCCATTACACTTCTCAGCATTTGGCTGCCCCCCGCCACTTACTTTTCACTTTTTTCTAGTCCATTGTGCCTCAGCATTTCTTGATACATTTCTCTCTGACAAAAATCTCATCTAAGCTCTTAATGTCCCTGTTCTGTTAAAACAGATTGATCTGCAGAAAGTTGGATTATTTTGAAGGGAATAAAAGCATTTAAATGGGGGTCAAGAAGCATGAGAAGAAACAGCTTGCTGGTGGCAACTTTTCTTGACCACTATGTCCAATGGAAGGAGGAAAGGATCAAATACAGTGATTTTATCCTGCAAAAATATTTTAAGCATTTCAATATCCATTCATAGAGGATGGATATTATGATTTATTTTGTTGCACATTCAAATGTATTATCAGTATGTACCTCTTTTACTAGGGAGAGTGGTATTTATTATAGTCCACTAGTGAGCATGCATTAAGTCATCTTTGGCCTGAGTTGCAGAGTATGTGAGCGTGTTCGTTAGGGCCATGCCCCAGCAACCCTAATTCTTTTGTTTATGCAGTTAAAGACCATTCATTTTGTCTGGAAAGTCCCATTTCAGTCCTTCATGTTTTGGCTACCACCTCATTCTCAGAGTTCACCTAGCCTGTGCATGATTCCTTGTGTAAAGGCAATAATTTTTGTAAGGAGTTCCAGTATTTTTTGTTAGACCAATTGCTACATCTAGAAAACACAGATGATCTTTCATGGAAATTCTTACCTGATTTTTCACAGTTTATCTCAAATAGGGTATTCTTTTAGATGTTGCCCTGGTTATGTCTTTAGAATATCTTGTCTATACTCCTTGCACCACACCAAACACAAATCTTCATGCCTAGAGGAATGTGGACAAGCTAAAAAAAAAATATACTGCTTGATGTGAAAGTGCATTTTTTCATGCTTGGGTTCAAAGAAGAAGAAAGAAAAGAGCACCAGCTGGAAAAAAACCCCAAAACTTCTACTAACTAAGCCAGCTTGAAACATTTGTACTTTGTTCTTCAAAAACATGCTGTCTAGAAACACTGACTTAAGGGATACAGGAAGGAAAGAAAAGAGCATTGGAAAGTAGATGAGAGGGAAGATGCACACATCAGTAATTTATAGACATGTGTTTAGTTTGATGGGCTAACTTGGATCCAAAATTTCTGCAAGACAGTTATTCTGTTGAGAGCCCAGGGTTCTCTGAAATCTGAATGTGGAAAGGAGACAATTCAGTGATATTGCTATTGCCTCAAAACTGAGTAAGTCTCATTGTGGCATAAGCATGACAACAGGCAGAAAAGCTCAATTTTTGGTAGCATAAACCAGTTCTGAGCCTGTTCAGGTTTGTTTATGGTCCCATACTGACATACTTGTGAATATTGTAGCCAGAGGTCATCAGCCAGTCATTCAATTCGTTTTACTTGGCTGATGTGATGTCTGCATATCTCCTGGACTTTAGTATGCAGCTCTGTGAAGCTGGAAAGGATAATCTCCAGTGGGCTGACAGCTCCTAGCAGCGCTGACAGGCTTACTGACTTCCCAAAGATCAAGAAGCTCTGTGGCAGAGCATGGGTGGTTACAAGTGGGGCATTCCAGAAGAAATAGGTACAAGCAGGAAACAGGAAGCCCTGCTCGTAGCATTTTGAGCCATTTCCATGTCACCTAGGGACATTGCTTCAGGAATTCTGAAACCACAGGATCCCATAAAAACTCACCAATCAATCACTGTTAAGCTGTCTCACTGTTAAATTGTTCAACAGCAGATGCTAGAACATACTCTCTGAAACATAAAATTAATTTAAAAGATTTGGGGTTTTTTTCCTTAAAGAAACATCTGCCTGATACAACTCATTAGGGTATCAGCAACGAGGGAATACCATGTTGGCAAGGACACGCTCATGAGACCCTTTCACAAAAGACTCCTTATCCTTTCAAAAACCATATTGAACTGACACCTGCTATTTCAGAAAAGCTTAGTATCAAGCAACCTTTCTCCTTGAGTCTAAATAACAGAGAGCTCATCACTGTACAGAACTTGCTGGCTGTCACCCAGGGAAATGAAATTTTTTTTAAATCTCATTAAATCTTTTGGTGCTTTTTCCTTCATAAAAATCCAGCATAATCATTGCTTTTTTTATAACATAAGAAAATGCAAATAAAACAATCAACTTTGGATTTCTTTTCCTGTTTAACACATATGATTCCCTTACCCACTCTGTCCTTCTTCAAAAACTTCCAGTGCACAGGGAAAAGCTGTGTTGTAGTGTTAAAAGGTGTATGAAAAGTACACTACCTCTAATGAAACATTTGATTGTGAAGTGTATTTAAAAAAGCAAAATCCTTTTTGAAATGGAATTGTGACCTTTTGGGAGCTGTGTTGGATTGGATAGATTCAGCGAAAAACTGAATTATGCACTGTAAGAGCAATCCTTCTGCTGAATGCCCTGCTTAAAGCAACTCTGAAAGAGCATAACAAAGAAATAAACACACTTCTTGCTTCACAAAGAGGCGATTCAAAGCTTCACTCCTTGAAAGCTCAAATCCATGTGGAGTTGAACAGTCCTATGATGTGTGGAACATCCTTGAGATCTACTAAGTCTTAAAGGGAGCAAGGGAGCTCATTCACATTTCAGAAACGAGCACATCCTTTCTAAGTGGAGGGTCCAAAATGGACAAGACACAACATCTTCTATACTTTGCAATATTCAACTACTTGAACTGTATTTCTACTGATTTTCATCAGCTGCACTGTGCTTACAGCTCAAAGCTTGAGCGTAAGGGCTATTTTGGAAGCAATTATTAAACATGATATTCCACAGGAGTGCAAGAGTGAATTACAGATTATTGCAATTATTTATTTCTTTGTGACTGTCTGATTTTGTTTTATGCAAAGTCTTTCACAATTTTATCCAATCTTGCCTTACTGTAGATTTTGTGCTTTTTTCACAATTTTGTGAGTGCTTGTTTCTTTTCAAGTCCCATTCCCGGACTCATGTATTTTGGGATACTTTCAGCTTCATCCAAATAATAAAAACAACATTCTGGTGTTCATGGCTGTGACTGATGGAGGAAGGTTTAGAAGCGATGGGCACGGGTGATGTGCCTGTAAAACCCAGGGCCTGACTGACCACAGCTGTTGCAAAGAAGCTAACTATCTCAGCACAGAGGAGACTGGAGGGTGGCTTTTTTTCTAGAGGAACAGCTATCAAGAGTTGAATGGATGAACTGGTGGTGTAAATGTTTTTCTTGAGTTCAGTAAAAGAGTGTGGCTGTCCTGAGTTAGCCAAACCAGCAAGGAGGGAGTGAATGTATGGCTCCACCCAACACAGAGTATAAAGCCTGAACAACTAACAAGAGTTTTGAGGAGAACAATGGGGTTGAGTTGGCTTCCTGGCTATTGAGGGTGCATAGCATCATGATGATGAGCATATTATAGAGACTGGTAATGAGAATCACAATGGTATTGTAATTAAACTGTATATTGCAAATGCTATATATTTTGCAAGTGTAACTTACATTGATACTGTGTTATGCAATATAGTCTATCTCTCTTCAGAAATCCCACGGAATATCCACTTTCTTTAAATAAGCAAATTTGGTATTAAACATGTGGAATATCTAAAAGAACCTGGTCAGAGGATATTGAACACTGACAATGGTAGTGAATAAAAAGCTGGAAAAAACCCAAAAGACTTCAAAACAGCTCAAAGGGCTTAAAATCTAGAAGAAACAAACTTTCAAATCCTTTTTTTAAAATGTTATGGTAATTAAGTTAATTTCATAATTTCATGAGGCCTGAATGCTGGTCCTGGTGGAATAATATTGTGCCTAGTAGGAGTTGACTTACAGACATGGCTTTTGTCCCCACTCCATCTGAGCAAACCGGACAGCAGTACATGCCAGTTTTTGAACTGACTCTTAAGTTATACTGTTACCCCAATTCTGGGTTCTTCACCTGGTGTCCAAGAGCCGATTCACACACAGAATCGAGATATTTGTTTATTGCATGTCTGCGCAGATGGGTGCTGAGTGGTAAACCCACAAAGCTGGCACTCCACACATGGTAAAACATTTTATACAATTTGAACAGTTGCTTATAATTATGTTTAGTCACACTTAATTCTCACCTGTTCTTAGGAAGGTCATCTCCATTTAAAGATACATCATTTTCTTTTATTTTTCACCACCCACCACTTCTCTGGGGCACAGGGTTTGTTATTAGGGGACTTTGTTTGCTCAGGGTGCATCTTTTACTATACTAATTAGGATAGTTCACACATGGTTCCAGTAATTTTCTATTTAGCCTCCTTAGCCATTTGGTTCTCCCTGAGTTTATCTTGTGCCCCTACTTGACATATTTATAGTGCCTCCTCCTTTGCCCAAGGCCATATTTTGTTAACTATTTGTAAGGATTAACTGACATCCTCTGTTTTTCTAATTCTTGCTTGTTAACTATAGATATATATTTTTTTAAGTAAATAATTCCTGTATCAATACTATATTTTCAGAGGCATATTTACCCACCTTATATCCACTGTTAAAATGTTTTTGCTTAAATAACAGATGACACAGTAACTTTGGATATAAATATATTACTTAGCTAATCTGAGCTGTTTATTTTATTCCTTGGATAACTAGACCAAATCTAGACAGATCTAGGTACAACTGGCCAGCAACTGCAGCAATTTTGTGTGCAATATCTGAAGCAATGCTTCCACATTTCAAAGAATTGTTTTATGGGAAAAATGTCTGCATGGCCTTGTGTTATTGTCTGTTCTTTTGAATTCTTGCTAGGTGATGGGCCATAATTAAATTAAGTTCTATTTTATTGTATGGGAGGGAGAAAGCTTGGGAACCTAGCACTTGATTTTTCACAAACCTGATAATTCAATGTCTAATGTTGGTCTTCTGGAAAAAAAAATAAAATTCAAAGCCTGTAAGACTTTTGGACCAGGTTCTCAGCATCATTCCACTGAAGTCAATGGAGATTTGCAGAAAAACATCAGCAGAGGACTTGCTATCTATGATTTGGTTTTCACATAAAATCCCACCTCTGTGACCAGCAACATATACTGCACAAGGCTTTTTGTCCATTTGATGATTTATAAGAATTAAATGGGTGTAAGGGATTAATCTAGTTCTCTCTAAAAAAAATAATTTAACTAGAATTGTAATGAAACTAAAGTAGTTTTACACTGTTTTTAGAGTGGAATGTAGCTCCATTCTGCCATGACCTTTGACTTAGTGTTGGTTCAATTTAATTATATGGTGTGACTTATACTGCTGTCTAGAAAAAAAATATGGAGGCAAAGAAAAATTACTCCTGCTCATCAAAATGCTAGTTTTTGAGATAGCATCCCAGACATTTGGACAGTGCTCACTGGCTATCCGTGCTACGTTGCTGCTAACTGTGTAGAAATACATCCTGACACAGAGAGACTGTGATGAGAGACAACGATGCCAACATCTCTTAGGAATATGGTTGCCCAAGGGAGTTAGGCTGCCTACACATTTGTGGAAGCAGGACTTTGTGTTGCTGACTGTTTCTGAACTGTCATGCCTTAAAAGAAAAAAAAAAAGGGAAAACCAAAGGTTGTCATTATGTTCTACTTTCTGCCTTATCTGTTTATCTGTAAGACAAAATAAGAAACGTTTAACCTGAGAAGTTGTCTGGTTTAATTTAAGGAAAACAGACACTAAGCACTCCTTTACTAAGTAGGTCAGAAAATTTCCAAAGGCATGCAACATGCATTTTGTGCAAACATGAGTCAGTAGGCAAATTAATTGAAAAAATGGACACAGAAGATTTAGCATTTACCTTATGATCTTTTCTTGGGATTCAAAAACCCAAGAAGCTATGAGTTTTACTACTATCTTAGTTAAATATTCCTCTTTCATTCTATGAAAGGGTGTCTCAGAAATCTTGGGCTTGTTAAACTTAGGTGTAATACAACTGTATGTTTCTTAAAGCTTTGGCTCTGTTGCACTTCACCCTCATTGACACAGTCTTTGGATATTACCAGCCCATGTGAAGGGGGTTTGAGCTTAGCTATCACAGACAAAGCATAAGGACAGTTTCTGTCCTGACAGATGCTCCTGGGTTGGTAGTGTCTGTTGAGATAGGACATTAATCCATAGGGCATTAAAGCCTTCATACCCCAAGCCAGGACTTATCTGTCAAAATTCTCTCTCAAACATTGTAGGGATATCTGTGGCTAGTAGATACAGCATTTCTGATACTTTTTCTAGCAGCTGGATTTTCTGTGGCTAAACTGGTTTCCCTTCTTACTCCAAAAGAGGGTAATGGAAAAAGATTAGTAAAATCAATGAGTGAGGTGAATTTCAAACCATGAGCCTCCCCTCAAAACGTTCGTTTTGATTTGTACAGGCTTTGGTGTTATCCAGTGTGAATCCAGCTCTCTTTAGACTTGGGGGCTTGTTTGAGGCTGTGAATTTCACCAGGAAGCAGGACTTATGTGGGGAAGGGTTTGCAGAGCTAAGCCTAATTCTTGCTTCTTGTTGAGATGACTCCATAGCATCTAACGAGCTCCCACTGAATTGGAATCTGAAGCCAGTATAATTCAATCCAATGTTTATTAAGCTCATTCCTTGGCAAATTCCTAAGTAATTTACTAAATAATTAACCTATTTGAATGTCAGTATTTTGGTTTTGATGTCTAGACTTTTTATTTCCTTTTCTCCTGCTGTACGGTACCAATATGAGACTTGCTTGCAGGTTTATTATATTAGTTAGAGACGTTCTTTTTTTCCTTGGAAATGGTTTCTTGAATGTGCATTTCTGAGCAATAGAAGCTGTTTGGATTATCTCTTGGGGTGTAATACATTCTCTCCGTACATTCAAAAAGCATCTTCTCTGAAGGTCTTTCAAGTTGCATAAAGAAATGTACCAGTTCATAATAAAATACCCCTGTTTAGGACATGTGGAGGAAAACCCCTTTTGTTTTTCTTCTGTCATTCAAACAGTTTCACGTGCTAAAGATCTGAAAGAAGAAACAGCTGAAATGATTCACAATGAATGCATTTCAAGAAAGGGTCTCTCTGTTTCTGTTCAGAACAGCACACATCGATTGGGCTTTATGTTAAACTTCTTCAGCCTTGTTTAACTCTACCTGTTGACCTTGAGCAGATCCTTACAAATAAATACATGTGCTGGTTTTGGCTGGGGTAGAGTTAATTTTCTTCATAGTAGCTCGTATGGGACTATGTTTTGGATTTGTGCTGAAAACAGTGTCGATGATATAGGGATGTTTTAGTTACTGCTGAGCAGTGCTGTCACAGTGTCAAGGCCTTTTGTGCCCCTCACCCCACCCCACCAGCGAGCAGGCTGGGGGTACACAAGAAATTGGGAAGGGACAGAGCTGGGACAGCTGACCCCAGCTAACCAAAGGGATATTCTACATCATATGGCATCACACTTAGCATGTAAAGCTGGGGGAAAAAGAAGGAAGGCAAGGACATTTGGAGTTACGGCATTTGTCTTCCTAAGTAACCATTATGTGTGATGGAGCCCGGCTTCCCTGGGGATGGCTGAACACCTGCCTGCCTGTGGGAAACAAGTGCTGAATGAATTCCTTGCTTTGCTTTTCTTGCATGCAGAGCTTTTGCTTTACTTATTAAACTGTCTTTATCTCAACCCATTAGTTTTCTCACTTTCAGTCTTGATTTTCTTCCCCCTTGCAGTAGAGTGGGGGACTGAGCAAGGGGCTGTGCCAAGCAAGCAAGCTTAGTGCCTGGCTGGGGTTAAATTATGACATACATTTAGTTTCCTATCCTGAACTGCAATGGACTCCAGCATAAGAGGATGCCAGACTTGAGATCCAAACTATAGCACTTCCATATGGAATCCTACAATATCAGGAAGACATTAATTATGCATAGATATTGTGAGAACTCTGGTTACTCTTTCAGACTCAACTAGAAATCAAAATAGGAAGGCAGATCAGCTGGTAAAAGCAACATCTGTATCTTGTCATTAAGGCAAAGGTGGCATTATCGACAGGCTCAGTGGTTGGTACAGAGATTTGAGGGAAGGCTGGAACAGAAGTGGGACAAACCATGGGCTACTAGAAGAAGCTTTAAATATTCCTCAGGCTGGACCTGCAGGAGGCTATCACCTTTTATAGTGGGACAGTATCCTGGGTATGTGTAGGATGGAACACACTGTCCATGACTGTGAGTTGGAGGGAGACACATGGGCCTGCAGTGGATGCAAAAGTTGCCACTCTGCTTGTCAAAGAAGACAACCAGTTCCATGACACGTGCTGTTTAAATTCCACTTTGAATACAAGGAAGTAACTAAACCAGAAGCTATTTTGCATAGCTAGGTGCCAGTAGACTTTACAAAGGTCCCAGCACATAGGATCACCAGTAATGAATTACAGCTGCTGAGCTCTTTTGAAATTGTGACTGATTACTTCAGGCTTAAATACATGAAAAGTTCTTGGGAACATCTGTACCAACAAATTCATTGCACTAAAGTTCATGCAGCAATCATTTGTCCCTGAACACACAGTCCTTTCATTCCAGTACAGAAAGAGCTAAGAGGACATGTTTCTAGGTTAATGGCAGGGTTTAGTTAACAACTCTATAATAAATTAGATTCAAATTTCTGCTTTTTGTTTGCAATGGATGGCATACTCCAAAATGGAAGCTTCCTGATTCAGTGAAGCAAGATATGGAATTAATGTTTATGGGTTGCATTGTTGGATGTTTGGTATAAAGCAAAAGTGTGTCTAGAGAATAGGAACATGCTTTCTTATGATAATGTGGTAGAAATTATTAACCAAAACATGAATATGTGTATCATTACCATTTTTTATCTGAACAGATCTGCAGCATTTTTTACTTTACAGCTGTTCACTATGAGAGGGCAGAAATCATGAAAATACATTCTTTCTTCAATGCGCTTTCATTTCTTTACAAAGTATGTATGAAATCCCAATTGTCTTTAAAAATTGTCTTTTTCCTGACAGTGTCAAGGTCATTTATTGCCTCAAAGGGTGCTTCTCTTCCAGGGCATTCCATAGGTGAGTTACCAGATTTTTTTCCATGGCTGTATGTTATGATTCCCTGCATTTTCCTGTTATCTTTGTCCTTTCACTCACAGAGAAGGATTTGCAAAACTGTACACCATTGGCTCTACCTGCCTTTGTCAATGACATATGCATGCTGGTTTTTTGAAGGATACAACTTTTGTGCTTTCTGGCTCTATTAAAGAAGTCTGTGTCATGTGAGATAGACTTCAGTAGCAAATAGTAGCTATATCCAAGCTGTAAGAGTTGAAACTGAACAGTTTGTTAGTTCATCCTCCTCTTTACATGGAAGCAAAAGGGATGCCATGATTGACCAACTTACAGCTGGTAAAAGTGACAGACAAGTGTATGATCTTCAATTAAAATCTTCCAGTTGATCAGTTAAAATGCCAGCTGAGGCACATTAAAGCACTATGTTCCAACTTTTCTATACAGGCAGTTGCTGAGCTCACATTAGACACCTTCAGCATCAACAAACAGAAGCATGTGTAACCCATGTTAAAGGAGTGCATAGTTAACTTTAAGCTAAAAATCACCTGAAACAAGCCACTGGGAGGATGCACTGAGATTCCTCTCCCATTTCAGACAGTGGGAATTTTACTGTTCAGTACAATTAGAACAGTATCTTAAAGTAGCATATTTACTGCATATTATATATAAGAAACATGACCAGCATCACAGCTTATCTCAGTTTGAAGGCAGATATGCAAGTCCTTCCTACTCTGTAAAGAAATGTAATCTAGCTCTTTTTGCTGACATAAACATTTCAGTTGTGGTGGTGAAATTTTGTGACAGGGAACTGAAGCCTAGGATTTTAAAAACATCCATTTTCCATGATTTTTCATGGCATTTCTTTACTTGTTGCTCCTCTTTCTCTTTGAAATCCTAGTCTGACTTCATGGGCAGTCCAGCTTGACCTAGCTAGACTGAGAACTACAATTTAATTGCTAGAATGAAGTGAGCACTTCATCATCACCAAAAATCCATTTTTTTCTTGATAGTATATTGTCCACAAACAAGCTGCAGTTCTTTTAACTGTACTTGATATGAAACATAATTCAGTAAAGAGTTTTTATTAATATTTCTGGCTTTATTGTAGATGACTCACAAGTTCTTAGTGAATACTCAATAATCAGAAGCAGAGATGTTTTTCAGTGGGTACCCAGAAAATAGGGCTCTCTGAGTACATGAGGACAGTTCTTGAAGTAGACTTCCAGTGTAATTACTCACTCTCACATTCTTTTCCTGTTGATCAACAACTGTTGACAAGACCTAAGTGTCACATCCTTTTACAAGCCACACACATCAGTATCTACTGATGACAGCTATTTACTAGCCTTGTTCTACCAACATTCTTACTTTCTGGCCTTCTAGGGTGATGCATATAAACACGTTAAAGCTCTCCAGGATTTTTAGGCAGCCACCGTTCTTCCTGGCCCAGTACATAGGTCAGAAGTAGAACAGAGCATCGATAATTACCCCACCTTATTGCTGGAAATAAATCATCTGTCTGAAGGATTAGAAATTCATTACATGGTTCTTTAAAATTAAGTAAAGCCCCTAGTGGAACTTAACCTCATCAAAGTTGCAGAGAACTGTTGCCCTAATAAATGAGATCAGTGAACTGAAGTTCTGCTCTCTAGCATGGAACCCCTTCCTCATTGTTCTAATAGGTTGGGTTGTACTGTCATTCATTACCTTTGTTATCATTGACCTGCTAATTGAACCCTTTGCTAAGTGGGAATAAACTAGTAGCTAACCCATAAAATACTAAATGTTCAGAAAGACGATAGGAGAAATTGCATTTTATCTCAGTAATGGAACTGGAATTAGGCACATTATAATTCCATATCTATTCATAATAAGGGCATATAATTACAAGCAAGTTGGGAAATATACCAACTTTCATTTGCATCCAAGTCTCATCAACTCAGCATTTTCAATGATGTGCACAGAGAGCAGAAAGCCATTTTGTAAGTATTTCCATGTAGTTGGGTCACTGCTGTGCCCTTCTGGGCTCTTTCCTGGTTACTTCCAGAATGCGGATGCTCACAGATGCAGGATAGGCAACGTAATTTCTAGTTTGGTGTCCATGCTGTGTTTGTCATTCCCTTCCTCAAGCCATCGTCAATTATCTTTGCAATTATTGCTTAACTTCAAACAAATTTGGTGGCAGATGAGTCAAATGTGCAAAGATGTGGCCTTATAAGTTTCATGAAAATAGCTATGCCTTTGGTACAAGCAAGTGGGCTTTTCACCCTATTTAATACTGCTGAGATCACCAACACATATGCATGGACAATACAGCTTCCTTGTTTCAGGTGCTTATTTAAGCACAAAGCATAATTGTGAAGACCAAGCAAGGTGTTTATCAAAGATGTGTTGCTATCCAAGTGACTGAATTGTCTGCAGCGTTTATTCATTGTAATCTGAGAGCACCTAGCATAGGTTTATCAAGGCACTAGCATACAACTCAGATCAACCCAAGTTTGTTCTCTTCTTATAGATTCTTGTGCAACTTTTAATAAAGTGCAGAACCTCCCTGAACATCTGAGTTTGAGCTTTTCCTCACAGAGAAAGACGCAGTTGCTGCATCCTTTAGTCCTTTGTCTCATCTGTCTCTCTGTATACGGTACAGCTAGAAGTGGAAACCATTACTAGAGTCAAAGACAAACTGAGATCTAGAAGCTGAAGAGCCAGGAGATGTACCAGTTCACAGTGGGAAGTAGAGGTGCAACTACTAGCCAAGCAAAGCTGACTTGAATAAGCTAGGGAACTGGAATAGAAAGGTGCAGGCTAGAGCAAGGCACTGAGGCAAGACCTGGCACAGCAACATGGTTCTGAGGATGACCATGGTCTAAGAGTCCGAACAGCAGTTAAATCCACACCAGGATTCTTTAAATCCCAGTAGCTATGCAACCCAATCTCTGATCTGATTTTACTTTTAACACCCTCCTGTCCTTGTCAAGGTATTTGGCCAGATATGACTGCTTTTGGAAATACTCAGATGAGTAACAGAGAATTTAAACACCTTTGGGTTCAAAAAAGAAAAAAAAAGTATTGAAGATTAATTTTATTAAAGAATTAATACTAATTCAATAATTAACTACAAATACTTAGTAGTGGGAAAAGAATCAGCTCCCCATGATCTTTTAACTTAGCAACAAGGGTAAAATTTCAGATTCAGGAGAAGTCTGACAGGAGTACATAATACATGTGACATGTATAAACTGCCTTGGAGCCTATTTGTTGATCAACATAGCCATCTTACACTTGTATGTCAAACAAGATGTTTACGCCACATTTTTCCCATGGCTGCTAGGCATCTGATTTGCAAGCTCTGCTTACAGTAGGGGGAGCACAGAGAACCTGGATGACTTCCATGCAGCATCCAAGCTGGCACATCTTGAAAACTTAATCACCTGTGAAAGCTAGTGGCCATAAGAGTACCACCATACTACTATGTGTTGCCTTATTCACAGAAAATGAATTAATAATATATTTGCATATATTAATGCAAATTGACCAGGATAAAGAAACCAAAAAAATAAACCAAACTTCAACCCTCCCACCTCCTCATTTGTAGCAATATAGGGTGATGTCAAGAAATTATATTTCCCATCTCCAGATGATACAAATGCATCTAAATACATCAGACCATCTGGGCCAAATCCCAAAGGGCTGGAGGAATGCAAAACTCTTCATGCATGCAGTCTGTGTAGCTACTAGCTCCTTCCTCTTTCTCTCTTTGTGCCCCCAGGGGCTATCAAAAGCCATTCCAGCAAGAATAGGAATGGAGATGCCAGTCCTGCACCTCTAGTCCCCATGAGCTCACCTCTGCATTTGCCTCTAGGGATTCTTTTAACAATCCTGTTTCCCTCTGGTAACATGGAGGTCTGGCTGTGAGCCACTCAGTTGTGATTGCTACCAGACTTAGTGACACCTTCACCCTTAGGGCTACCATTGTTTGACCTTAAATTTCCTCCTATGCAAATTACTTTGGCAAACAATTTATTTATTGGGACATACTATTCATGCAAGACCCATAGAACACAACAAGAGAGGGGTAGGAGGATTCAGCCAGAATGTGTGTACATGACCACTTTTCACCTGACTGCTCTACCACCACAGCACCATCAACAATTCAAATCTCATTGCAGATGTTCATCCCCTGGCACTGCCTGGCTCCCAGGCGCTTGAAGTAATACCTTTTCAGTTCTCTGTGCTTCCATCTCTCACATTTGCCCCAAAATACATGTTATTATGGGTACTGACTTTCCCTCTGCTACAGAAAATAAACGTTCCTTTTTTTTTTTTTTTTTGTAGAGATTCGATCCTAACTACTGTTTACAATATGCTTTTGAGACACTTGGAGGAAAGCCAGTTTATAAACACTAAGTATTAATAATGATTTTATTTGTTATTGTAGCATTTTCCCTTCACTTTAAAAAAAGGCAGCCACATTTCCCCTCTGAAACAAAGGTTTCCATATTGAATTTATCTATTATATCTTTAAAAAGCATCTAACATCCCAAAAAGAAAAGAATAGAAATGTCACAGCATAAAATACAATCTCTTCTTTGTGGAAAATTGTCATATTTTATCTGCATATTAAATCTGCATGTGAATGGACAAGTATTCATGGTGAAACCATTAAGCCTTCACAGGGTGAAAGGAAGTAGAAATAGTTTGAAAAATTAATACAAATACACATGCAATATATGTGTTTCCCCAGCATGATATATGGTATTTTTCTGCTCTGCATTAGTTCAAATTGTGAGCACATTAAGGGCTTAAAGGGTTGGATGCATTCAAAAATATTCTTATTGGAACCAGAACTATATGAAAAAGATGAGTAGATTTTTATCTACTGTACCTTAGCTCCAGCCAAACTCAATGAGCCCTTTGTAAGATCACTTAAAATGCACATGTAAATCCCTGTTTGGCCGAGGCAGTCCTGAGTAGACAGAACTGCAGATTTCCTATCTGTTTATCATCACATCCAGACCAATTCTCTAGCTCTCTTTCACAGAAAAACATTTTTTTCTCATCTCAGACCTTCACAGCATAATTTATTGTCTCCCTCCTTTAAGCTGTAGCCCTGTAGTTGTACCATAACTGCTATGCAGAAATGGTTGTATTGGAATATCAGAACCATAACTTATCTCACAGAATGACATCTGTCTCATCTTCTTCATCTTTAAACAAAACCTGTCAAACCTGCCAAAATATTTAGGTCAGCTCTCCTGTTGCAAAGGCCTTTTAAAAGTATTTATAGTGGTGGGAAGGTGTAAGGAATTTAGGTGGATAAGAATCCCACCTTTTAGTTGCTGTTATATTTCTGTTCATTGCTCTGATCATGTACACATGTCCCTCTGCTCTGTAATGGCTGAGAAGCAATTTATTTTACCTTAGTGATTTTATTTCACATATTTGAATATAAAACACACAGGAAGCTATCTGCCATCTAGTAGGAAAAACAAGTTTAGACAGTCATCCTCAGCATCTACAAAAGGTAAGAAATGTAAAGGTTATCCTCTAAAACAAGCTGCCAGGTATATGAAATTGAGATTCACTGTGACCTTTTTACAGCTGAAAATTTTAACTACCTACAGTAATAAGCCATCTGATCTTACAAAGGTATATATGTCAATTACTACCAATACTATGGTTAAGATTTTCTAATTACTTGCATACTATTAAAAACTCCTACTTTTCTTAAGGTGCATTTGAAATCTGACCTTGGAATTAACTTGACCTTCAGTGTAAACTGTCAAGCTGACTTTTCTGTCTGCCTCTGCTATGTAAATATTCCAGAAGGCTTGTCGACTCTTGCCCCACACTTAATGCTCTCATCTGGGAGATTAGAGATATACATGTGCTTCTTCCACTTTTCCTATGGGAAGCAATACATCTATGAGATAATGAACAAGAAATCAAAGTCCCTTGGAGCTTGTTATTCTCAACTTTTCAGTATTCAAATTCTTTACTGGAACTCATCATTACTCAGTGATACCAGCTTAAGAGATCTTTAAAATTCCTATTTTCTGGAAAACATGTGCTCAGAATTTTCTGATATTGTTAGTTACTCAAAACAGCTAAAGCCGGGTCTGCAAGAATATAGATAACAGACTACTTATCAATTAAAATAATTAGAAGTGCTAAATACAGCAAATTCTTATTTTATCCAGATCATGAGACAAAGTTTGGTTCTTTACACGTTCTACCTGTTAGCAGCAGAAAACAAGTTATTTTCAAATGTAGTATTGTTTATGTATGTGTTCCTGTTTCCTTAAGGACGGAAGAAGTCAGGTGCTGGAGATAACTTCTTTGTTCACAACCATAAGCCTCTTATATGGTATCCTCTCTTGAAATGTGTTTATGATTCTCTCATTGTTGCTCCTTCTCTCAGACTTACTTCTCAGAGCCATGCAATTCACACCTCTGCAGCTGCATTTGGGGTAGAGCTTTTTCCTGTTTTGAGCAATTGGTTACAAGGTAGAAAGCTCAAGAACAGAGTTGTTTTCTGTTGTCCCTTGGTA
The DNA here is from genome assembly GCA_035590215.1 of Microhierax caerulescens. Taxonomy (NCBI): domain Eukaryota; kingdom Metazoa; phylum Chordata; class Aves; order Falconiformes; family Falconidae; genus Microhierax; species Microhierax caerulescens. The sequence goes on from JAVJGJ010000001.1 coordinate 63,845,565, forward strand.
GAAAACAGCTCTTACAATTTCCAGCTCTACAAGCTCTATCTCATCGTACTGAGAAGCTAGAGTACAACCCTTACACACCAAGAATGAAGAGCAAGTATCAAGGGATGTCTTAAAAGGAGTTTGCTAGGAGTTGAGAGCACCAGTAGGCATTAACTGCCCTGAAGAGCCTGGGACTTCCACACATGTTCTCTTCCCTTAGACCTGTGAGCTCCATATAAATACAGTTCCTGGCCTCTGAGTCTGGCCTGAGTTTTGCTGTAAGTACTTCTATGTCTGCTTTTGCTTTCTACTGAGCATGGCTTGCTCACTGTTCTCAGATTTGCCTTTTCACCTTGTACTTTTCTGAATGTTGCTATTACTGACTGCATAGGTACTATGGGACTGTGTCTTTGCCAGTGAGGTAACTACCCCTATGTGTGAAGTCTCCTAGCTTGTCTTGCTTGAAGGAGCAAGATAGTAGCTACTAGGTTATCATTTATTGGTAAATGTCAGCAGGTAATGGCAACAAGACCTTGCTTTAAGCTAGCAAGTGGGGTTCTTGAGATGTTTCATGTTAGCAGCGCTAATCATAACAGTGTGTCATAACTTCAGGTCAGCATATTCTCACTGCATCTCTCTGTGAATTGTCTGGACCCTTTTACTAGTTGAAATTAGTTGAAAGCACTTTTCCAATTTTCCTTCAGTGGTAGCTTTACTCATTGTGCTCTGCCCTCATGTTTCACCTTGTAGATGCAAGATTACCTTTGTAATATTTCTTTCTTTGCTTACAAGTAAAACATAAGAGTGAGATTATCAAGTAGCAAAGAAACTGTTTACCTGTATGGGTTGTCTAGAAAGACAGACCTCTGCAGAGCTATAAAAGCTGTAACTTGCGTATTGATGGAGAAAACTTCAGGTGTAACCTGGACAGTGGTTCTTGTGCTAGATACATAGTCAGTGGTATCTTAAGAGTAGCATCTCTTTTGTTCACTCTATTAAAGAGCACTGTGAAATCCAGGACTTAATTCTGCACTTCATTATTTCTATGGCATTAAAAGCCCTTGCTTGGTTTGACATCTGCCACGCTTTCAGTCTCTCAGTTGTCTTGTGGCTACAATTACTCTACAAGGCTGTCCCCATGCCTTTTCTGCATTTCCTTGTGATTTTGTTCTGAGTGATCAACAAGGCAATTTTAAAAGGATTGTACTGCATGGTGTTGTCAGCTGCAAGAAGGGTCACTGCATGGTGTAAAGCACATTATAGAGTTATGGAACTTGGTTTGAAAACAGATGAGGGAGGGAAGCAAGGTAATGTAAGTAATATCATAAAATGAATTTTATGTATCATTAATTCAGATAACTGATTTTATTACTTTGGAAAATTATTATGGCAGTCTGCTACAAAATACTTAACCTATTTTAAATTTCAGAACAAATCTTTTTTTGGAAATCATTGTAAGCGATCTTTTTAATCAATGGAGTGGAACTAATTTAGATTTCACATGCTTCAAAAATGATGAGTTTGCTAAGATAAGCTTTTTGTATTTTCTTGCTGTATTTTAATGTTGTTATTGGGAGAAGAACTTAAACTGTGACAACTTATTCTCACCCTGTGTGTACAAAAAAAAAAATCATAAAAAAAATCCCAATCCCATGAACACAGATTACAGCAATGTTTTAACAGAAAATACCGTATTTATGTAGTGGCAGTGACTGAAGTTCAAGAGCTAATTACTTCCCCACTGAGTTGGCAGTAGATTCAGATCAGGACTCGCTTGTGTCCTAAATTGGGGTAAAGGACAGGGAATGATTTTTTTCTCCCCTCATCCTAGAAGCGTCTGTCTTCTCCTGTTTTCTATCAGAATTGCTTTGACCAGCATAAAACAGCAGAAAGCAATATAGGCAGCTTTTGTTCTGTCTTACTTCTGTACTAATCTTCTAGTCATGAAAATACTACTGATACAAGGCAGCAAGGCCCCTTCAACACATCATATCCTTATGCATCTATATGTTGCCATTTAACCTGAGATCATGTTGTATGATGTTAGCATTGTGTTTCCTTACAAATAGCTGAAAGACTCTTTGACTTTTTGTGTATCATGAAATATGAGGGCATTTGTGAATGGTTTTGTCCCAGGAAGGCAGTGTTTTCCTATATTCTCACTACCTACGTGGCATGTACTGAAACTGTACCCATTTTAAAGGTGCATGCTATTTTTCTGCATGCTCAGAGAAAGTCTGGAGCTACCATTCTGCTTGTTTTCATCTCCTTTCAAATAATTTGGATCAGTTCTCTGCCCAAATGCCTAGTGCTTGTGCCTAGGACTCTGCATCCTTGCTAATGCTTGTGTGAAGAACTGAGTTCCCATACCCCAAAAGATATTTCTTACTAGTACTGCTTTTTTACTTATTTCTTTTTAATGGGCTTTCAGTCATGCAAACACAGGACAAATCATACCTATATTTTAAGGCCAGTTGGAAAACTTACTGATATCCAAAGGATATTAACTGCAGTTTTTAATGTGGGGTTTTGTTTCTTTGTTTGGTTTTCATTCAAGGTCACAACTATTTTCTCTCTATTCCCTATAGTATCTATAACATACAGGCCCCCAGTTTTTGGGGAGCTTCTAGAAATGACCTTAATAAATTCCCTATTACCCCTGAGAGGAAGTTGCTCAGCTTGTAAAAACAATCTCCTTTTCCCCATGTCTCCAAAGAAACAGTAACTCTTTTGTATATTTATAACAAATTCAAGGTTATAAAGGTATATATATTTAAGTTCCTGTCTGCAGTTAAAGCTGAATTGAGGAGCTGATTTAAAGCAAGGTTCAACTTTGCCTGACATAAAGATACTTGGTTTATCCAGGAACTATGATGCTGTGAGCCAGAGCTCTGCAGCCTACCTATTATGGTCTTAATTTTGTCTGAAGATTGTGGTAGTGGTGGTGGGGAGAAACCAACAAAAAATGGTTTTCTTTTCTGGGGCATATGTGGGGAGGAGGATGAGAATGCTGCATTTGTTTTCTGCCTTTCTCAGGGTATCAAAAATACATGAGTTCAGCCCTCCTTGCCATAGTAAATAAAGACAATTAATGGAAAGCCTAGTGTGTAATTACTCATGCCAGTAGCTCACAGTCCTTGTAAGAAGGAATGTTCTTTTCTAATATACTGCCTGACACACATTACTTATACTACTTCATATCAATTTCAATTTTGGAGGGCAACACATAAACACCAAACAACATGTTTCATCCAAAATGGATCCATAAAATACATCCCACTCTTATATAACTATTTTTGTCATTGACACTTCTCTGTTATAAATGCATTCCTGGAAAGCGCTTGTATGTGTGAAAAAAAGGAAAAAAGCGTTAGACTGAGATAGTTATAGGGAAACCTTCAGGAAAATTATCTCCTATCATTCTCAGCCTGTTCTGATAAATTGTAAGGCGTTCTGTTAGGTAGGGTTTTCTGCTTGTTAACAAGAGTGGTCATATTACCCAACACAATGAAGTTGTAGATGTAGTGTCAATTGTAAGAAAGAAATGAAACTTTGCTCTTCGTAAAAAGTCACTGGCTGCCTCACATTCTGTTTTTCATTTAATTTCTGATTTTTTTAATGAAGGTCTTTACTTTCAATCCCATGCTTTCAATGAGGTAAGCAATAACACCTAGCTTCCTGAGCATACTCCTACCTAGCAGATTTATGTTCTTCCACCATTTACATTCCTGGTTTAGCTTTTGGGCTTTTTTAGGCAAGTGTTAACATATGATGAGAAAACATCCTTTTTCCCCTACTGTGATTGTCTAGATGTGGCTTCCTTTTTGCCTCAAAGCTTTTGGAGGTGGAGTCCTCAGCCTGCCGAGGAAGGACTGGTATTAGCTTCACAGTATGCACAAAAGTCAGTAAAAGAGAAAGATGGTTCTGGACACTGAAGACCTTGAGATCCTGCGCTGAATGCCCTTGCCCTTGGGAACAATGTTGAATTTGGCCACCAGCTTGCTCTGTTTCTCTCTGTCTTTACCCAGATGGCTCAAAGGACTGTGATGGATCACAGGAATAGTTATTTTATGCCTGAGGGAATTCAAGAGTGTAGGAACCATGCACAGTCCTTCTTCCTACAGAGCTATGGTCTTACCTCTTACTGAATTAATCCTGCTGAACACCTAGGAGCAAGTGGATTTGATGGGTGGCACACTTCTCTTCTGAAGTTTGTTTCATAACATTACTGTTGTCTCTGTTTTCAGTTAGCTAGCTGTTAGAAGACTAAAGCAGTACAGTAATTATATCAGTGTGAGACCATTAATTCACAATAAATAATTCCTTCCCTGAGATCAAAGGCACTGTGGCCTCCAAACAGCCTGAAGGCTGAGATAATTCCATCCTGCCCACTTCCTTTTCCTGGGACAAGTGTAGCCACATGGGAGGAGTGGTGGTAGTAGAGGCATACACCTTACTATGCTGCATATGCTTGAATGATATACTTGGTTGCCTGCGGGGATGGATCTGAAATTAGGTGGTTCAGACATATTTAATGCACTGGACTATTTCCTGAAATGATCGAAGACCTTAGGCAAATTTTTCCACTTTGCCTCTGAGGTGCCTCATGCTGTCTGATATTTTTAGAGAAATAGGATGCATTCCAGGCTAGGGCTAGACTTGACTTTATCCTGTTACAACTAACCTGAAGGAATTCACTGTAGGAATCCCTTTCTTTCTGATTAATTACAAAAGTAGAGGAACATTAAACTATTCATGGATCAAAAACAGGCATTGGAAAATCCTACATAAGTTATTATTTATATCTGCTGGTTCATTGTTGAAGCTATTCCTAGTGTTAACTGGCCACCTCTGCATCCTGAGTTACTCCATAACATCTCAGTGTGTCTCTTCCCAAAGAAATGAGCTGGTAGCATTTGAGGTCTCATGCCACTGACAACAAGTCTTTGGAAAGATGCAAGCATCTAAACCTATTAATCTTTCAGGTAATGTGATCTGGCTAGCATAAGATTGTTCCTTTGTTCTTTTTGTCCATACATCTCTATATTCAGCCCCCTGGCTTGGTATCCTGTCAGTGTCACTCTGAATTAAATGTATTCCCTCCCATTAAATCAGTCATGTTTGTATTTGGGATGTGCTGTCATTTTCCTGCATGTCTGATGATCACATTCTTCATTTAGCTTCATTTGCCATCCATTCTGGCTTTTACAGATGAGCTCTCCTGCCTTCATCCATGATAATATTCATACAGGTGAGAGCCCATGTCACTGCTGAATGGCACTTCTTCATTAATGTAAAGCTTGAAGGCTCATGTATATCCACAAGATTCACTGATTTCAGCACACTTTTTTCAGCTTACACCAGATGAGGAACTGGTCCAGAGTTTTTCTCCCTGCCTCTCCCCTACAAGCCTCTGCAAAATCTCTTGTGTGCAGGTCATGAAGAAACATCTAGCTTTGTCACCTCTTTAAATTGCCGATTGACATAGACAGATGACACTTTGCAAGCAAAAAGTGAATGTCTAATTCCCACTCCTAAAATGGTGCAATAGAAATACTGTTTCCATATGTGAGCTGACTCAGAAAGAACCTTAAAGGTGAATTTTATTTTAATCCTGAACCAGAAACTCTGAAAGCTGGAAACCAAGACTCTCTGAAAGGCTGTGGGACTGTGACTCTCAACATTGGAGTTTTAAAGGTAAATGGGAATTAAGCCCGAGTTCTACTTTCTCTCAGCATTAGGTGGGCTTCTACTGCATAGATCTTCCATGTTACTGAAGCAACAGAAGTTTAACAAAATGTTGACTCCAGTCAGAGCACTTACATTTGGATCCAGCCATTTAAATCACTTGGAAACTCTAAGAGTATGGCCTATGTACCTTTGAAAATCTGTGTCTCAACACCTGTAGGACAGAGTTTTTTCTGACTTAAAAAACATGGTCAATACAATCATTAAAGTGTTGCTCTGTGAATTTACCTCTGTGTGTCCCAAACAGCTTTTAAACCAGCCTGTTTCAACCAAATTTAATAGAACAGAGGAGTCAAAAATGTTGTCTTTGACAGCTTTAATGAAATTATGGGCTTAGGCAGTCAAGAAATAACCTAAAACCTGCAGGAGGGAAAAACAGCAGTATGTTTTCTGTCCTGTTAGATACTCGAAGAATACACCAAGGGGCAGTTCCCATGGAGAGATGAATCTCTACAAGACTAGGCTTCACTGTTTCCGCAGTCAGAAATCTTGTGGTAAAACTAGGCATTTAAAAATTCAGGCGTAAGGCTCTGAAAATGTCTCAATGGGTCTTTGCATTATTTCTGAGCCAGTGTAATAACTTGGGAAGACAGTTGCTAGTTCCTTCTGGAAAAAGTGGATGCAAGCAATTAAACAATTAACCACTGCAAGGTGATTAACTTTCTGGGATGCTTTTTATTTGGTGTAATTTACTGTAATGTATCCATCAGGACAGTTAATTCAGAGACACAAGCACAACTGAAGAAATGCCATGTCAGCCAAAGTTAACATCTTTCCCTACCTTGTGCTGGAGATTGCTACAAGCAGTTCACTGCTAGCTGTTGTGATCCCCAGTGGCATCATAGTTCATTTGAGAAAGCAGAAGTGCTCACTGACTAACCAATGCCTGTGTTCTGCTTGACTGGTACCTTTTAGATGAACTATTTTATAAATGCCTCATCCCACTAGGAAGCCAGGCAAAAAAGCAAGCTTCACTTTATTTACGCATACCACAAATTGTCTACATTAGAAGAGGGTAAACTTTGTTCATGAACTGGTAGTAAAGCAAGCATGTCAGATCTTCATCTCAGGGTTGGTGGTTTTTTGTTTGTTTGTTTTTTAGCTGGTGGTGGATATACAACAGGACAACATACTGCAAACTCAGGAATCTGCTGCTGCCATGGGTATTCTAAGAGTTGCAATTCAGTCCGTCATATGCAGTGTTTCCACTCATGCCTGCTAGTTCAGCAGGATAAAGGAGAGAGTGAGGCAGCCCTGAGCGATATGACACCTCAGCAACATCTCTGGAGATTTGCTGTGGGACTTTGAGGCTGAATGTGAGGATGCACTGTAGTATGGAGTATTAGGACAGCGATTCTCATTTCTTCACTCATGATGGTCATTGGAAAGTGTCTCTTGTGCAGCTGAAGAGCTGGGGAGAAAGTCCTGCATAGGATTCCACAACTGGCAGAAGTCATAGCAGGGGAGTAGATTCTTGACAGGTCCATCCCTTAGTCTGATGTAGTATGTTGATATAGATCCTAAAAGTAGATGTGAGCTAACCAGAAAAGCTTTTTGGCACAACACAGCTCAGCAGCTTCTTGCTACAATCCTAGTGTAGCTGCAGTATAGCAACAGTGCTCAAAGTCTTTTTCCCTGGTAGGTGGGCTATGGAACATAGAGCAAAGCAGAAATGACACGAGCAGTTTAGAGGCTGCTGGTTACAGCACATCTGAGGCAATATGTAGAAGACATTACAGTGACCTTGTAGCCTTCCCTTGCCTATATCTGCATAGTTCATTAGTTGCTTTGTTTTCATTAGTCTAATAAAACCCTTGTTCTCTTCACAGACTTTGTCATACTTCCATGTATTGCCATGAGTCAGTTCAGACCCTTGGCTTAACTCTGTGCTGCATCTGTGCTTCGATTTATGTATCTAGGTGTTACTTGCCACACATACAGGTTTTTTTTTCTCAGACTCATTAGGTTTCTATTTTACTTTGGTTTTCTCTTTTACCTATTGGCAATCTCCATTCCTTTGCTCCTTCAACACCCCATTAATATTATTTTTCCAGAAAAGAATATTGCCTTCTGCCAATTTTTTTTTAGTTGTTTGAAGGAAATATAACTTGTCCCCAAAGCCATCATCTTATGTTCATCTTAAATGAATTATATGGATATGAACTGGCTTACTGGACAGTGCATTCTACCCTTTAATTCTTGTATTTTCTGAGGGATTTTGTTAAATGATGAACTGGAAAACATAAATAGGACAAAAGTTGGAGTATCATCACATTGCTTTGTTTATTGATAAAACTTGGCAAGGCAGCCACTAGACATTTTAAACCAATTCATGTTTTGGATGCGTTTCATCTTGTTGGAAGTATCTGTTTCTTTTTTGCTTCATTCAAGTACAACATTTTCAGAGAGTGGACTATTGACTAAAATGCTGAAGAGCTGTGTAGCCTCTCTGAGTTAAGAGAGCTAGCAGTGGACTCCTTCAGATGTTTTCCATTCCTGTTTTCTTCTAAGGAAATGATGACAGTATTATCTCAGTTATCCAGAATTCTTCCCTTACTGCATGACATGACAAGACCTCCCTCTTCTCTGTGCAATGTCTTTTAAACAGACCTGAAAATCACCCACAGTGACAGCTCCTTTTTTGCTTTTAGAAAGTATATAAATACATATCCTTAAAACATAGTTCTCCTGGGTTCATTTGAATAATGTTCTACTTTACAAATGGTTTCCAGATTAATGTATCAGAGGGGAAACATTTTACGTCCTTGAAGGTATATCCTTTGCATGCTGTATATCAGCCCTGAGATATTTTTTTAACTGTATCCTTTGAGTTTAAACTCTCTTCTGTGCACACATCATTTCCTTAGTACTTATCCATTGCATAGATTAGTGTTTACCATCTCTCTTAATTTGTTTCACTTAGAGTACAGCTTTATAGTACATCTCTTTTTTTTTCTCATCTGTCTTACTATTAAATACTGCTGCTTGGCCTTTGATCATGCATACATCAGAATTCTGCATTTCTTAGAAAGAGCCTTCTACCAATTGTAGTGACCTGCTTTTTTTCAGTGTGTTTTTTTTCCAGCACTATAAGTCATTTTTTTGCAAAAGTTGGCTGAAAGGATAGGTGAGAACACAACTAAATGCAACCTGGGATGAAGTAGTAAAATATCAGGCCTATTGTACTATGCTAGAAATAATTTTCAGGATTAAAGAACAAAAGTACTTACAGCCCTTGTGTAAAGAAGCTGAAGATGGGAATTGGAGCACGAAAATCTCCCTATGTTTTGGCTGAGGTTCCCCACTAACCTGTGATCATGTTTACTTAAGGAAAGCAGTGGTTTGTGTCTGGGTCCTCTTTGTGACATGAGCGGGAGATATGAGTCCTCTTACTGCCATCAGGGTTCTAACAGAAGTGCAAGGGTGGAAAGTGGGTTATTATACCTGGGACAAGAATAGCTGAATAGTTCACACAGAATTTCCTGAGCCTTCACAGTTAAGCTACATGGCACATTTCATCCTGTCTGGATAGGGCTTGAATTACTATCCTGAAAATAGTGGTGGCTCAGGACTGCTGAAGATGTTTGGGCCATTCAATGCCACAGTAGCAATCTCTGCTGTGTTGTTTGGGGTAAAACTAATGCTGAGTCTTGGTCAGAGTGCACCATCACATCAAGCACTTTCATTACCAAAGAAGGGCAGGGTGGATTTTCTGGAAATACTGGCATACCTAATAAAGTCATAGATGTGTACAAATAACTGGAGTTGCTATACATTTGCATATTTGATGTATTTGGAGAGAAAAGATCCTTTAATACTTAACAGAAGTAATTATTCCTGATTTGTAATTGAGGCTGAGAATGTGTTCTAAATGATTTCACAGATGCATTACCTTTTACTATTTTGTCCAAATTGACTTAAAATAAAGAATGGCACATACCAGGGAAAGTAGTATAGATGCAGCTGGCCACCTAACCATTATGGGCATGGAGTTCTTTCAGAATAACTGTCTGTCTGGGAACTTTGAGATGTGAATGCTTGTCTTCCGTCTGGTTTGAATCAGTTTGCTTAGAACAGGTAGATTTTCCCACAAACAGGTGGACTGGGAATGTCTCTCTGTTCAGCTTTGGTCCTGTGGTGTCTTCCTGCCTCATCACATTATCTTACCCTGGGGCAGAGCATACATTCTGGCTTTGCATGTCATGGTGCAGTGCTTTGTTTTCCTTCAGCACTGTTAAGAAAGATCTTAACATAGGGTATGACATTTCTTGGACTGGGCATTTAAAAAATGCCAGAAGATGCTTCTGACTTGCAGCAGCTTCAGAGTCAGCCTTAAACATAAAAAAATTAGAACATCTTATACCACTGTTAAGTATCTTCTAAATCGCTAAAAAACCCAGTCTGCTCTTTGGCATAAGGTAACGCAGGATATTGCTATAAGTCAGTAGCAACTGTGAAAATTCAAAGCCAAAGCATTTTCAACAGGAGTGTAAAGAAACAGCATTTTGTGGGAACTTTTCTCCCAGTTACTGGTGTGGACACCAATAAAGCAGTGCTGTGAATCTGACAGACTGAACCCATCACTGAAACTTGTGCTACACATATTTGCTACTAGCACAGGAACAATGTGGTCTAGGAACCTAGGTCTCTTTTGCCATTTGTCCAAAGGAAGTATTTAATCCCCAACTTCTTTTCCTTTGTCTGGAATACTAGAAAGTTCAGGATTAACTTGGCATTAAAGAATAATCCTGAGAAGATGAGGTCAAACACACCTCTATCATCCCACATAAGCAAGAAGGTACATGAACAGTGATTGAAGGAGAAAAGCTGTCTTCTGTAAAGCATTACTCTCACTAAAGGACTGTTTGTATGCTTGGTCTGTTATAGATAAATTTTATATAAAACTGAAAGTTATGTCCTGTATTATATACGCTAATGGAAGAAAATGGCTGGTACCATTGCACCTCCCAAGACTTTTCTGTATGCTGCTTCTGTAGAGACAGAAATGGGAACAGTCTAAACCTATTGTGTCATTGCGTCCTGCAAAGGAAGGAGCAGAAATGTTAAAACCTTTACTTTTTGCCTGTAGTTTTTCAGTAAGATTGAGATTTTAGAGTGCTCCCATCTTTGCAGCAAGGTGATCTTTCCATGGAAAGTTTTCCATTGGAAAATTTTATGACCAGCTCTATTGCCTACTAGCCCTAACTTTTAGCACCATTATAAATGAGGTCAAGATAAATTCTTCCAAATGGGAAGACCTAAGAATCTTCAGTCTCAGCAGTCTTAGTTTTGGGTTTATTAGATTCTCAGTGGTTTATCAGCCAGGAAACTTTTTCAAATAATCTCTGAGATAGAGACCAGAATATCTGAAGCTGTAATGCACATAGTAATTAAGCTAACAGAAGTATGGCAGAAGGGAAGATAATTCAGCAATTAAACAGGACATATCTAATACCAAGAAAAATATTTTGATGCAAACTCAATTCTTAGTATGCTCCTTTTGAAGTTTTCTCTATATTGTTATTTTCAGGAAAATGTTTATATAAAAATTAAGTAATTTTATAGTTGTTATTTCTCATTTCTTAAGCAGGACTTTAAGTATCCCTTAATACTGAGATTTTTTCAGTTGTGAATAACTGAACATTTCAGTTCTGTATCAGAAGAGAAAGTCAATATAGCTATCTACATGGAATGAAATTTTAAAGACAAGAACAGAAAAGTTTATATAAGAAATGAACATCACACTAAAACAGTATTTTGAAATGTCTACATGAAACAGGTTTCAGGTCTCCTTAATGGGGAATAAAAATGTTATCTCTTTTCCATATAATTATTCGTGTAAAAAGCCCCACTTTTGTGTTCTAAGTTGCAGTTAGTCTTCAGCCTGCATTCATCCACTGTATTTATGCACCAAGCCACAGGACCAGTCATTTGAGGCTCATTCCATCAGTGGAAAGAGATAAGCAGATGCAGACTGTTTTACATATTTCTTTTCATTTTCTTTCTGTACATGCCTTACTGTCTCAACTGAATTTGTAGGAAGCTGAGGACAGGTATGTTTTATGAGCTGCCTAAGGCTGTATCAGATCAGTCTGGGCCTTGGGTACCTCCTTGGTGTTAGATTAAATTTTTTCAAGAGACCCTTCACATGAGTACCCAGTTCCTATTAAGTTTGTTTACTTCTGTTCTCAACCTTAGGTTTTCGCTTGGGCAGGATTTCAGGAAACAACCTAATGGGGTGGAGGAACGCTCTTTCTGTTTAGGTTAAGTCAAGACACTTCCACGCAGACTCCCATTCAGTCGCTAGAGAGTCTTGAGAGGGCTATAAAAATCTGTCCCTCTTTATCTCAGTGCTGTCATTAAATTTTGGCTTCCGCATGTTTGTTTTAAGTCTGTCCGAGTCTTAAAGTGCAACCTGGCAGCATATAGAAAAAGCCAATGCAAGAACTCTGCTGACTGAGGAAGGAGGGTTGCATCCCTCAGTGTGTAGACAGGCTTTCATGCTCCTTGCCTTTACACGAAACCAGTAAGGGTAACAGTCTGACCACCAATTTCATTGCAGATTATTTGCTTGTTTAGTGGCATTAAGGTTCAGCTGGCACCTGCTGTAAGCAACCAAGGTCTCTAATGCCCATCTGCTGTTCAACTATTTTATTTAATAACAGCTGATGCCAAACTGTAGTAGAACTCTCTGGCATACTCAGCCTATGAGCACAGGGGGGTTCAGATAAAGAAAAAAATCAAAATTGGGACTGGCTGATAACAGATACAGTGAATCAACAGCCTCCTGATACAGTGAACAAAAGACAAACAACAATTTGCTGCAGATTGCAGGTGGGCTAGAATCCAGTGATCTGTTCCAATTGATAGCAGAGATTTGGAGCCAGCTTGTGCTTTTTTTCTTTTAAGATGCACTGAATGCTTCATAGAGTCTGAAAAATGTTCCATGAGAATGCAATTCAGCTAACATATCACTTTGTAATGAATGACTCCACTTGTTGTTTTTTTCTCTTAAATAGACGTATTTGCATGCAGACAGTATCTCTCTTTATGTGAGCCCTTCTGTTCCTGCTGATCCCTTAGCTGAAGTCATAACCCTTTTTTTTTGTGACATCAACGTGGGTTGCTGTGTAGCTGATGATGTTAAGAAGAGCACATTATGACTTCAGGTGAGGAATGAACAGCAGGAGCAGATAAAATTGTAACCCACAAATATACTGTTTGCATGCAAATACCCCCATTGTCATAATAAAAATGTTACAGTGAAAGATTTGCAAAATATGGACCATGCAGGCAGAAAACAATAGCAAACAGAGTGGCTCCCCAAAATTCTCCAGGAACCATAGTCTATTAAAAAAAAGGTGAATGCACATGATTTGTTTGTGAGCATGAGTTGCTAAGTTTTCATATTTTGTTTCTTCTTCTCTGAGGAAATATCCCTTCTGCCCAACTTTTTTTTAATTTCCAGTGCTTTTCCACTTTTGGTTTCCACTTCTTAATTGTGTGTTTCAGTCAGTGGGCAGTTCTGTTTGAACACAGCCTGGGCGCTTGAAGTGTGTGTTATACAGCAGAGTTCTGCCTCGGAAATGAAACTTCAGATACTAAGCCAGACTTCAAACAGATGCACATGAGTGTGTTGGGTGTTCAGGCATTCTTGCACACAGAAGGTGCAGGAAATGCAGGAAGGCTGTCAAAATTATTGGAAATGTATGCTTTTTAAAATGCATCACAGTTTTTTTTTTCTGCAACTGTGATGTACTGGTTAAATATTGTACGCCATCCTGATAATCAAGTAACACAAATGGACATCTGATGCTCACATACTTTACTTATCTGTCATACTTTCCCCTCTCCCCCAATACTTTATTGCTATTAGTAATAATAATTAGTAGAAATAATTGCAACTATAAAGATCAAGGCTTCACTTCACTAGATATGGACAAAAGAAGAAATTATTCATTGCCTTAAACAGGTTAGGATTCTGAGGATACAAGAATATTATTTTAGTAAGAATTTACTACAAAAATATCACTCATTGAGGCTGGGGTTTTCATCATAGCATTCCTACTGTCTTAAATGGGAATGGTATTAAAAAGCCTATTCAAAAAAAAAAGAAACTAGTTTGTTCATCAAGGATGAAGATAAATTAAATCTCTTTAGCATATGTGCTGTATCTACATTTGTATTGCAGCCTATTGACTGCATTTTCTATTACCTGTATTGATTCCTTACTATTTCCTCTTTTGTTTGCCAGTGTTGCCTAGGAGACATTCCTGATTTTGTCACAACAAGAACAGTTCTCAAAGTGAAAAGAAAGTTGAAAAGCTTCAGAAGCACACTTTTCAGCACTGATTAGAGATGGGTGGAATTCAAATACTGTTGCTCCCTCGACCTTGAGTCAAGGTCACTCTGAAACCTACACAGCTGGAAAATCCTGCTGCTAGGGAAGTCATCAGAAATATGGTCTGTTTCCCCTCCACTAGTAGAACAGCAAACACTTTTCTCCCCTCATGTTATTTGGAAAGCTTGTAAAATATTAACAGCCAAACTGAAAAAACTGGAAAAGTCATCAGTTTTCAGGTATAGTTATGATGTCAAAAGTTGACTGGTGTCCAGATACTTTAACTTGTCTCCTATTTCAGGTGAGCTGAATGTGTTCTCTGGCTTTGTGTGTAGATGAAGTGACTATCTTTTTGCAGCAGTGCTCCTTGCTGAGTTTGGTTTTGCCATTCTAGGTTTGCTTTTTACCAGGAACTCTTCCCTGATTCCTAGAGGCTATCCTTAGACAAATAAGGAATAGTGCAAAGACCATTTTCTGGTGATTCCAGTCATGATTTGTAATGATGTAGGACAGCCTGAGTGCTGTCCTAGAACGACTTTAGCTTCCTGCTGTCTCTTCTCATTAAGTTAGACTTTTTATCTAGCACAGTCCAAAGTAGCTCCCTTTTTGGAGGAAAAAACATAACACTTTGGATTCCTTCAGCTATGAAACCTCCACTATTAATATAGCTGGACTTGTGAATCAAAGCATGCTATTGTTTTCTCCTGCTCTTAAGATACCTCTTAATCTCCTCATCCATAGGTCAGAACCCCTTGATGCATCCCAGTAATCATGTAGGAAGTGGGACCTTATGAGTAATGTAGTCCAGATGAGGAGCTCAGGCCACCAAATGAAATAGGGACCATTACATGGCTGAACTATAGCTGCCAGGAGGCTCCACAACAGCATTTCAGAATCAGCTGAGGTACAGTATACACACCAGAATACATATTTACATTAAGATATATTTGTGATTATATAGACAATATTCATCATTACCCAGCATCATTGGCTTTCTGTAATCTAGCTACAAAACTATCACTAAAACCTGATTTGCAAATGACCTACCAGCAGGATTGGATATAGGGCAAAAATATTTGCATTTAAAATATATTCAGAGGTGGTTAGCTCATGCTTTCTTTAGCAATGTAGTATTCTCTGCTTGTACAAAGATTTACCAGCCACAGATGACAGGGATTAGTATACATGGATCTATTGCACCATTGGCTTAAATGATAAATAGACTTCTTCATGGGTGAACTCAAATTAGTTTCTGAGCTGACTATTATCCACTTTGTTCCTTTAACAGTGGAAGGGGG
This sequence comes from Microhierax caerulescens, assembly GCA_035590215.1. Classification (NCBI taxonomy): domain Eukaryota; kingdom Metazoa; phylum Chordata; class Aves; order Falconiformes; family Falconidae; genus Microhierax; species Microhierax caerulescens. Next base: position 63,860,931 of record JAVJGJ010000001.1, read on the forward strand.
GTAGGAAAGGGCAGAGAATGGGGTGGTTATGGAAATGTTAGTTATTTTTTAGTTGAAAGACAAAGGAAGATGGCTGCTGAGACTGAAAGGAAAACTTCATCCAGCTGGACTGAGCTGCAAATGCTAGAGTTCATAATGGAGACAGAACTTATTTAATGAACAGCAATATTCTTTCTAATTAGAGGGCCTGATCCACTGCTGTTTCTGGCTCTGGATAGCTCCACTAGTTTCTGATGCCCTTTAAATTGTGCAATGGAGAAAAGAATGAACAATTTTCAATTTAAACAAAGCAGTCTTGTTCAGCCATACTTTGGCTGTTATTATATGTCTACTAAGTCACACTGAAGGGGTGAAAATCTTTGCAAAGATTTCCTGGGAGAATCTTGCACTTCTTGTTCTTCACTGGAGAGAAGACACTCTTCCTCTAGAGCAGGGGTCCTCAAACTTTTTAAACAGAGGGCTGGCACGCAGACTAAGTGGCAGGCAGTCATCTGCGGCTGCTTGGTTTCCCTCCCAACTGCCGCCGGTGGGGGGGGGGGGGGCGGGGTGGTTGTGTAAATACCGGGGGGC